>OZ020198.1:15580446-16180446 GCA_963971165.1 Philopedon plagiatum | reverse complement strand
GATTTTTAAATTTAGGGATCACGTGTCCATACAAATTTAAGATAGAGTTTTAAATACATTAAATTAAATTACTACATAACAAACATAACATAACCGTTTTTATCCGCTACCGGATGGGTTTGGTTTTGCTCCGTTTTTATCCGCTACCGGATGGGTTTGGTTTTGCTCCGTTTTTATCCGCTACCGGATGGGTTTGGTTTTGCTCCGTTTTTATCCGCTACCGGATGGGTTTGGTTTTGCTCCGTTTTTATCCGCTACCGGATGGGTTTGGTTTTGCTCCGTTTTTATCCGCTACTGGATGGGTTTGGTTTTGCTCCGTTTTTATCCGCTACTGGATGGGTTTGGTTTTGCTCCGTTTTTATCCGCTACCGGATGGGTTTGGTTTTGCTCCGTTTTTATCCGCTATCGGATGGGTTTGGTTTTGCTCCGTTGTAAAAAAATCAAAATTTTTGGTCTCAGATTTTCCTGAAAATGGGTTGTTTCCTAGTCAATTTGACGCCGGAGAACACGAAAAAACCATCCATTTCGTCGTATCTCTTCGGGAATTGGAATTTTCCGACGAAAAATAGATTTCCTGAAGAAATAGGACAAAATGGAGGGGTTTTTCGTTTTCTCCGGCATGAAATTGACAAGGAAGCTCAATTTCAGGACAATCTGAGTTGAAAAATTTTGAAAAAAAAAATATTGATATCCGCTACCGGATGGGTTTGGTTTTGCTCCGTTTTTATCCGCTACCGGATGGGTTTGGTTTTGCTCCGTTTTTATCCGCTACCGGATGGGTTTGGTTTTGCTCCGTTTTTATCCGCTACCGGATGGGTTTGGTTTTGCTCCGTTTTTATCCGCTACTGGATGGGTTTGGTTTTGCTCCGTTTTTATCCGCTACTGGATGGGTTTGGTTTTGCTCCGTTTTTATCCGCTACCGGATGGGTTTGGTTTTGCTCCGTTTTTATCCGCTATCGGATGGGTTTGGTTTTGCTCCGTTGTAAAAAAATCAAAATTTTTGGTCTCAGATTTTCCTGAAAATGGGTTGTTTCCTAGTCAATTTGACGCCGGAGAACACGAAAAAACCATCCATTTCGTCGTATCTCTTCGGGAATTGGAATTTTCCGACGAAAAATAGATTTCCTGAAGAAATAGGACAAAATGGAGGGGTTTTTCGTTTTCTCCGGCATGAAATTGACAAGGAAGCTCAATTTCAGGACAATCTGAGTTGAAAAATTTTGAAAAAAAAAAAATTGATACAGAAGACTCCCCCCTTGTAAAAAAATCAAAATTTTTGGTCTCAGATTTTCCTGAAAATGGGTTGTTTCCTAGTCAATTTGATGCCGGAGAACACGAAAAAACCATCCATTTCGTCGTATCTCTACGGGAATTGGAATTTTCCAACGAAAAATAGATTTCCTGAAGGAATAGGACAAAATGGAGGGGTTTTTCGTTTTCTCCGGTTTGAAATTGACAAGGAAGCTCAATTTCAGGACAATCTGAGAGTTGAAAAATTTTGAAAAAAAAAATATTGATACAGAAGACTCCCCCCTTGTAAAAAAATCAAAATTTTTGGTCTCAGATTTTCCTGAAAATGGGTTGTTTCCTAGTCAATTTGATGCCGGAGAACACGAAAAAACCATCCATTTCGTCGTATCTCTACGGGAGTAAGTCTCCATATAGACCGGAAGACATTTGACGATTTTTAAATTTAAGGATCACGTGTCCATACAATTTTAAGATATAGTTATAGTCTAGGAGATGTTCTATTTATTGGTGAAAACCGCAAGTCTCTATATAGACCGGAAGAGATTTGACGATTTTTAAATTTAAGGATCACGTGTCCATACAAATTTAAGATATAGTAATAGTCTAGGAGATGTTCTATTAATTGGTGAAAACCGCAAGTCTCTATATAGACCGGAAGAGATTTGACGATTTTTAAATTTAAGGATCACGTGTCCATACAAATTTAAGATATAGTTACCTAAGCAAACCCAATCAAACCCAATCAAACCGCAAGTCTCTATATAGACCGGAAGAGATTTGACGATTTTTAAATTTAAGGATCACGTGTCCATACAAATTTAAGATATAGTTATAGTCTAGGAGATGTTCAATTAATTGGTGAAAACCGCAAGACTCTATATAGACCGGAAGAGATTTGACGATTTTTAAATTTAAGGATCACGTGTCCATACAAATTTAAGATATAGTTATAGTCTAGGAGATGTTCAATTAATTGGTGAAAACCGCAAGACTCTATATAGACCGGAAGAGATTTGACGATTTTTAAATTTAAGGATCACGTGTCCATACAAATTTAAGTTATAGTTATAGTCTAGGAGATGTTCTATTAATTGGTGAAAACCGCAAGTCTCTATATAGACCGGAAGAGATTTGACGATTTTTAAATTTAAGGATCACGTGTCCATACAAATTTAAGATATAGTTATAGTCTAGGAGATGTTCAATTAATTGGTCAAAACCGCAAGTCTCTATATAGACCGGAAGAGATTTGACGATTTTTAAATTTAAGGATCACGTGTCCATACAAATTTAAGATATAGTTATAGTCTAGGAGATGTTCAATTAATTGGTGAAAACCGCAAGACTCTATATAGACCGGAAGAGATTTGACGATTTTTAAATTTAAGGATCACGTGTCCATACAATTTTAAGATATAGTTATAGTCTAGGAGATGTTCTATTTATTGGTGAAAACCGCAAGTCTCTATATAGACCGGAAGAGATTTGACGATTTTTAAATTTAAGGATCACGTGTCCATACAGATTTAAGATATAGTAATAGTCTAGGACTAAGATGAAATTATTATAAAGATACGTAACGCAAATACCCAAAGCATGGGGATTGTTTGTCCCATACTATAAACACAAATGCGGGGACGAGAGGCAAGGGGTGAAGGTTGTTTATAAACAGACGACGATCTGTTTATAAACATGTGGCAGTGGCGGCGTGAAAAGTTGTGATAATACGAAACCAATTTGATGATAGTTTTAAAATAAAAGATTTATGTATTTTTAGAATTAATTAAAATTTTTAAGCAAACATATTCGGATGAACGGCGATTCGATAAAAACAAATGAAAAATGTATACTTATGAATGTAACTAAACTTTTCAGATGATTTCGTAAAATAATGTAGGGGTATATTATGATTCTGCTTTACATAAGGGTAGGCACTTGCCATGCTTCCAACCTTGCCAGTGTCAAGACTACGGGCTTTGGTATAGATGTATTTTATACTTATATAGCAACCCAAATCACAGGTTAATGCCGTTTTTATTACAGCTTAAAAAAGTGTCTTTTCATAAAGTTTAAAAGCAATCAAGTGGGGACTTACTTTTTTTTCTTCTAAAAATGACTTACCAGGGTGACGATAACACAAAGCCAAGCAGGTGCTAGTAAGAGGTGGATTGATGAAAGTAATTAGCAATAACTTTAATAATTAGCATTTCATGTAGGTACCGAAAAACAAAAGTAAGGAAAAGGGCAATAAAAGTCATAATTACACTTATAGCAGTATTTTTATTATCATTTACAAGTATGGGAGTAAGTAAAGTTTACCATTGCTACATTTTTTATGGTTTCATTATTAGTAGATATTTTTAACATTATGTACCAGTAACTTAGGTACATGTAACAATTTTAAATTAGAAATAAGCCAATAAGTGTTTATAGCTAAATCTGCCTCAGAACTTAAAGAACTTTAAATTTGTTGTGTGAGGCGCTCCACATTCCATGTGTTTGCAAAATGTATTCGCTACTTTTTAGGCAGGATAAAAATTATACCACGTTGTATCGTCCAAAACAATAGTGAAACTATGGCGTAGGCAACAACACAAAAAGAAATTGCTACATTATTTATGCTTGTAAACGCGCCACACATCTTGTAGTAGCAACGATTACAATAAATCATAATAAAGAGCAAAAATGTGTATTGCAGCAGTTTTTTGTACCCTTTTGAAGTTATATTTTTGTAGCTGTTGTATATACAGGGTCTAGGTTATCGACTAGGCAGGTACTAACTTAAATTTACGGAACACTATAGTGTGCAACTTTCAGATTTTAGTACAAATTACAAAGGTATAAAATATCATACATAGGTCTAAGTTTACCTGTTAGTAATGCAAGGTAAATGTAAAAATAATTTATTTTCCTTTTCATACCTGTAGTAGTGCAACTTACAGAAAAACGACTTGTCCTGTCTCAGGGTTAGATCGCCTATCATGAAATGTCAACTTGCGGTTTAACCACAACAGTTCCAGAAGCACGACGGAAATAATTTTGATCAAATTGTATATGTTTCGATAGAGGTAATAAAACTAAGACATGAACTTATGACTTATGTTGCTTGCCCTTCCGTTTAGAGGCTACAGGCCGTCAACAGAACAAAAGTAGGTCTTACAGGGAAATATCTGTAAAACTATTCTATGTAAACATATGGTGCATTATATGCAACTTGCCTACAATTTATCACAGAATAAAAAGCTAATATACAGAGTATTCAATTAAAGTTGAATTAAAAATAAAACTAGCAATGGCTAAATAGGGGATAATACTAATAATAGTAGCAGCCCTAATAATACCCAAATCTGCATATGTATGGGAACGAGAAAAAATAAAGGTTGTAAATGAAGCTTTCTTCATCACTGCTTTAGGTTTCAAAATAACAGAATGGCGATTGTTATATCGGATATACTGTACTTACTCACTAATGTGAAGGTCGTGTAGACTATGCGAGGAAAAAAGGAGCAATTTATTATAATAGTATCAATAGAACTAATAAAATAATTATAGTAAAAGGATTACTTATATCAATATCGTTATCATAACAATAAAGTGATTGTAAGTGAAGACTCCACTATTTTTAATGTTTTGTGTGTTCATTATTTCCCATGGAGTCCGTTCCTGGAATGCAATATTCGAATCAGATCTCTAGTTATAACACTAGCAAATACTGTGACAGTGGAAAAATTATAAGCAATAACAAATATGAGTTGAGAATTGCCTTAATGATATTTTAATTAATAAATTGCAATGATAAATGCAGATTGTGGGAGAAATATTAACATATCACAATCCACCAATTATACTTCCTGGTCCATTCCTAATAGAACACCCTGTAATTGCTTCCAAAGTGATGACAGTGCACTAAGTGGAAAGCAAAACATAGTTGACTCTTTTCATAAGGTATCCATATCCCTTCATTAGTCATTACGCTTTTTAGTGCTAACAGTGCCGGTTTGATTTGTGAGTGCGTAAAAATAAATATGAAAGTGACAAAGAGAAAGACTAGAGAAAACCAAAAAGAAACTGCGGAAATTAGAAGGCCTGTTAGAAGATATCTCTTCTAGTTTATCAAGTAAGTAAAAATAAATACAAACATTCTCAAAAAACTCACATTTTGTCATCTTCTGTAAAATAAAATACTATGGATTGCTATTCCAACACTTTGTAAGTGTTGAAGATATGCATACTTAGACTGGATGATTTACTCATCATCTACATATAAATTACACTCAATTTTACAAAAATACAAGTGAAGATATGCAGTACTGGATGATTTACTCATCATCTGTATACCGATACCTAGACAGAGAGATTTACTCATCTTCCAAACTTGTCTAGATTCCATTTTCTGTATTAAAAAATTGCATATACCTGGAAATTTACTCATGTCCATTTTAAAATTCAAAAACATGCCTATCTATATCCCTGAAACATAGATGCTGAGAAATGGTTGCTGTAACACAATTCTCATTCATAATTGTTGTGTTTATATAAGCTTTCTTGGGTTCTTTAAAAATCATAAACATCCGATTAAACTGAAATCTGACCTCGTGCGTTGTACTATATATATACCGGGTGATTCTTTTTATCCGGAATACATTACATTTGTACATATATTTAAAAACAAAAGAAAAAAAGGGACATATTTTTGAGGATTCACACCTTGTTCTAGGTGAGAAGGAAGGAAGGAAGTTCAATCGTAATTATACGACTGGTCCGTTCCGTATAGAACAAACTCACCCTTTCCTTAGTAAGAATACCTATGTAAATGTATATACCCACCCCTTCTACTCGATTTATCTACCTTTAGCTATCATAAAGCCTAATGAAGGGATATCGATACGTTATGAAAAGAGTCAACTATGTTTTACTTTCAACTTAGTGCACTATCATCACTTTAGAAGCAACTACAGGGTGTTCTATACGGAACGGACCAGTCGTATAATTACGATTGAACTTCCTTACAGGTAAGTCGTTTAATCTTAAAATATGATGTCTAAAACTGTAACAATACTGTATTATTTTGTTTTGTTATCTGAGCAATACAAGTAGGTTTTCTTTAAAAACTTTTCATATTTACATTACTTTCGTTTTCCTTTGAAAAACCAAAGTATCATATACTTTTACATTCATGATTTGTTTGTGAAAAGTTGTTAGATTAGTAATTTACTTATTTTGTTTGGGGGGGGGGGGGTGTTCTTTCTCTTCAGAACTGCGGCGTAAACTGTTACAGCTGTTATCTGCCAATTTTGTGGCTGTCAATGCGCTACAGGAACCTGTGCCTGTTATCGTACTGGATGATCTACCGCCTTTAGGAATAGCGTTTTCTATATCTAAGCTAGCTGAAGCATCATAGTACCTAAAACATATTTAATTAATTAATAATTTAACAGCCGCAGTAGAGTACCTAAAAGTAGTTAAAAAGTACTGTGCTCATCAATAACAAAAAAAAAACAGAAAAAAATAAATACATATGGATCATGTCCTCATAGTGCAACAAACTTCACCAGCTGTGTTGTTAAGTGAAGAACACAGAATTTTGCGAATGGAAGTTATTAAAGTAGCTGTAAAATTTTTCCTACTTTAGCAATTTGACAGTGACATTGCCAGGTGGGGGGCGACCGCCCCCCTGCCCTTTCGATCAACGTGTGATTAACGCCCCCGCTCATATACATAGCGAACAGCTATTTTTTTAAAACACCCTGTTCCCCCCACCCCAAAATGCTGGCTACGGCACTGCAACAGCTTATAATCAAATTGCAGTGCCGTAGCCAGCATTTTGGGGTGGGGGGAACAGGGTGTTTTAAAAAAAATAGCTGTTCGCTATGTATATGAGCGGGGGCGTTAATCACACGTTGATCGAAAGGGCAGGGGGGGGGCGGTCGCCCCCCACCTGGCAATGTCACTGTCAAATTATTTTAATAACTTCCATTCGCCAAAATTCTGTGTTCATCACTTAACAACACAGCTGGTGACATATATGTAGTATAATACATATATGTGTAAAAACACTTTTCGTTAAACAAATGTTTTTTTGAGTATTAAATACCTACTAACTTTTGTTTTCGTGGCTTCCTCTCCTGGAAGCTGGGGCGTAAATGGCCAGATGTGGCTGTCAGTGTGCCAGATGAATCTGTGACTGTCAGTGTGCCAGATGAATCTGTGGCTGTCAGTGTGCCAGATGAATCTGTGACTGTCAGTGTGCCAGATGAATCTGTGGCTGTCAGTGTGCCAGATGAATCTGTGGCTGTCAGTGTGCCAGATAAATCTGTGGCTGTTACAGTCCTAGATGATCCATCTTTGTCAGGAATATTTTTGTGAATATTTAGGGTAGTTACGGGATACCTGAAAATATTTTGAAGAAAGAACGAGTGTTATTCTCCGAGATTGTCAGTTAATACTTTGAAAATGGTTTACAGACTTACATAAAGTACCTTGGTTCTGCCCTCACTCCCTCATATATATTGCTCCCAGGGTTGCTATCTAGCTCAAGGGAGTCACCGTGTTCACAAGCTGTGAAGGTGCTCGAAGACTCATAATCATGTCTAAATGATGAAAGTAAGCCTCGTTAAATAAGTTTGTAACATCATAAAAAATTATTATTACAAATTCTGGTGTTCCTTAAAGCATTTTTGGTAATTATGCCTCAATGAGGCACACTGCAAACAAGGAGAATTTTGATAACAGATATTTACCTTTTTGGAGAAGGAATGGCTATAAATCTTTCTTCAATATTACAGATGGTCGTTCTGGAAAAAAATAGTTGTTACTTATTAGTGCTTGCACTTAAATCAATTATTTACTATTGCACTTTTTCATATTTTCTTTGTTTCTGAAAGAAATTGTAACAAGCCGTAGTAGTAATAAGCCAAATTCATTATTTTGTGTTAGAAGATAAATTAATACCTACACAAACTTTTTATAATGATATGACTTGACTGTTAAGTATCTGTATGGTTCTTTGTGCATGTTTATCGGTACCTATTATAGAGCTGTCACACTATATTGCACAAAAAGTATCCTACTCAGTAACTTTTCCCTTAATGGCCCCACTAGCTCATATAGAGAAACGTTACTGTTTTCATTTGCCATGGTCATTGCTCCCTCCTCCCACAATTATTAAGCCAAAAGTGTATGCATTTTTTTTATCCCAGTAAGAGATGTACGTATTTCACTAAATCATCCAAGCAAACAAGTGTCTGATAATTCCTATTTTCTTGATATTTACTCTAAAGTAACAATATACTATAATTACTCTAAATTAGATATTTGTAATACCAATATACCCTTTCTTACGAGACATACTTAAGTTCTACTTGGGACATAGAGAAAAAGAAAGGGAACACAGATAAGAGAACAGTTATGTTGTCAACTGTTAGTTCAATCCCAAGTACACATTACCGTAACAAACATAAACAAGAAGAAAGTCACATATTAACACAAAACAAAACAAAGCAGGGAAAATACTTACTTGGGTTTAAAAGGTACCGCAGTAAGTTTTAGGTTTCATACTCCTGATTTCCTTACGATAAAATCTGTATTTTTAAAATGATCCATACATATGTATGTCCATTGTTGCACATTTTCGTCTTTTAGCTGAAGGGCCTCAAGCCATGACTGTCTTCTTTTATCATCAGGAAATCTAAAAAATTGTAACGTGTACTGTACAACTATGTTCCTATAAAAGGCACGATTAGGTTTCTTTATATACGTGTTAAAATGTATGGGTCACCAGAAAATTTGATGCCACACCAACTGCCTTCTGGTTTAAACATTTTTTCCTTTTGTTTCTTTTCGGCTTATTTCTTAATACCTACAACCTAGCTATCTAAATAATCCATTACTGATCAAATCTACTTTAAACTGTGAGTTCTACTGCATAATATCTACGCATGTATGTAAAGATAGTAGACAAGGTAAATTTAGTGAAAAGCCTTTACAATAACTTCAAGCACTTAGGCACATTAGGTCTACATATTAATGCTATATTAAAAATAAAAGACCTCAAATAATACAACACTTCAAAACTACCATTTTCTGTTCGAGCTACCTGCAAAAGAAAATGCAAAGTAGCATCAGGTGTCACTGCTTTTTTTTTGTTGCCAAAAGCTATTGAAAGTGAGAAAATCATGACACACTAAGTACCATGCTGCGTATTTTTACAAATCCGAAAACGTTAAATAGCTTTTAATGAGAAACGTGAAACCGAAATCGTCATTTTGTAATCGGTGAAAACTATTTTTGGTGTTACAGGTTTGGCTAATGCTTCCCTTTTATAAGATACGCCATTGAAGTACTCGTATTGTTGTTGTTTACTTACCGATGATATGACCTGCCACCACCTTTCTGGTACTCATGGCCACAAACTATGCATATTTTACCCATTGTCTCACAGAAACACCTATTAAACACTGTTAAAAGCTTTCAGGACACTCACAAATTGTAAAATAAACTCGCAACTCACTGTAAACACACCGACACGTGTTTACACCAAACAAAAACAGCTGACCACCCAAACAATCACTTGCCGACGGGCGTCTAGACCAGTGTTGCCAGAGTAACAAAGCAAAAAGTCGCCATCGATCAGTATGAAACGTCGCCACTTTGTGGCCACAGCTTTTTTGAGATATTGGGGTTAGAAAACTGTCAATACTAAATAAAAAAAAATGTTTTTGTGGAACAAACTTGGTGGAATCCCCAAAATTTGACGTACAATTCGTGGCGCGTTTAGATATTCTCTTTGAGAAATCCCTCGGTGCAGTAATGATTATTATTGTGACGTTGTTTCTTCATACGTATTGTATACAACGTGTATATTCAATTTTTTCACCTGTAAAAAGTCGCCAAAAATAAGCTTTTTATTGAAAATCGCCGCCACACTCTCATAGAGACAAGTCGTCATTTTGGCGACTTGTCGCCCCAAATGGCAACACTGTCATGACGTACATCTAGACCACCAGTCCCAGGACTAAACCGCATCAGCCGATGCTTTGTTATCTTTCTCTAGGAGTTGCAAATAAAAAAGGATAACCGGTATCCGTTGGTCTTGGAGTTCAATTGATTACCGGCTTTGGGTTTATCGTGTCGTGGAGGACTAAGTAAACAATACAGCACAACACAACAAATATTGTTTACTAACATTTTCCATCCCTCGTCTGGACGTTTAGTTTGTCTTTGTTACTTGTCTTTATATGGTAGGCCTATGGTCTAGGAGATGTTCTATTAATTGGTGAAAACCGCAAGTCTCTATATAGACCGGAAGAGATTTGACGATTTTTAAATTTAAGGATCACGTGTCCATACAAATTTAAGATATAGTTACCTAAGCAAACCCAATCAAACCCAATCAAACCGCAAGTCTCTATATAGACCGGAAGAGATTTGACGATTTTTAAATTTAAGGATCACGTGTCCATACAAATTTAAGATATAGTTATAGTCTAGGAGATGTTCAATTAATTGGTGAAAACCGCAAGACTCTATATAGACCGGAAGAGATTTGACGATTTTTAAATTTAAGGATCACGTGTCCATACAAATTTAAGATATAGTTATAGTCTAGGAGATGTTCTATTAATTGGTGAAAACCGCAAGTCTCTATATAGACCGGAAGAGATTTGACGATTTTTAAATTTAAGGATCACGTGTCCATACAAATTTAAGATATAGTTATAGTCTAGGAGATGTTCAATTAATTGGTCAAAACCGCAAGTCTCTATATAGACCGGAAGAGATTTGACGATTTTTAAATTTAAGGATCACGTATCCATACAAATTTAAGATATAGTTATAGTCTAGGAGATGTTCTATTTATTGGTGAAAACCTCAAGTCTCTATATAGACCGGAAGACATTTGACGATTTTTAAATTTAAGGATCACGTGTCCATACAAATTTAAGATATAGTTATAGTCTAGGAGATGTTCTATTTATTGGTGAAAACCGCAAGTCTCTATATAGACCGGAAGAGATTTGACGATTTTTAAATTTAAGGATCACGTGTCCATACAAATTTAAGATATAGTTATAGTCTAGGAGATGTTCTATTTATTGGTGAAAACCGCAAGTCTCTATATAGACCGGAAGAGATTTGACGATTTTTAAATTTAGGGATCACGTGTCCATACAAATTTAAGATAGAGTTTTAAATACATTAAATTAAATTACTACATAACAAACATAACATAACCGTTTTTATCCGCTACCGGATGGGTTTGGTTTTGCTCCGTTTTTATCCGCTACCGGATGGGTTTGGTTTTGCTCCGTTTTTATCCGCTACCGGATGGGTTTGGTTTTGCTCCGTTTTTATCCGCTACCGGATGGGTTTGGTTTTGCTCCGTTTTTATCCGCTACCGGATGGGTTTGGTTTTGCTCCGTTTTTATCCGCTACTGGATGGGTTTGGTTTTGCTCCGTTTTTATCCGCTACTGGATGGGTTTGGTTTTGCTCCGTTTTTATCCGCTACCGGATGGGTTTGGTTTTGCTCCGTTTTTATCCGCTATCGGATGGGTTTGGTTTTGCTCCGTTGTAAAAAAATCAAAATTTTTGGTCTCAGATTTTCCTGAAAATGGGTTGTTTCCTAGTCAATTTGATGCCGGAGAACACGAAAAAACCATCCATTTCGTCGTATCTCTACGGGAATTGGAATTTTCCGACGAAAAATAGATTTCCTGAAGAAATAGGACAAAATGGAGGGGTTTTTCGTTTTCTCCGGTATGAAATTGACAAGGAAGCTCAATTTCAGGACAATCTGAGAGTTGAAAAATTTTGAAAAAAAAAATATTGATACAGAAGACTCCCCCCTTGTAAAAAAATCAAAATTTTTGGTCTCAGATTTTCCTGAAAATGGGTTGTTTCCTAGTCAATTTGATGCCGGAGAACACGAAAAAACCATCCATTTCGTCGTATCTCTACGGGAATTGGAATTTTCCAACGAAAAATAGATTTCCTGAAGGAATAGGACAAAATGGAGGGGTTTTTCGTTTTCTCCGGTTTGAAATTGACAAGGAAGCTCAATTTCAGGACAATCTGAGAGTTGAAAAATTTTGAAAAAAAAAATATTGATACAGAAGACTCCCCCCTTGTAAAAAAATCAAAATTTTTGGTCTCAGATTTTCCTGAAAATGGGTTGTTTCCTAGTCAATTTGATGCCGGAGAACACGAAAAAAACCATCCATTTCGTCGTATCTCTACGGGAGTAAGTCTCCATATAGACCGGAAGACATTTGACGATTTTTAAATTTAAGGATCACGTGTCCATACAATTTTAAGATATAGTTATAGTCTAGGAGATGTTCTATTTATTGGTGAAAACCGCAAGTCTCTATATAGACCGGAAGAGATTTGACGATTTTTAAATTTAAGGATCACGTGTCCATACAAATTTAAGATATAGTAATAGTCTAGGAGATGTTCTATTAATTGGTGAAAACCGCAAGTCTCTATATAGACCGGAAGAGATTTGACGATTTTTAAATTTAAGGATCACGTGTCCATACAAATTTAAGATATAGTTATAGTCTAGGAGATGTTCAATTAATTGGTGAAAACCGCAAGACTCTATATAGACCGGAAGAGATTTGACGATTTTTAAATTTAAGGATCACGTGTCCATACAAATTTAAGATATAGTTATAGTCTAGGAGATGTTCTATTAATTGGTGAAAACCGCAAGTCTCTATATAGACCGGAAGAGATTTGACGATTTTTAAATTTAAGGATCACGTGTCCATACAAATTTAAGATATAGTTATAGTCTAGGAGATGTTCAATTAATTGGTCAAAACCGCAAGTCTCTATATAGACCGGAAGAGATTTGACGATTTTTAAATTTAAGGATCACGTATCCATACAAATTTAAGATATAGTTATAGTCTAGGAGATGTTCTATTTATTGGTGAAAACCTCAAGTCTCTATATAGACCGGAAGAGATTTGACGATTTTTAAATTTAAGGATCACGTGTCCATACAAATTTAAGATATAGTAATAGTCTAGGAGATGTTCTATTAATTGGTGAAAACCGCAAGTCTCTATATAGACCGGAAGAGATTTGACGATTTTTAAATTTAAGGATCACGTGTCCATACAAATTTAAGATATAGTTATAGTCTAGGAGATGTTCAATTAATTGGTGAAAACCGCAAGACTCTATATAGACCGGAAGAGATTTGACGATTTTTAAATTTAAGGATCACGTGTCCATACAAATTTAAGATATAGTTATAGTCTAGGAGATGTTCTATTAATTGGTGAAAACCGCAAGTCTCTATATAGACCGGAAGAGATTTGACGATTTTTAAATTTAAGGATCACGTGTCCATACAAATTTAAGATATAGTTATAGTCTAGGAGATGTTCAATTAATTGGTCAAAACCGCAAGTCTCTATATAGACCGGAAGAGATTTGACGATTTTTAAATTTAAGGATCACGTATCCATACAAATTTAAGATATAGTTATAGTCTAGGAGATGTTCTATTTATTGGTGAAAACCTCAAGTCTCTATATAGACCGGAAGACATTTGACGATTTTTAAATTTAAGGATCACGTGTCCATACAAATTTAAGATATAGTTATAGTCTAGGAGATGTTCAATTAATTGGTCAAAACCGCAAGTCTCTATATAGACCGGAAGAGATTTGACGATTTTTAAATTTAAGGATCACGTATCCATACAAATTTAAGATATAGTTATAGTCTAGGAGATGTTCTATTTATTGGTGAAAACCTCAAGTCTCTATATAGACCGGAAGACATTTGACGATTTTTAAATTTAAGGATCACGTGTCCATACAAATTTAAGATATAGTTATAGTCTAGGAGATGTTCTATTTATTGGTGAAAACCGCAAGACTCTATATAGACCGGAAGAGATTTGACGATTATAGAGTCTTGCGGTTTTCACCAATTAATTGAACATCTCCTAGACTATAACTATATCTTAAATTTGTATGGACACGTGATCCTTAAATTTAAAAATCGTCAAATCTCTTCCGGTCTATATAGAGACTTGCGGTTTGATTGGGTTTGCTTAGGTAACTATATCTTAAATTTGTATGGACACGTGATCCTTAAATTTAAAAATCGTCAAATCTCTTCCGGTCTATATAGAGACTTGCGGTTTTCACCAATTAATAGAACATCTCCTAGACTATAACTATATCTTAAATTTGTATGGACACGTGATCCTTAAATTTAAAAATCGTCAAATGTCTTCCGGTCTATATAGAGACTTGAGGTTTTCACCAATAAATAGAACATCTCCTAGACTATAACTATATCTTAAATTTGTATGGACACGTGATCCTTAAATTTAAAAATCGTCAAATGTCTTCCGGTCTATATGGAGACTTACTCCCGTAGAGATACGACGAAATGGATGGTTTTTTCGTGTTCTCCGGCATCAAATTGACTAGGAAACAACCCATTTTCAGGAAAATCTGAGACCAAAAATTTTGATTTTTTTACAAGGGGGGAGTCTTCTGTATCAATATTTTTTTTTTCAAAATTTTTCAACTCTCAGATTGTCCTGAAATTGAGCTTCCTTGTCAATTTCAAACCGGAGAAAACGAAAAACCCCTCCATTTTGTCCTATTCCTTCAGGAAATCTATTTTTCGTTGGAAAATTCCAATTCCCGTAGAGATACGACGAAATGGATGGTTTTTTCGTGTTCTCCGGCATCAAATTGACTAGGAAACAACCCATTTTCAGGAAAATCTGAGACCAAAAATTTTGATTTTTTTGTATTTGATTTTGATTTTCTTCTGTATCAATATTTTTTTTTTCAAAATTTTTCAACTCTCAGATTGTCCTGAAATTGAGCTTCCTTGTCAATTTCATACCGGAGAAAACGAAAAACCCCTCCATTTTGTCCTATTTCTTCAGGAAATCTATTTTTCGTCGGAAAATTCCAATTCCCGTAGAGATACGACGAAATGGATGGTTTTTTCGTGTTCTCCGGCATCAAATTGACTAGGAAACAACCCATTTTCAGGAAAATCTGAGACCAAAAATTTTGATTTTTTTACAAGGGGGGAGTCTTCTGTATCAATATTTTTTTTTTCAAAATTTTTCAACTCAGATTGTCCTGAAATTGAGCTTCCTTGTCAATTTCATGCCGGAGAAAACGAAAAACCCCTCCATTTTGTCCTATTTCTTCAGGAAATCTATTTTTCGTCGGAAAATTCCAATTCCCGAAGAGATACGACGAAATGGATGGTTTTTTCGTGTTCTCCGGCGTCAAATTGACTAGGAAACAACCCATTTTCAGGAAAATCTGAGACCAAAAATTTTGCTTTTTTTACAACGGAGCAAAACCAAACCCATCCGATAGCGGATAAAAACGGAGCAAAACCAAACCCATCCGGTAGCGGATAAAAACGGAGCAAAACCAAACCCATCCAGTAGCGGATAAAAACGGAGCAAAACCAAACCCATCCAGTAGCGGATAAAAACGGAGCAAAACCAAACCCATCCGGTAGCGGATAAAAACGGAGCAAAACCAAACCCATCCGGTAGCGGATAAAAACGGAGCAAAACCAAACCCATCCGGTAGCGGATAAAAACGGAGCAAAACCAAACCCATCCGGTAGCGGATAAAAACGGAGCAAAACCAAACCCATCCGGTAGCGGATAAAAACGGTTATGTTATGTTTGTTATGTAGTAATTTAATTTAATGTATTTAAAACTCTATCTTAAATTTGTATGGACACGTGATCCCTAAATTTAAAAATCGTCAAATCTCTTCCGGTCTATATAGAGACTTGCGGTTTTCACCAATAAATAGAACATCTCCTAGACTATAACTATATCTTAAATTTGTATGGACACGTGATCCTTAAATTTAAAAATCGTCAAATCTCTTCCGGTCTATATAGAGACTTGCGGTTTTCACCAATAAATAGAACATCTCCTAGACTATAACTATATCTTAAATTTGTATGGACACGTGATCCTTAAATTTAAAAATCGTCAAATGTCTTCCGGTCTATATAGAGACTTGCGGTTTTCACCAATTAATAGAACATCTCCTAGACTATAACTATATCTTAAATTTGTATGGACACGTGATCCTTAAATTTAAAAATCGTCAAATCTCTTCCGGTCTATATAGAGACTTGCGGTTTTCACCAATAAATAGAACATCTCCTAGACTATAACTATATCTTAAAATTGTATGGACACGTGATCCTTAAATTTAAAAATCGTCAAATGTCTTCCGGTCTATATGGAGACTTACTCCCGTAGAGATACGACGAAATGGATGGTTTTTTCGTGTTCTCCGGCATCAAATTGACTAGGAAACAACCCATTTTCAGGAAAATCTGAGACCAAAAATTTTGATTTTTTTACAAGGGGGGAGTCTTCTGTATCAATATTTTTTTTTTCAAAATTTTTCAACTCTCAGATTGTCCTGAAATTGAGCTTCCTTGTCAATTTCAAACCGGAGAAAACGAAAAACCCCTCCATTTTGTCCTATTCCTTCAGGAAATCTATTTTTCGTTGGAAAATTCCAATTCCCGTAGAGATACGACGAAATGGATGGTTTTTTCGTGTTCTCCGGCATCAAATTGACTAGGAAACAACCCATTTTCAGGAAAATCTGAGACCAAAAATTTTGATTTTTTTGTATTTGATTTTGATTTTCTTCTGTATCAATATTTTTTTTTTCAAAATTTTTCAACTCTCAGATTATCCTGAAATTGAGCTTCCTTGTCAATTTCATACCGGAGAAAACGAAAAACCCCTCCATTTTGTCCTATTTCTTCAGGAAATCTATTTTTCGTCGGAAAATTCCAATTCCCGTAGAGATACGACGAAATGGATGGTTTTTTCGTGTTCTCCGGCATCAAATTGACTAGGAAACAACCCATTTTCAGGAAAATCTGAGACCAAAAATTTTGATTTTTTTACAAGGGGGGAGTCTTCTGTATCAATATTTTTTTTTTCAAAATTTTTCAACTCAGATTGTCCTGAAATTGAGCTTCCTTGTCAATTTCATGCCGGAGAAAACGAAAAACCCCTCCATTTTGTCCTATTTCTTCAGGAAATCTATTTTTCGTCGGAAAATTCCAATTCCCGAAGAGATACGACGAAATGGATGGTTTTTTCGTGTTCTCCGGCGTCAAATTGACTAGGAAACAACCCATTTTCAGGAAAATCTGAGACCAAAAATTTTGCTTTTTTTACAACGGAGCAAAACCAAACCCATCCGATAGCGGATAAAAACGGAGCAAAACCAAACCCATCCGGTAGCGGATAAAAACGGAGCAAAACCAAACCCATCCAGTAGCGGATAAAAACGGAGCAAAACCAAACCCATCCAGTAGCGGATAAAAACGGAGCAAAACCAAACCCATCCGGTAGCGGATAAAAACGGAGCAAAACCAAACCCATCCGGTAGCGGATAAAAACGGAGCAAAACCAAACCCATCCGGTAGCGGATAAAAACGGAGCAAAACCAAACCCATCCGGTAGCGGATAAAAACGGAGCAAAACCAAACCCATCCGGTAGCGGATAAAAACGGTTATGTTATGTTTGTTATGTAGTAATTTAATTTAATGTATTTAAAACTCTATCTTAAATTTGTATGGACACGTGATCCCTAAATTTAAAAATCGTCAAATCTCTTCCGGTCTATATAGAGACTTGCGGTTTTCACCAATAAATAGAACATCTCCTAGACTATAACTATATCTTAAATTTGTATGGACACGTGATCCTTAAATTTAAAAATCGTCAAATCTCTTCCGGTCTATATAGAGACTTGCGGTTTTCACCAATAAATAGAACATCTCCTAGACTATAACTATATCTTAAATTTGTATGGACACGTGATCCTTAAATTTAAAAATCGTCAAATGTCTTCCGGTCTATATAGAGACTTGCGGTTTTCACCAATTAATAGAACATCTCCTAGACTATAACTATATCTTAAATTTGTATGGACACGTGATCCTTAAATTTAAAAATCGTCAAATGTCTTCCGGTCTATATGGAGACTTACTCCCGTAGAGATACGACGAAATGGATGGTTTTTTCGTGTTCTCCGGCATCAAATTGACTAGGAAACAACCCATTTTCAGGAAAATCTGAGACCAAAAATTTTGATTTTTTTACAAGGGGGGAGTCTTCTGTATCAATATTTTTTTTTTCAAAATTTTTCAACTCTCAGATTGTCCTGAAATTGAGCTTCCTTGTCAATTTCAAACCGGAGAAAACGAAAAACCCCTCCATTTTGTCCTATTCCTTCAGGAAATCTATTTTTCGTTGGAAAATTCCAATTCCCGTAGAGATACGACGAAATGGATGGTTTTTTCGTGTTCTCCGGCATCAAATTGACTAGGAAACAACCCATTTTCAGGAAAATCTGAGACCAAAAATTTTGATTTTTTTGTATTTGATTTTGATTTTCTTCTGTATCAATATTTTTTTTTTCAAAATTTTTCAACTCTCAGATTATCCTGAAATTGAGCTTCCTTGTCAATTTCATACCGGAGAAAACGAAAAACCCCTCCATTTTGTCCTATTTCTTCAGGAAATCTATTTTTCGTCGGAAAATTCCAATTCCCGTAGAGATACGACGAAATGGATGGTTTTTTCGTGTTCTCCGGCATCAAATTGACTAGGAAACAACCCATTTTCAGGAAAATCTGAGACCAAAAATTTTGATTTTTTTACAAGGGGGGAGTCTTCTGTATCAATATTTTTTTTTTCAAAATTTTTCAACTCTCAGATTGTCCTGAAATTGAGCTTCCTTGTCAATTTCATACCGGAGAAAACGAAAAACCCCTCCATTTTGTCCTATTTCTTCAGGAAATCTATTTTTCGTCGGAAAATTCCAATTCCCGTAGAGATACGACGAAATGGATGGTTTTTTCGTGTTCTCCGGCATCAAATTGACTAGGAAACAACCCATTTTCAGGAAAATCTGAGACCAAAAATTTTGATTTTTTTACAAGGGGGGAGTCTTCTGTATCAATATTTTTTTTTTCAAAATTTTTCAACTCAGATTGTCCTGAAATTGAGCTTCCTTGTCAATTTCATGCCGGAGAAAACGAAAAACCCCTCCATTTTGTCCTATTTCTTCAGGAAATCTATTTTTCGTCGGAAAATTCCAATTCCCGAAGAGATACGACGAAATGGATGGTTTTTTCGTGTTCTCCGGCGTCAAATTGACTAGGAAACAACCCATTTTCAGGAAAATCTGAGACCAAAAATTTTGATTTTTTTACAACGGAGCAAAACCAAACCCATCCGATAGCGGATAAAAACGGAGCAAAACCAAACCCATCCGGTAGCGGATAAAAACGGAGCAAAACCAAACCCATCCAGTAGCGGATAAAAACGGAGCAAAACCAAACCCATCCAGTAGCGGATAAAAACGGAGCAAAACCAAACCCATCCGGTAGCGGATAAAAACGGAGCAAAACCAAACCCATCCGGTAGCGGATAAAAACGGAGCAAAACCAAACCCATCCGGTAGCGGATAAAAACGGAGCAAAACCAAACCCATCCGGTAGCGGATAAAAACGGAGCAAAACCAAACCCATCCGGTAGCGGATAAAAACGGTTATGTTATGTTTGTTATGTAGTAATTTAATTTAATGTATTTAAAACTCTATCTTAAATTTGTATGGACACGTGATCCCTAAATTTAAAAATCGTCAAATCTCTTCCGGTCTATATAGAGACTTGCGGTTTTCACCAATAAATAGAACATCTCCTAGACTATAACTATATCTTAAATTTGTATGGACACGTGATCCTTAAATTTAAAAATCGTCAAATCTCTTCCGGTCTATATAGAGACTTGCGGTTTTCACCAATAAATAGAACATCTCCTAGACTATAACTATATCTTAAATTTGTATGGACACGTGATCCTTAAATTTAAAAATCGTCAAATGTCTTCCGGTCTATATAGAGACTTGAGGTTTTCACCAATAAATAGAACATCTCCTAGACTATAACTATATCTTAAATTTGTATGGATACGTGATCCTTAAATTTAAAAATCGTCAAATCTCTTCCGGTCTATATAGAGACTTGCGGTTTTGACCAATTAATTGAACATCTCCTAGACTATAACTATATCTTAAATTTGTATGGACACGTGATCCTTAAATTTAAAAATCGTCAAATCTCTTCCGGTCTATATAGAGACTTGCGGTTTTCACCAATTAATAGAACATCTCCTAGACTATAACTATATCTTAAACTTGTATGGACACGTGATCCTTAAATTTAAAAATCGTCAAATCTCTTCCGGTCTATATAGAGTCTTGCGGTTTTCACCAATTAATTGAACATCTCCTAGACTATAACTATATCTTAAATTTGTATGGACACGTGATCCTTAAATTTAAAAATCGTCAAATCTCTTCCGGTCTATATAGAGTCTTGCGGTTTTCACCAATTAATTGAACATCTCCTAGACTATAACTATATCTTAAATTTGTATGGACACGTGATCCTTAAATTTAAAAATCGTCAAATCTCTTCCGGTCTATATAGAGACTTGCGGTTTGATTGGGTTTGATTGGGTTTGCTTAGGTAACTATATCTTAAATTTGTATGGACACGTGATCCTTAAATTTAAAAATCGTCAAATCTCTTCCGGTCTATATAGAGACTTGCGGTTTTCACCAATAAATAGAACATCTCCTAGACTATAACTATATCTTAAAATTGTATGGACACGTGATCCTTAAATTTAAAAATCGTCAAATGTCTTCCGGTCTATATAGAGACTTGCGGTTTTCACCAATTAATAGAACATCTCCTAGACTATAACTATATCTTAAATTTGTATGGACACGTGATCCTTAAATTTAAAAATCGTCAAATCTCTTCCGGTCTATATAGAGTCTTGCGGTTTTCACCAATTAATTGAACATCTCCTAGACTATAACTATATCTTAAATTTGTATGGACACGTGATCCTTAAATTTAAAAATCGTCAAATCTCTTCCGGTCTATATAGAGACTTGCGGTTTTCACCAATTAATAGAACATCTCCTAGACTATAACTATATCTTAAATTTGTATGGACACGTGATCCTTAAATTTAAAAATCGTCAAATCTCTTCCGGTCTATATAGAGACTTGCGGTTTTCACCAATAAATAGAACATCTCCTAGACTATAACTATATCTTAAAATTGTATGGACACGTGATCCTTAAATTTAAAAATCGTCAAATGTCTTCCGGTCTATATAGAGACTTGAGGTTTTCACCAATAAATAGAACATCTCCTAGACTATAACTATATCTTAAATTTGTATGGATACGTGATCCTTAAATTTAAAAATCGTCAAATCTCTTCCGGTCTATATAGAGACTTGCGGTTTTGACCAATTAATTGAACATCTCCTAGACTATAACTATATCTTAAATTTGTATGGACACGTGATCCTTAAATTTAAAAATCGTCAAATCTCTTCCGGTCTATATAGAGACTTGCGGTTTTCACCAATTAATAGAACATCTCCTAGACTATAACTATATCTTAAATTTGTATGGACACGTGATCCTTAAATTTAAAAATCGTCAAATCTCTTCCGGTCTATATAGAGTCTTGCGGTTTTCACCAATAAATAGAACATCTCCTAGACTATAACTATATCTTAAATTTGTATGGACACGTGATCCTTAAATTTAAAAATCGTCAAATGTCTTCCGGTCTATATAGAGACTTGAGGTTTTCACCAATAAATAGAACATCTCCTAGACTATAACTATATCTTAAATTTGTATGGATACGTGATCCTTAAATTTAAAAATCGTCAAATCTCTTCCGGTCTATATAGAGACTTGCGGTTTTGACCAATTAATTGAACATCTCCTAGACTATAACTATATCTTAAATTTGTATGGACACGTGATCCTTAAATTTAAAAATCGTCAAATGTCTTCCGGTCTATATAGAGACTTGAGGTTTTCACCGCAATAAATAGAACATCTCCTAGACTATAACTATATCTTAAATTTGTATGGATACGTGATCCTTAAATTTAAAAATCGTCAAATCTCTTCCGGTCTATATAGAGACTTGCGGTTTTGACCAATTAATTGAACATCTCCTAGACTATAACTATATCTTAAATTTGTATGGACACGTGATCCTTAAATTTAAAAATCGTCAAATCTCTTCCGGTCTATATAGAGACTTGCGGTTTTCACCAATTAATAGAACATCTCCTAGACTATAACTATATCTTAAATTTGTATGGACACGTGATCCTTAAATTTAAAAATCGTCAAATCTCTTCCGGTCTATATAGAGACTTGCGGTTTTCACCAATTAATAGAACATCTCCTAGACTATTACTATATCTTAAATTTGTATGGACACGTGAGCCTTAAATTTAAAAATCGTCAAATCTCTTCCGGTCTATATAGAGACTTGCGGTTTTCACCAATAAATAGAACATCTCCTAGACTATAACTATATCTTAAAATTGTATGGACACGTGATCCTTAAATTTAAAAATCGTCAAATGTCTTCCGGTCTATATGGAGACTTACTCCCGTAGAGATACGACGAAATGGATGGTTTTTTCGTGTTCTCCGGCATCAAATTGACTAGGAAACAACCCATTTTCAGGAAAATCTGAGACCAAAAATTTTGATTTTTTTACAAGGGGGGAGTCTTCTGTATAATTATTTTTTTTTTCAAAATTTTTCAACTCTCAGATTGTCCTGAAATTGAGCTTCCTTGTCAATTTCAAACCGGAGAAAACGAAAAACCCCTCCATTTTGTCCTATTCCTTCAGGAAATCTATTTTTCGTTGGAAAATTCCAATTCCCGTAGAGATACGACGAAATGGATGGTTTTTTCGTGTTCTCCGGCATCAAATTGACTAGGAAACAACCCATTTTCAGGAAAATCTGAGACCAAAAATTTTGATTTTTTTACAAGGGGGGAGTCTTCTGTATCAATATTTTTTTTTTCAAAATTTTTCAACTCTCAGATTGTCCTGAAATTGAGCTTCCTTGTCAATTTCATACCGGAGAAAACGAAAAACCCCTCCATTTTGTCCTATTTCTTCAGGAAATCTATTTTTCGTCGGAAAATTCCAATTCCCGTAGAGATACGACGAAATGGATGGTTTTTTCGTGTTCTCCGGCATCAAATTGACTAGGAAACAACCCATTTTCAGGAAAATCTGAGACCAAAAATTTTGATTTTTTTACAAGGGGGGAGTCTTCTGTATCAATATTTTTTTTCTCAAAATTTTTCAACTCAGATTGTCCTGAAATTGAGCTTCCTTGTCAATTTCATGCCGGAGAAAACGAAAAACCCCTCCATTTTGTCCTATTTCTTCAGGAAATCTATTTTTCGTCGGAAAATTCCAATTCCCGAAGAGATACGACGAAATGGATGGTTTTTTCGTGTTCTCCGGCGTCAAATTGACTAGGAAACAACCCATTTTCAGGAAAATCTGAGACCAAAAATTTTGATTTTTTTACAACGGAGCAAAACCAAACCCATCCGATAGCGGATAAAAACGGAGCAAAACCAAACCCATCCGGTAGCGGATAAAAACGGAGCAAAACCAAACCCATCCAGTAGCGGATAAAAACGGAGCAAAACCAAACCCATCCAGTAGCGGATAAAAACGGAGCAAAACCAAACCCATCCGGTAGCGGATAAAAACGGAGCAAAACCAAACCCATCCGGTAGCGGATAAAAACGGAGCAAAACCAAACCCATCCGGTAGCGGATAAAAACGGAGCAAAACCAAACCCATCCGGTAGCGGATAAAAACGGAGCAAAACCAAACCCATCCGGTAGCGGATAAAAACGGTTATGTTATGTTTGTTATGTAGTAATTTAATTTAATGTATTTAAAACTCTATCTTAAATTTGTATGGACACGTGATCCCTAAATTTAAAAATCGTCAAATCTCTTCCGGTCTATATAGAGACTTGCGGTTTTCACCAATAAATAGAACATCTCCTAGACTATAACTATATCTTAAATTTGTATGGACACGTGATCCTTAAATTTAAAAATCGTCAAATCTCTTCCGGTCTATATAGAGACTTGCGGTTTTCACCAATAAATAGAACATCTCCTAGACTATAACTATATCTTAAATTTGTATGGACACGTGATCCTTAAATTTAAAAATCGTCAAATGTCTTCCGGTCTATATAGAGACTTGAGGTTTTCACCAATAAATAGAACATCTCCTAGACTATAACTATATCTTAAATTTGTATGGATACGTGATCCTTAAATTTAAAAATCGTCAAATCTCTTCCGGTCTATATAGAGACTTGCGGTTTTGACCAATTAATTGAACATCTCCTAGACTATAACTATATCTTAAATTTGTATGGACACGTGATCCTTAAATTTAAAAATCGTCAAATCTCTTCCGGTCTATATAGAGTCTTGCGGTTTTCACCAATTAATTGAACATCTCCTAAACTATAACTATATCTTAAATTTGTATGGACACGTGATCCTGAAATTTAAAAATCGTCAAATCTCTTCCGGTCTATATAGAGACTTGCGGTTTTGACCAATTAATTGAACATCTCCTAGACTATAACTATATCTTAAATTTGTATGGACACGTGATCCTTAAATTTAAAAATCGTCAAATCTCTTCCGGTCTATATAGAGACTTGCGGTTTTCACCAATTAATAGAACATCTCCTAGACTATAACTATATCTTAAATTTGTATGGACACGTGATCCTTAAATTTAAAAATCGTCAAATCTCTTCCGGTCTATATAGAGTCTTGCGGTTTTCACCAATTAATTGAACATCTCCTAGACTATAACTATATCTTAAATTTGTATGGACACGTGATCCTTAAATTTAAAAATCGTCAAATCTCTTCCGGTCTATATAGAGTCTTGCGGTTTTCACCAATTAATTGAACATCTCCTAGACTATAACTATATCTTAAATTTGTATGGACACGTGATCCTTAAATTTAAAAATCGTCAAATCTCTTCCGGTCTATATAGAGACTTGCGGTTTGATTGGGTTTGATTGGGTTTGCTTAGGTAACTATATCTTAAATTTGTATGGACACGTGATCCTTAAATTTAAAAATCGTCAAAACTCTTCCGGTCTATATAGAGACTTGCGGTTTTCACCAATTAATAGAACATCTCCTAGACTATTACTATATCTTAAATTTGTATGGACACGTGATCCTTAAATTTAAAAATCGTCAAATCTCTTCCGGTCTATATAGAGACTTGCGGTTTTCACCAATAAATAGAACATCTCCTAGACTATAACTATATCTTAAAATTGTATGGACACGTGATCCTTAAATTTAAAAATCGTCAAATGTCTTCCGGTCTATATGGAGACTTACTCCCGTAGAGATACGACGAAATGGATGGTTTTTTCGTGTTCTCCGGCATCAAATTGACTAGGAAACAACCCATTTTCAGGAAAATCTGAGACCAAAAATTTTGATTTTTTTACAAGGGGGGAGTCTTCTGTATCAATATTTTTTTTTTCAAAATTTTTCAACTCTCAGATTGTCCTGAAATTGAGCTTCCTTGTCAATTTCAAACCGGAGAAAACGAAAAACCCCTCCATTTTGTCCTATTCCTTCAGGAAATCTATTTTTCGTTGGAAAATTCCAATTCCCGTAGAGATACGACGAAATGGATGGTTTTTTCGTGTTCTCCGGCATCAAATTGACTAGGAAACAACCCATTTTCAGGAAAATCTGAGACCAAAAATTTTGATTTTTTTACAAGGGGGGAGTCTTCTGTATCAATATTTTTTTTTTCAAAATTTTTCAACTCTCAGATTGTCCTGAAATTGAGCTTCCTTGTCAATTTCATACCGGAGAAAACGAAAAACCCCTCCATTTTGTCCTATTTCTTCAGGAAATCTATTTTTCGTCGGAAAATTCCAATTCCCGTAGAGATACGACGAAATGGATGGTTTTTTCGTGTTCTCCGGCATCAAATTGACTAGGAAACAACCCATTTTCAGGAAAATCTGAGACCAAAAATTTTGATTTTTTTACAAGGGGGGAGTCTTCTGTATCAATATTTTTTTTTTCAAAATTTTTCAACTCAGATTGTCCTGAAATTGAGCTTCCTTGTCAATTTCATGCCGGAGAAAACGAAAATCCCCTCCATTTTGTCCTATTTCTTCAGGAAATCTATTTTTCGTCGGAAAATTCCAATTCCCGAAGAGATACGACGAAATGGATGGTTTTTTCGTGTTCTCCGGCGTCAAATTGACTAGGAAACAACCCATTTTCAGGAAAATCTGAGACCAAAAATTTTGATTTTTTTACAACGGAGCAAAACCAAACCCATCCGATAGCGGATAAAAACGGAGCAAAACCAAACCCATCCGGTAGCGGATAAAAACGGAGCAAAACCAAACCCATCCAGTAGCGGATAAAAACGGAGCAAAACCAAACCCATCCAGTAGCGGATAAAAACGGAGCAAAACCAAACCCATCCGGTAGCGGATAAAAACGGAGCAAAACCAAACCCATCCGGTAGCGGATAAAAACGGAGCAAAACCAAACCCATCCGGTAGCGGATAAAAACGGAGCAAAACCAAACCCATCCGGTAGCGGATAAAAACGGAGCAAAACCAAACCCATCCGGTAGCGGATAAAAACGGTTATGTTATGTTTGTTATGTAGTAATTTAATTTAATGTATTTAAAACTCTATCTTAAATTTGTATGGACACGTGATCCTTAAATTTAAAAATCGTCAAATCTCTTCCGGTCTATATAGAGACTTGCGGTTTTCACCAATAAATAGAACATCTCCTAGACTATAACTATATCTTAAATTTGTATGGACACGTGATCCTTAAATTTAAAAATCGTCAAATGTCTTCCGGTCTATATAGAGACTTGAGGTTTTCACCAATAAATAGAACATCTCCTAGACTATAACTATATCTTAAATTTGTATGGATACGTGATCCTTAAATTTAAAAATCGTCAAATCTCTTCCGGTCTATATAGAGACTTGCGGTTTTGACCAATTAATTGAACATCTCCTAGACTATAACTATATCTTAAATTTGTATGGACACGTGATCCTTAAATTTAAAAATCGTCAAATCTCTTCCGGTCTATATAGAGACTTGCGGTTTGATTGGGTTTGATTGGGTTTGCTTAGGTAACTATATCTTAAATTTGTATGGACACGTGATCCTTAAATTTAAAAATCGTCAAATCTCTTCCGGTCTATATAGAGACTTGCGGTTTTCACCAATTAATAGAACATCTCCTAGACTATTACTATCTCTTAAATTTGTATGGACACGTGATCCTTAAATTTAAAAATCGTCAAATCTCTTCCGGTCTATATAGAGACTTGCGGTTTTGACCAATTAATTGAACATCTCCTAGACTATAACTATATCTTAAATTTGTATGGACACGTGATCCTTAAATTTAAAAATCGTCAAATCTCTTCCGGTCTATATAGAGACTTGCGGTTTTCACCAATTAATAGAACATCTCCTAGACTATAACTATATCTTAAATTTGTATGGACACGTGATCCTTAAATTTAAAAATCGTCAAATCTCTTCCGGTCTATATAGAGTCTTGCGGTTTTCACCAATTAATTGAACATCTCCTAGACTATAACTATATCTTAAATTTGTATGGACACGTGATCCTTAAATTTAAAAATCGTCAAATCTCTTCCGGTCTATATAGAGTCTTGCGGTTTTCACCAATTAATTGAACATCTCCTAGACTATAACTATATCTTAAATTTGTATGGACACGTGATCCTTAAATTTAAAAATCGTCAAATCTCTTCCGGTCTATATAGAGACTTGCGGTTTTCACCAATAAATAGAACATCTCCTAGACTATAACTATATCTTAAAATTGTATGGACACGTGATCCTTAAATTTAAAAATCGTCAAATGTCTTCCGGTCTATATGGAGACTTACTCCCGTAGAGATACGACGAAATGGATGGTTTTTTCGTGTTCTCCGGCATCAAATTGACTAGGAAACAACCCATTTTCAGGAAAATCTGAGACCAAAAATTTTGATTTTTTTACAAGGGGGGAGTCTTCTGTATCAATATTTTTTTTTTCAAAATTTTTCAACTCTCAGATTGTCCTGAAATTGAGCTTCCTTGTCAATTTCAAACCGGAGAAAACGAAAAACCCCTCCATTTTGTCCTATTCCTTCAGGAAATCTATTTTTCGTTGGAAAATTCCAATTCCCGTAGAGATACGACGAAATGGATGGTTTTTTCGTGTTCTCCGGCATCAAATTGACTAGGAAACAACCCATTTTCAGGAAAATCTGAGACCAAAAATTTTGATTTTTTTACAAGGGGGGAGTCTTCTGTATCAATATTTTTTTTTTCAAAATTTTTCAACTCTCAGATTGTCCTGAAATTGAGCTTCCTTGTCAATTTCATACCGGAGAAAACGAAAAACCCCTCCATTTTGTCCTATTTCTTCAGGAAATCTATTTTTCGTCGGAAAATTCCAATTCCCGTAGAGATACGACGAAATGGATGGTTTTTTCGTGTTCTCCGGCATCAAATTGACTAGGAAACAACCCATTTTCAGGAAAATCTGAGACCAAAAATTTTGATTTTTTTACAAGGGGGGAGTCTTCTGTATCAATATTTTTTTTTTCAAAATTTTTCAACTCAGATTGTCCTGAAATTGAGCTTCCTTGTCAATTTCATGCCGGAGAAAACGAAAATCCCCTCCATTTTGTCCTATTTCTTCAGGAAATCTATTTTTCGTCGGAAAATTCCAATTCCCGAAGAGATACGACGAAATGGATGGTTTTTTCGTGTTCTCCGGCGTCAAATTGACTAGGAAACAACCCATTTTCAGGAAAATCTGAGACCAAAAATTTTGATTTTTTTACAACGGAGCAAAACCAAACCCATCCGATAGCGGATAAAAACGGAGCAAAACCAAACCCATCCGGTAGCGGATAAAAACGGAGCAAAACCAAACCCATCCAGTAGCGGATAAAAACGGAGCAAAACCAAACCCATCCAGTAGCGGATAAAAACGGAGCAAAACCAAACCCATCCGGTAGCGGATAAAAACGGAGCAAAACCAAACCCATCCGGTAGCGGATAAAAACGGAGCAAAACCAAACCCATCCGGTAGCGGATAAAAACGGAGCAAAACCAAACCCATCCGGTAGCGGATAAAAACGGAGCAAAACCAAACCCATCCGGTAGCGGATAAAAACGGTTATGTTATGTTTGTTATGTAGTAATTTAATTTAATGTATTTAAAACTCTATCTTAAATTTGTATGGACACGTGATCCTTAAATTTAAAAATCGTCAAATCTCTTCCGGTCTATATAGAGACTTGCAGTTTTCACCAATAAATAGAACATCTCCTAGACTATAACTATATCTTAAATTTGTATGGACACGTGATCCTTAAATTTAAAAATCGTCAAATGTCTTCCGGTCTATATAGAGACTTGAGGTTTTCACCAATAAATAGAACATCTCCTAGACTATAACTATATCTTAAATTTGTATGGATACGTGATCCTTAAATTTAAAAATCGTCAAATCTCTTCCGGTCTATATAGAGACTTGCGGTTTTGACCAATTAATTGAACATCTCCTAGACTATAACTATATCTTAAATTTGTATGGACACGTGATCCTTAAATTTAAAAATCGTCAAATCTCTTCCGGTCTATATAGAGACTTGCGGTTTGATTGGGTTTGATTGGGTTTGCTTAGGTAACTATATCTTAAATTTGTATGGACACGTGATCCTTAAATTTAAAAATCGTCAAATCTCTTCCGGTCTATATAGAGACTTGCGGTTTTCACCAATTAATAGAACATCTCCTAGACTATTACTATCTCTTAAATTTGTATGGACACGTGATCCTTAAATTTAAAAATCGTCAAATCTCTTCCGGTCTATATAGAGACTTGCGGTTTTGACCAATTAATTGAACATCTCCTAGACTATAACTATATCTTAAATTTGTATGGACACGTGATCCTTAAATTTAAAAATCGTCAAATCTCTTCCGGTCTATATAGAGACTTGCGGTTTTCACCAATTAATAGAACATCTCCTAGACTATAACTATATCTTAAATTTGTATGGACACGTGATCCTTAAATTTAAAAATCGTCAAATCTCTTCCGGTCTATATAGAGTCTTGCGGTTTTCACCAATTAATTGAACATCTCCTAGACTATAACTATATCTTAAATTTGTATGGACACGTGATCCTTAAATTTAAAAATCGTCAAATCTCTTCCGGTCTATATAGAGTCTTGCGGTTTTCACCAATTAATTGAACATCTCCTAGACTATAACTATATCTTAAATTTGTATGGACACGTGATCCTTAAATTTAAAAATCGTCAAATCTCTTCCGGTCTATATAGAGACTTGCGGTTTGATTGGGTTTGATTGGGTTTGCTTAGGTAACTATATCTTAAATTTGTATGGACACGTGATCCTTAAATTTAAAAATCGTCAAAACTCTTCCGGTCTATATAGAGACTTCCGGTTTTCACCAATTAATAGAACATCTCCTAGACTATTACTATATCTTAAATTTGTATGGACACGTGATCCTTAAATTTAAAAATCGTCAAATCTCTTCCGGTCTATATAGAGACTTGCGGTTTTCACCAATAAATAGAACATCTCCTAGACTATAACTATATCTTAAAATTGTATGGACACGTGATCCTTAAATTTAAAAATCGTCAAATGTCTTCCGGTCTATATGGAGACTTACTCCCGTAGAGATACGACGAAATGGATGGTTTTTTCGTGTTCTCCGGCATCAAATTGACTAGGAAACAACCCATTTTCAGGAAAATCTGAGACCAAAAATTTTGGTTTTTTTACAAGGGGGGAGTCTTCTGTATCAATATTTTTTTTTTCAAAATTTTTCAACTCTCAGATTGTCCTGAAATTGAGCTTCCTTGTCAATTTCAAACCGGAGAAAACGAAAAACCCCTCCATTTTGTCCTATTCCTTCAGGAAATCTATTTTTCGTTGGAAAATTCCAATTCCCGTAGAGATACGACGAAATGGATGGTTTTTTCGTGTTCTCCGGCATCAAATTGACTAGGAAACAACCCATTTTCAGGAAAATCTGAGACCAAAAATTTTGATTTTTTTACAAGGGGGGAGTCTTCTGTATCAATATTTTTTTTTTCAAAATTTTTCAACTCTCAGATTGTCCTGAAATTGAGCTTCCTTGTCAATTTCATACCGGAGAAAACGAAAAACCCCTCCATTTTGTCCTATTTCTTCAGGAAATCTATTTTTCGTCGGAAAATTCCAATTCCCGTAGAGATACGACGAAATGGATGGTTTTTTCGTGTTCTCCGGCATCAAATTGACTAGGAAACAACCCATTTTCAGGAAAATCTGAGACCAAAAATTTTGATTTTTTTACAAGGGGGGAGTCTTCTGTATCAATATTTTTTTTTTCAAAATTTTTCAACTCAGATTGTCCTGAAATTGAGCTTCCTTGTCAATTTCATGCCGGAGAAAACGAAAAACCCCTCCATTTTGTCCTATTTCTTCAGGAAATCTATTTTTCGTCGGAAAATTCCAATTCCCGAAGAGATACGACGAAATGGATGGTTTTTTCGTGTTCTCCGGCGTCAAATTGACTAGGAAACAACCCATTTTCAGGAAAATCTGAGACCAAAAATTTTGATTTTTTTACAACGGAGCAAAACCAAACCCATCCGATAGCGGATAAAAACGGAGCAAAACCAAACCCATCCGGTAGCGGATAAAAACGGAGCAAAACCAAACCCATCCAGTAGCGGATAAAAACGGAGCAAAACCAAACCCATCCAGTAGCGGATAAAAACGGAGCAAAACCAAACCCATCCGGTAGCGGATAAAAACGGAGCAAAACCAAACCCATCCGGTAGCGGATAAAAACGGAGCAAAACCAAACCCATCCGGTAGCGGATAAAAACGGAGCAAAACCAAACCCATCCGGTAGCGGATAAAAACGGAGCAAAACCAAACCCATCCGGTAGCGGATAAAAACGGTTATGTTATGTTTGTTATGTAGTAATTTAATTTAATGTATTTAAAACTCTATCTTAAATTTGTATGGACACGTGATCCCTAAATTTAAAAATCGTCAAATCTCTTCCGGTCTATATAGAGACTTGCGGTTTTCACCAATAAATAGAACATCTCCTAGACTATAACTGTATCTTAAATTTGTATGGACACGTGATCCTTAAATTTAAAAATCGTCAAATCTCTTCCGGTCTATATAGAGACTTGCGGTTTTCACCAATAAATAGAACATCTCCTAGACTATAACTATATCTTAAATTTGTATGGACACGTGATCCTTAAATTTAAAAATCGTCAAATGTCTTCCGGTCTATATAGAGACTTGAGGTTTTCACCAATAAATAGAACATCTCCTAGACTATAACTATATCTTAAATTTGTATGGATACGTGATCCTTAAATTTAAAAATCGTCAAATCTCTTCCGGTCTATATAGAGACTTGCGGTTTTGACCAATTAATTGAACATCTCCTAGACTATAACTATATCTTAAATTTGTATGGACACGTGATCCTTAAATTTAAAAATCGTCAAATCTCTTCCGGTCTATATAGAGACTTGCGGTTTGATTGGGTTTGATTGGGTTTGCTTAGGTAACTATATCTTAAATTTGTATGGACACGTGATCCTTAAATTTAAAAATCGTCAAATCTCTTCCGGTCTATATAGAGACTTGCGGTTTTCACCAATTAATAGAACATCTCCTAGACTATTACTATATCTTAAATTTGTATGGACACGTGATCCTTAAATTTAAAAATCGTCAAATCTCTTCCGGTCTATATAGAGACTTGCGGTTTTCACCAATAAATAGAACATCTCCTAGACTATAACTATATCTTAAAATTGTATGGACACGTGATCCTTAAATTTAAAAATCGTCAAATGTCTTCCGGTCTATATGGAGACTTACTCCCGTAGAGATACGACGAAATGGATGGTTTTTTCGTGTTCTCCGGCATCAAATTGACTAGGAAACAACCCATTTTCAGGAAAATCTGAGACCAAAAATTTTGATTTTTTTACAAGGGGGGAGTCTTCTGTATCAATATTTTTTTTTTCAAAATTTTTCAACTCTCAGATTGTCCTGAAATTGAGCTTCCTTGTCAATTTCAAACCGGAGAAAACGAAAAACCCCTCCATTTTGTCCTATTCCTTCAGGAAATCTATTTTTCGTTGGAAAATTCCAATTCCCGTAGAGATACGACGAAATGGATGGTTTTTTCGTGTTCTCCGGCATCAAATTGACTAGGAAACAACCCATTTTCAGGAAAATCTGAGACCAAAAATTTTGATTTTTTTACAAGGGGGGAGTCTTCTGTATCAATATTTTTTTTTTCAAAATTTTTCAACTCTCAGATTGTCCTGAAATTGAGCTTCCTTGTCAATTTCATACCGGAGAAAACGAAAAACCCCTCCATTTTGTCCTATTTCTTCAGGAAATCTATTTTTCGTCGGAAAATTCCAATTCCCGTAGAGATACGACGAAATGGATGGTTTTTTCGTGTTCTCCGGCATCAAATTGACTAGGAAACAACCCATTTTCAGGAAAATCTGAGACCAAAAATTTTGATTTTTTTACAAGGGGGGAGTCTTCTGTATCAATATTTTTTTTTTCAAAATTTTTCAACTCAGATTGTCCTGAAATTGAGCTTCCTTGTCAATTTCATGCCGCAGAAAACGAATAACCCCTCCATTTTGTCCTATTTCTTCAGGAAATCTATTTTTCGTCGGAAAATTCCAATTCCCGAAGAGATACGACGAAATGGATGGTTTTTTCGTGTTCTCCGGCGTCAAATTGACTAGGAAACAACCCATTTTCAGGAAAATCTGAGACCAAAAATTTTGATTTTTTTACAACGGAGCAAAACCAAACCCATCCGATAGCGGATAAAAACGGAGCAAAACCAAACCCATCCGGTAGCGGATAAAAACGGAGCAAAACCAAACCCATCCAGTAGCGGATAAAAACGGAGCAAAACCAAACCCATCCAGTAGCGGATAAAAACGGAGCAAAACCAAACCCATCCGGTAGCGGATAAAAACGGAGCAAAACCAAACCCATCCGGTAGCGGATAAAAACGGAGCAAAACCAAACCCATCCGGTAGCGGATAAAAACGGAGCAAAACCAAACCCATCCGGTAGCGGATAAAAACGGAGCAAAACCAAACCCATCCGGTAGCGGATAAAAACGGTTATGTTATGTTTGTTATGTGGTAATTTAATTTAATGTATTTAAAACTCTATCTTAAATTTGTATGGACACGTGATCCCTAAATTTAAAAATCGTCAAATCTCTTCCGGTCTATATAGAGACTTGCGGTTTTCACCAATAAATTGAACATCTCCTAGACTATAACTATATCTTAAATTTGTATGGACACGTGATCCTTAAATTTAAAAATCGTCAAATCTCTTCCGGTCTATATAGAGACTTGCGGTTTTCACCAATAAATAGAACATCTCCTAGACTATAACTATATCTTAAATTTGTATGGACACGTGATCCTTAAATTTAAAAATCGTCAAATGTCTTCCGGTCTATATAGAGACTTGAGGTTTTCACCAATAAATAGAACATCTCCTAGACTATAACTATATCTTAAATTTGTATGGATACGTGATCCTTAAATTTAAAAATCGTCAAATCTCTTCCGGTCTATATAGAGACTTGCGGTTTTGACCAATTAATTGAACATCTCCTAGACTATAACTATATCTTAAATTTGTATGGACACGTGATCCTTAAATTTAAAAATCGTCAAATCTCTTCCGGTCTATATAGAGACTTGCGGTTTTCACCAATTAATAGAACATCTCCTAGACTATAACTATATCTTAAATTTGTATGGACACGTGATCCTTAAATTTAAAAATCGTCAAATCTCTTCCGGTCTATATAGAGTCTTGCGGTTTTCACCAATTAATTGAACATCTCCTAGACTATAACTATATTTTAAATTTGTATGGACACGTGATCCTTAAATTTAAAAATCGTCAAATCTCTTCCGGTCTATATAGAGACTTGCGGTTTGATTGGGTTTGATTGGGTTTGCTTAGGTAACTATATCTTAAATTTGTATGGACACGTGATCCTTAAATTTAAAAATCGTCAAATCTCTTCCGGTCTATATAGAGACTTGCGGTTTTCACCAATTAATTGAACATCTCCTAGACTATAACTATATCTTAAATTTGTATGGACACGTGATCCTTAAATTTAAAAATCGTCAAATCTCTTCCGGTCTATATAGAGACTTGCGGTTTTGACCAATTAATTGAACATCTCCTAGACTATAACTATATCTTAAATTTGTATGGACACGTGATCCTTAAATTTAAAAATCGTCAAATCTCTTCCGGTCTATATAGAGACTTGCGGTTTTCACCAATTAATAGAACATCTCCTAGACTATAACTATATCTTAAATTTGTATGGACACGTGATCCTTAAATTTAAAAATCGTCAAATCTCTTCCGGTCTATATAGAGTCTTGCGGTTTTCACCAATTAATTGAACATCTCCTAGACTATAACTATATCTTAAATTTGTATGGACACGTGATCCTTAAATTTAAAAATCGTCAAATCTCTTCCGGTCTATATAGAGTCTTGCGGTTTTCACCAATTAATTGAACATCTCCTAGACTATAACTATATCTTAAATTTGTATGGACACGTGATCCTTAAATTTAAAAATCGTCAAATCTCTTCCGGTCTATATAGAGACTTGCGGTTTGATTGGGTTTGATTGGGTTTGCTTAGGTAACTATATCTTAAATTTGTATGGACACGTGATCCTTAAATTTAAAAATCGTCAAAACTCTTCCGGTCTATATAGAGACTTGCGGTTTTCACCAATTAATAGAACATCTCCTAGACTATTACTATATCTTAAATTTGTATGGACACGTGATCCTTAAATTTAAAAATCGTCAAATCTCTTCCGGTCTATATAGAGACTTGCGGTTTTCACCAATAAATAGAACATCTCCTAGACTATAACTATATCTTAAAATTGTATGGACACGTGATCCTTAAATTTAAAAATCGTCAAATGTCTTCCGGTCTATATGGAGACTTACTCCCGTAGAGATACGACGAAATGGATGGTTTTTTCGTGTTCTCCGGCATCAAATTGACTAGGAAACAACCCATTTTCAGGAAAATCTGAGACCAAAAATTTTGATTTTTTTACAAGGGGGGAGTCTTCTGTATCAATATTTTTTTTTTCAAAATTTTTCAACTCTCAGATTGTCCTGAAATTGAGCTTCCTTGTCAATTTCAAACCGGAGAAAACGAAAAACCCCTCCATTTTGTCCTATTCCTTCAGGAAATCTATTTTTCGTTGGAAAATTCCAATTCCCGTAGAGATACGACGAAATGGATGGTTTTTTCGTGTTCTCCGGCATCAAATTGACTAGGAAACAACCCATTTTCAGGAAAATCTGAGACCAAAAATTTTGATTTTTTTACAAGGGGGGAGTCTTCTGTATCAATATTTTTTTTTTCAAAATTTTTCAACTCTCAGATTGTCCTGAAATTGAGCTTCCTTGTCAATTTCATACCGGAGAAAACGAAAAACCCCTCCATTTTGTCCTATTTCTTCAGGAAATCTATTTTTCGTCGGAAAATTCCAATTCCCGTAGAGATACGACGAAATGGATGGTTTTTTCGTGTTCTCCGGCATCAAATTGACTAGGAAACAACCCATTTTCAGGAAAATCTGAGACCAAAAATTTTGATTTTTTTACAAGGGGGGAGTCTTCTGTATCAATATTTTTTTTTTCAAAATTTTTCAACTCAGATTGTCCTGAAATTGAGCTTCCTTGTCAATTTCATGCCGGAGAAAACGAAAATCCCCTCCATTTTGTCCTATTTCTTCAGGAAATCTATTTTTCGTCGGAAAATTCCAATTCCCGAAGAGATACGACGAAATGGATGGTTTTTTCGTGTTCTCCGGCGTCAAATTGACTAGGAAACAACCCATTTTCAGGAAAATCTGAGACCAAAAATTTTGATTTTTTTACAACGGAGCAAAACCAAACCCATCCGATAGCGGATAAAAACGGAGCAAAACCAAACCCATCCGGTAGCGGATAAAAACGGAGCAAAACCAAACCCATCCAGTAGCGGATAAAAACGGAGCAAAACCAAACCCATCCAGTAGCGGATAAAAACGGAGCAAAACCAAACCCATCCGGTAGCGGATAAAAACGGAGCAAAACCAAACCCATCCGGTAGCGGATAAAAACGGAGCAAAACCAAACCCATCCGGTAGCGGATAAAAACGGAGCAAAACCAAACCCATCCGGTAGCGGATAAAAACGGAGCAAAACCAAACCCATCCGGTAGCGGATAAAAACGGTTATGTTATGTTTGTTATGTAGTAATTTAATTTAATGTATTTAAAACTCTATCTTAAATTTGTATGGACACGTGATCCTTAAATTTAAAAATCGTCAAATCTCTTCCGGTCTATATAGAGACTTGCGGTTTTCACCAATAAATAGAACATCTCCTAGACTATAACTATATCTTAAATTTGTATGGACACGTGATCCTTAAATTTAAAAATCGTCAAATGTCTTCCGGTCTATATAGAGACTTGAGGTTTTCACCAATAAATAGAACATCTCCTAGACTATAACTATATCTTAAATTTGTATGGATACGTGATCCTTAAATTTAAAAATCGTCAAATCTCTTCCGGTCTATATAGAGACTTGCGGTTTTGACCAATTAATTGAACATCTCCTAGACTATAACTATATCTTAAATTTGTATGGACACGTGATCCTTAAATTTAAAAATCGTCAAATCTCTTCCGGTCTATATAGAGACTTGCGGTTTGATTGGGTTTGATTGGGTTTGCTTAGGTAACTATATCTTAAATTTGTATGGACACGTGATCCTTAAATTTAAAAATCGTCAAATCTCTTCCGGTCTATATAGAGACTTGCGGTTTTCACCAATTAATAGAACATCTCCTAGACTATTACTATATCTTAAATTTGTATGGACACGTGATCCTTAAATTTAAAAATCGTCAAATCTCTTCCGGTCTATATAGAGACTTGCGGTTTTGACCAATTAATTGAACATCTCCTAGACTATAACTATATCTTAAATTTGTATGGACACGTGATCCTTAAATTTAAAAATCGTCAAATCTCTTCCGGTCTATATAGAGACTTGCGGTTTTCACCAATTAATAGAACATCTCCTAGACTATAACTATATCTTAAATTTGTATGGACACGTGATCCTTAAATTTAAAAATCGTCAAATCTCTTCCGGTCTATATAGAGTCTTGCGGTTTTCACCAATTAATTGAACATCTCCTAGACTATAACTATATCTTAAATTTGTATGGACACGTGATCCTTAAATTTAAAAATCGTCAAATCTCTTCCGGTCTATATAGAGTCTTGCGGTTTTCACCAATTAATTGAACATCTCCTAGACTATAACTATATCTTAAATTTGTATGGACACGTGATCCTTAAATTTAAAAATCGTCAAATCTCTTCCGGTCTATATAGAGACTTGCGGTTTGATTGGGTTTGATTGGGTTTGCTTAGGTAACTATATCTTAAATTTGTATGGACACGTGATCCTTAAATTTAAAAATCGTCAAAACTCTTCCGGTCTATATAGAGACTTGCGGTTTTCACCAATTAATAGAACATCTCCTAGACTATTACTATATCTTAAATTTGTATGGACACGTGATCCTTAAATTTAAAAATCGTCAAATCTCTTCCGGTCTATATAGAGACTTGCGGTTTTCACCAATAAATAGAACATCTCCTAGACTATAACTATATCTTAAAATTGTATGGACACGTGATCCTTAAATTTAAAAATCGTCAAATGTCTTCCGGTCTATATGGAGACTTACTCCCGTAGAGATACGACGAAATGGATGGTTTTTTCGTGTTCTCCGGCATCAAATTGACTAGGAAACAACCCATTTTCAGGAAAATCTGAGACCAAAAATTTTGATTTTTTTACAAGGGGGGAGTCTTCTGTATCAATATTTTTTTTTTCAAAATTTTTCAACTCTCAGATTGTCCTGAAATTGAGCTTCCTTGTCAATTTCAAACCGGAGAAAACGAAAAACCCCTCCATTTTGTCCTATTCCTTCAGGAAATCTATTTTTCGTTGGAAAATTCCAATTCCCGTAGAGATACGACGAAATGGATGGTTTTTTCGTGTTCTCCGGCATCAAATTGACTAGGAAACAACCCATTTTCAGGAAAATCTGAGACCAAAAATTTTGATTTTTTTACAAGGGGGGAGTCTTCTGTATCAATATTTTTTTTTTCAAAATTTTTCAACTCTCAGATTGTCCTGAAATTGAGCTTCCTTGTCAATTTCATACCGGAGAAAACGAAAAACCCCTCCATTTTGTCCTATTTCTTCAGGAAATCTATTTTTCGTCGGAAAATTCCAATTCCCGTAGAGATACGACGAAATGGATGGTTTTTTCGTGTTCTCCGGCATCAAATTGACTAGGAAACAACCCATTTTCAGGAAAATCTGAGACCAAAAATTTTGATTTTTTTACAAGGGGGGAGTCTTCTGTATCAATATTTTTTTTTTCAAAATTTTTCAACTCAGATTGTCCTGAAATTGAGCTTCCTTGTCAATTTCATGCCGGAGAAAACGAAAAACCCCTCCATTTTGTCCTATTTCTTCAGGAAATCTATTTTTCGTCGGAAAATTCCAATTCCCGAAGAGATACGACGAAATGGATGGTTTTTTCGTGTTCTCCGGCGTCAAATTGACTAGGAAACAACCCATTTTCAGGAAAATCTGAGACCAAAAATTTTGATTTTTTTACAACGGAGCAAAACCAAACCCATCCGATAGCGGATAAAAACGGAGCAAAACCAAACCCATCCGGTAGCGGATAAAAACGGAGCAAAACCAAACCCATCCAGTAGAGGATAAAAACGGAGCAAAACCAAACCCATCCAGTAGCGGATAAAAACGGAGCAAAACCAAACCCATCCGGTAGCGGATAAAAACGGAGCAAAACCAAACCCATCCGGTAGCGGATAAAAACGGAGCAAAACCAAACCCATCCGGTAGCGGATAAAAACGGAGCAAAACCAAACCCATCCGGTAGCGGATAAAAACGGAGCAAAACCAAACCCATCCGGTAGCGGATAAAAACGGTTATGTTATGTTTGTTATGTAGTAATTTAATTTAATGTATTTAAAACTCTATCTTAAATTTGTATGGACACGTGATCCCTAAATTTAAAAATCGTCAAATCTCTTCCGGTCTATATAGAGACTTGCGGTTTTCACCAATAAATAGAACATCTCCTAGACTATAACTGTATCTTAAATTTGTATGGACACGTGATCCTTAAATTTAAAAATCGTCAAATCTCTTCCGGTCTATATAGAGACTTGCGGTTTTCACCAATAAATAGAACATCTCCTAGACTATAACTATATCTTAAATTTGTATGGACACGTGATCCTTAAATTTAAAAATCGTCAAATGTCTTCCGGTCTATATAGAGACTTGAGGTTTTCACCAATAAATAGAACATCTCCTAGACTATAACTATATCTTAAATTTGTATGGATACGTGATCCTTAAATTTAAAAATCGTCAAATCTCTTCCGGTCTATATAGAGACTTGCGGTTTTGACCAATTAATTGAACATCTCCTAGACTATAACTATATCTTAAATTTGTATGGACACGTGATCCTTAAATTTAAAAATCGTCAAATCTCTTCCGGTCTATATAGAGACTTGCGGTTTGATTGGGTTTGATTGGGTTTGCTTAGGTAACTATATCTTAAATTTGTATGGACACGTGATCCTTAAATTTAAAAATCGTCAAATCTCTTCCGGTCTATATAGAGACTTGCGGTTTTCACCAATTAATAGAACATCTCCTAGACTATTACTATATCTTAAATTTGTATGGACACGTGATCCTTAAATTTAAAAATCGTCAAATCTCTTCCGGTCTATATAGAGACTTGCGGTTTTCACCAATAAATAGAACATCTCCTAGACTATAACTATATCTTAAAATTGTATGGACACGTGATCCTTAAATTTAAAAATCGTCAAATGTCTTCCGGTCTATATGGAGACTTACTCCCGTAGAGATACGACGAAATGGATGGTTTTTTCGTGTTCTCCGGCATCAAATTGACTAGGAAACAACCCATTTTCAGGAAAATCTGAGACCAAAAATTTTGATTTTTTTACAAGGGGGGAGTCTTCTGTATCAATATTTTTTTTTTCAAAATTTTTCAACTCTCAGATTGTCCTGAAATTGAGCTTCCTTGTCAATTTCAAACCGGAGAAAACGAAAAACCCCTCCATTTTGTCCTATTCCTTCAGGAAATCTATTTTTCGTTGGAAAATTCCAATTCCCGTAGAGATACGACGAAATGGATGGTTTTTTCGTGTTCTCCGGCATCAAATTGACTAGGAAACAACCCATTTTCAGGAAAATCTGAGACCAAAAATTTTGATTTTTTTACAAGGGGGGAGTCTTCTGTATCAATATTTTTTTTTTCAAAATTTTTCAACTCTCAGATTGTCCTGAAATTGAGCTTCCTTGTCAATTTCATACCGGAGAAAACGAAAAACCCCTCCATTTTGTCCTATTTCTTCAGGAAATCTATTTTTCGTCGGAAAATTCCAATTCCCGTAGAGATACGACGAAATGGATGGTTTTTTCGTGTTCTCCGGCATCAAATTGACTAGGAAACAACCCATTTTCAGGAAAATCTGAGACCAAAAATTTTGATTTTTTTACAAGGGGGGAGTCTTCTGTATCAATATTTTTTTTTTCAAAATTTTTCAACTCAGATTGTCCTGAAATTGAGCTTCCTTGTCAATTTCATGCCGCAGAAAACGAATAACCCCTCCATTTTGTCCTATTTCTTCAGGAAATCTATTTTTCGTCGGAAAATTCCAATTCCCGAAGAGATACGACGAAATGGATGGTTTTTTCGTGTTCTCCGGCGTCAAATTGACTAGGAAACAACCCATTTTCAGGAAAATCTGAGACCAAAAATTTTGATTTTTTTACAACGGAGCAAAACCAAACCCATCCGATAGCGGATAAAAACGGAGCAAAACCAAACCCATCCGGTAGCGGATAAAAACGGAGCAAAACCAAACCCATCCAGTAGCGGATAAAAACGGAGCAAAACCAAACCCATCCAGTAGCGGATAAAAACGGAGCAAAACCAAACCCATCCGGTAGCGGATAAAAACGGAGCAAAACCAAACCCATCCGGTAGCGGATAAAAACGGAGCAAAACCAAACCCATCCGGTAGCGGATAAAAACGGAGCAAAACCAAACCCATCCGGTAGCGGATAAAAACGGAGCAAAACCAAACCCATCCGGTAGCGGATAAAAACGGTTATGTTATGTTTGTTATGTGGTAATTTAATTTAATGTATTTAAAACTCTATCTTAAATTTGTATGGACACGTGATCCCTAAATTTAAAAATCGTCAAATCTCTTCCGGTCTATATAGAGACTTGCGGTTTTCACCAATAAATTGAACATCTCCTAGACTATAACTATATCTTAAATTTGTATGGACACGTGATCCTTAAATTTAAAAATCGTCAAATCTCTTCCGGTCTATATAGAGACTTGCGGTTTTCACCAATAAATAGAACATCTCCTAGACTATAACTATATCTTAAATTTGTATGGACACGTGATCCTTAAATTTAAAAATCGTCAAATGTCTTCCGGTCTATATAGAGACTTGAGGTTTTCACCAATAAATAGAACATCTCCTAGACTATAACTATATCTTAAATTTGTATGGATACGTGATCCTTAAATTTAAAAATCGTCAAATCTCTTCCGGTCTATATAGAGACTTGCGGTTTTGACCAATTAATTGAACATCTCCTAGACTATAACTATATCTTAAATTTGTATGGACACGTGATCCTTAAATTTAAAAATCGTCAAATCTCTTCCGGTCTATATAGAGACTTGCGGTTTTCACCAATTAATAGAACATCTCCTAGACTATAACTATATCTTAAATTTGTATGGACACGTGATCCTTAAATTTAAAAATCGTCAAATCTCTTCCGGTCTATATAGAGTCTTGCGGTTTTCACCAATTAATTGAACATCTCCTAGACTATAACTATATTTTAAATTTGTATGGACACGTGATCCTTAAATTTAAAAATCGTCAAATCTCTTCCGGTCTATATAGAGACTTGCGGTTTGATTGGGTTTGATTGGGTTTGCTTAGGTAACTATATCTTAAATTTGTATGGACACGTGATCCTTAAATTTAAAAATCGTCAAATCTCTTCCGGTCTATATAGAGACTTGCGGTTTTCACCAATTAATTGAACATCTCCTAGACTATAACTATATCTTAAATTTGTATGGACACGTGATCCTTAAATTTAAAAATCGTCAAATCTCTTCCGGTCTATATAGAGTCTTGCGGTTTTCACCAATTAATTGAACATCTCCTAGACTATAACTATATCTTAAATTTGTATGGACACGTGATCCTTAAATTTAAAAATCGTCAAATCTCTTCCGGTCTATATAGAGACTTGCGGTTTTGACCAATTAATTGAACATCTCCTAGACTATAACTATATCTTAAATTTGTATGGACACGTGATCCTTAAATTTAAAAATCGTCAAATCTCTTCCGGTCTATATAGAGTCTTGCGGTTTTCACCAATTAATTGAACATCTCCTAGACTATAACTATATCTTAAATTTGTATGGACACGTGATCCTTAAATTTAAAAATCGTCAAATCTCTTCCGGTCTATATAGAGACTTGCGGTTTGATTGGGTTTGATTGGGTTTGCTTAGGTAACTATATCTTAAATTTGTATGGACACGTGATCCTTAAATTTAAAAATCGTCAAATCTCTTCCGGTCTATATAGAGACTTGCGGTTTTCACCAATTAATAGAACATCTCCTAGACTATTACTATATCTTAAATTTGTATGGACACGTGATCCTTAAATTTAAAAATCGTCAAATCTCTTCCGGTCTATATAGAGACTTGCGGTTTTCACCAATAAATAGAACATCTCCTAGACTATAACTATATCTTAAAATTGTATGGACACGTGATCCTTAAATTTAAAAATCGTCAAATGTCTTCCGGTCTATATGGAGACTTACTCCCGTAGAGATACGACGAAATGGATGGTTTTTTCGTGTTCTCCGGCATCAAATTGACTAGGAAACAACCCATTTTCAGGAAAATCTGAGACCAAAAATTTTGATTTTTTTACAAGGGGGGAGTCTTCTGTATCAATATTTTTTTTTTCAAAATTTTTCAACTCTCAGATTGTCCTGAAATTGAGCTTCCTTGTCAATTTCAAACCGGAGAAAACGAAAAACCCCTCCATTTTGTCCTATTCCTTCAGGAAATCTATTTTTCGTTGGAAAATTCCAATTCCCGTAGAGATACGACGAAATGGATGGTTTTTTCGTGTTCTCCGGCATCAAATTGACTATCTTAAATTTGTATGGATACGTGATCCTTAAATTTAAAAATCGTCAAATCTCTTCCGGTCTATATAGAGACTTGCGGTTTTGACCAATTAATTGAACATCTCCTAGACTATAACTATATCTTAAATTTGTATGGACACGTGATCCTTAAATTTAAAAATCGTCAAATCTCTTCCGGTCTATATAGAGACTTGCGGTTTTCACCAATTAATAGAACATCTCCTAGACTATAACTATATCTTAAATTTGTATGGACACGTGATCCTTAAATTTAAAAATCGTCAAATCTCTTCCGGTCTATATAGAGTCTTGCGGTTTTCACCAATTAATTGAACATCTCCTAGACTATAACTATATTTTAAATTTGTATGGACACGTGATCCTTAAATTTAAAAATCGTCAAATCTCTTCCGGTCTATATAGAGACTTGCGGTTTGATTGGGTTTGATTGGGTTTGCTTAGGTAACTATATCTTAAATTTGTATGGACACGTGATCCTTAAATTTAAAAATCGTCAAATCTCTTCCGGTCTATATAGAGACTTGCGGTTTTCACCAATTAATTGAACATCTCCTAGACTATAACTATATCTTAAATTTGTATGGACACGTGATCCTTAAATTTAAAAATCGTCAAATCTCTTCCGGTCTATATAGAGTCTTGCGGTTTTCACCAATTAATTGAACATCTCCTAGACTATAACTATATCTTAAATTTGTATGGACACGTGATCCTTAAATTTAAAAATCGTCAAATCTCTTCCGGTCTATATAGAGACTTGCGGTTTTGACCAATTAATTGAACATCTCCTAGACTATAACTATATCTTAAATTTGTATGGACACGTGATCCTTAAATTTAAAAATCGTCAAATCTCTTCCGGTCTATATAGAGACTTGCGGTTTTCACCAATTAATAGAACATCTCCTAGACTATAACTATATCTTAAATTTGTATGGACACGTGATCCTTAAATTTAAAAATCGTCAAATCTCTTCCGGTCTATATAGAGTCTTGCGGTTTTCACCAATTAATTGAACATCTCCTAGACTATAACTATATCTTAAATTTGTATGGACACGTGATCCTTAAATTTAAAAATCGTCAAATCTCTTCCGGTCTATATAGAGTCTTGCGGTTTTCACCAATTAATTGAACATCTCCTAGACTATAACTATATCTTAAATTTGTATGGACACGTGATCCTTAAATTTAAAAATCGTCAAATCTCTTCCGGTCTATATAGAGACTTGCGGTTTGATTGGGTTTGATTGGGTTTGCTTAGGTAACTATATCTTAAATTTGTATGGACACGTGATCCTTAAATTTAAAAATCGTCAAATCTCTTCCGGTCTATATAGAGACTTGCGGTTTTCACCAATTAATAGAACATCTCCTAGACTATTACTATATCTTAAATTTGTATGGACACGTGATCCTTAAATTTAAAAATCGTCAAATCTCTTCCGGTCTATATAGAGACTTGCGGTTTTCACCAATAAATAGAACATCTCCTAGACTATAACTATATCTTAAAATTGTATGGACACGTGATCCTTAAATTTAAAAATCGTCAAATGTCTTCCGGTCTATATGGAGACTTACTCCCGTAGAGATACGACGAAATGGATGGTTTTTTCGTGTTCTCCGGCATCAAATTGACTAGGAAACAACCCATTTTCAGGAAAATCTGAGACCAAAAATTTTGATTTTTTTACAAGGGGGGAGTCTTCTGTATCAATATTTTTTTTTTCAAAATTTTTCAACTCTCAGATTGTCCTGAAATTGAGCTTCCTTGTCAATTTCAAACCGGAGAAAACGAAAAACCCCTCCATTTTGTCCTATTCCTTCAGGAAATCTATTTTTCGTTGGAAAATTCCAATTCCCGTAGAGATACGACGAAATGGATGGTTTTTTCGTGTTCTCCGGCATCAAATTGACTAGGAAACAACCCATTTTCAGGAAAATCTGAGACCAAAAATTTTGATTTTTTTACAAGGGGGGAGTCTTCTGTATCAATATTTTTTTTTTCAAAATTTTTCAACTCTCAGATTGTCCTGAAATTGAGCTTCCTTGTCAATTTCATACCGGAGAAAACGAAAAACCCCTCCATTTTGTCCTATTTCTTCAGGAAATCTATTTTTCGTCGGAAAATTCCAATTCCCGTAGAGATACGACGAAATGGATGGTTTTTTCGTGTTCTCCGGCATCAAATTGACCAGGAAACAACCCATTTTCAGGAAAATCTGAGACCAAAAATTTTGATTTTTTTACAAGGGGGGAGTCTTCTGTATCAATATTTTTTTTTTCAAAATTTTTCAACTCAGATTGTCCTGAAATTGAGCTTCCTTGTCAATTTCATGCCGGAGAAAACGAAAAACCCCTCCATTTTGTCCTATTTCTTCAGGAAATCTATTTTTCGTCGGAAAATTCCAATTCCCGAAGAGATACGACGAAATGGATGGTTTTTTCGTGTTCTCCGGCGTCAAATTGACTAGGAAACAACCCATTTTCAGGAAAATCTGAGACCAAAAATTTTGATTTTTTTACAACGGAGCAAAACCAAACCCATCCGATAGCGGATAAAAACGGAGCAAAACCAAACCCATCCGGTAGCGGATAAAAACGGAGCAAAACCAAACCCATCCAGTAGCGGATAAAAACGGAGCAAAACCAAACCCATCCAGTAGCGGATAAAAACGGAGCAAAACCAAACCCATCCGGTAGCGGATAAAAACGGAGCAAAACCAAACCCATCCGGTAGCGGATAAAAACGGAGCAAAACCAAACCCATCCGGTAGCGGATAAAAACGGAGCAAAACCAAACCCATCCGGTAGCGGATAAAAACGGAGCAAAACCAAACCCATCCGGTAGCGGATAAAAACGGTTATGTTATGTTTGTTATGTAGTAATTTAATTTAATGTATTTAAAACTCTATCTTAAATTTGTATGGACACGTGATCCCTAAATTTAAAAATCGTCAAATCTCTTCCGGTCTATATAGAGACTTGCGGTTTTCACCAATAAATAGAACATCTCCTAGACTATAACTATATCTTAAATTTGTATGGACACGTGATCCTTAAATTTAAAAATCGTCAAATGTCTTCCGGTCTATATAGAGACTTGAGGTTTTCACCAATAAATAGAACATCTCCTAGACTATAACTATATCTTAAATTTGTATGGATACGTGATCCTTAAATTTAAAAATCGTCAAATCTCTTCCGGTCTATATAGAGACTTGCGGTTTTGACCAATTAATTGAACATCTCCTAGACTATAACTATATCTTAAATTTGTATGGACACGTGATCCTTAAATTTAAAAATCGTCAAATCTCTTCCGGTCTATATAGAGACTTGCGGTTTTCACCAATAAATAGAACATCTCCTAGACTATAACTATATCTTAAAATTGTATGGACACGTGATCCTTAAATTTAAAAATCGTCAAATGTCTTCCGGTCTATATAGAGACCTGAGGTTTTCACCAATAAATAGAACATCTCCTAGACTATAACTATATCTTAAATTTGTATGGATACGTGATCCTTAAATTTAAAAATCGTCAAATCTCTTCCGGTCTATATAGAGACTTGCGGTTTTGACCAATTAATTGAACATCTCCTAGACTATAACTATATCTTAAATTTGTATGGACACGTGATCCTTAAATTTAAAAATCGTCAAATCTCTTCCGGTCTATATAGAGACTTGCGGTTTTCACCAATTAATAGAACATCTCCTAGACTATAACCATATCTTAAATTTGTATGGACACGTGATCCTTAAATTTAAAAATCGTCAAATCTCTTCCGGTCTATATAGAGTCTTGCGGTTTTCACCAATAAATAGAACATCTCCTAGACTATAACTATATCTTAAATTTGTATGGACACGTGATCCTTAAATTTAAAAATCGTCAAATGTCTTCCGGTCTATATAGAGACTTGAGGTTTTCACCAATAAATAGAACATCTCCTAGACTATAACTATATCTTAAATTTGTATGGATACGTGATCCTTAAATTTAAAAATCGTCAAATCTCTTCCGGTCTATATAGAGACTTGCGGTTTTGACCAATTAATTGAACATCTCCTAGACTATAACTATATCTTAAATTTGTATGGACACGTGATCCTTAAATTTAAAAATCGTCAAATGTCTTCCGGTCTATATAGAGACTTGAGGTTTTCACCAATAAATAGAACATCTCCTAGACTATAACTATATCTTAAATTTGTATGGATTCGTGATCCTTAAATTTAAAAATCGTCAAATCTCTTCCGGTCTATATAGAGACTTGCGGTTTTGACCAATTAATTGAACATCTCCTAGACTATAACTATATCTTAAATTTGTATGGACACGTGATCCTTAAATTTAAAAATCGTCAAATCTCTTCCGGTCTATATAGAGACCTGCGGTTTTCACCAATTAATAGAACATCTCCTAGACTATAACTATATCTCAAATTTGTATGGACACGTGATCCTTAAATTTAAAAATCGTCAAATCTCTTCCGGTCTATATAGAGTCTTGCGGTTTTCACCAATTAATTGAACATCTCCTAGACTATAACTATATCTTAAATTTGTATGGACACGTGATCCTTAAATTTAAAAATCGTCAAATCTCTTCCGGTCTATATAGAGACTTGCGGTTTTCACCAATTAATAGAACATCTCCTAGACTATTACTATATCTTAAATTTGTATGGACACGTGATCCTTAAATTTAAAAATCGTCAAATGTCTTCCGGTCTATATGGAGACTTACTCCCGTAGAGATACGACGAAATGGATGGTTTTTTCGTGTTCTCCGGCATCAAATTGACTAGGAAACAACCCATTTTCAGGAAAATCTGAGACAAAAAATTTTGATTTTTTTACAAGGGGGGAGTCTTCTGTATCAATATTTTTTTTTTCAAAATTTTTCAACTCTCAGATTGTCCTGAAATTGAGCTTCCTTGTCAATTTCAAACCGGAGAAAACGAAAAACCCCTCCATTTTGTCCTATTCCTTCAGGAAATCTATTTTTCGTTGGAAAATTCCAATTCCCGTAGAGATACGACGAAATGGATGGTTTTTTCGTGTTCTCCGGCATCAAATTGACTAGGAAACAACCCATTTTCAGGAAAATCTGAGACCAAAAATTTTGATTTTTTTACAAGGGGGGAGTCTTCTGTATCAATATTTTTTTTTTCAAAATTTTTCAACTCAGATTGTCCTGAAATTGAGCTTCCTTGTCAATTTCATGCCGGAGAAAACGAAAAACCCCTCCATTTTGTCCTATTTCTTCAGGAAATCTATTTTTCGTCGGAAAATTCCAATTCCCGAAGAGATACGACGAAATGGATGGTTTTTTCGTGTTCTCCGGCGTCAAATTGACTAGGAAACAACCCATTTTCAGGAAAATCTGAGACCAAAAATTTTGATTTTTTTACAACGGAGCAAAACCAAACCCATCCGATAGCGGATAAAAACGGAGCAAAACCAAACCCATCCGGTAGCGGATAAAAACGGAGCAAAACCAAACCCATCCAGTAGCGGATAAAAACGGAGCAAAACCAAACCCATCCAGTAGCAGATAAAAACGGAGCAAAACCAAACCCATCCGGTAGCGGATAAAAACGGAGCAAAACCAAACCCATCCGGTAGCGGATAAAAACGGAGCAAAACCAAACCCATCCGGTAGCGGATAAAAACGGAGCAAAACCAAACCCATCCGGTAGCGGATAAAAACGGAGCAAAACCAAACCCATCCGGTAGCGGATAAAAACGGTTATGTTATGTTTGTTATGTAGTAATTTAATTTAATGTATTTAAAACTCTATCTTAAATTTGTATGGACACGTGATCCCTAAATTTAAAAATCGTCAAATCTCTTCCGGTCTATAGAGAGACTTGCGGTTTTCACCAATAAATAGAACATCTCCTAGACTATAACTATATCTTAAATTTGTATGGACACGTGATCCTTAAATTTAAAAATCGTCAAATCTCTTCCGGTCTATATAGAGACTTGCGGTTTTCACCAATAAATAGAACATCTCCTAGACTATAACTATATCTTAAATTTGTATGGACACGTGATCCTTAAATTTAAAAATCGTCAAATGTCTTCCGGTCTATATAGAGACTTGAGGTTTTCACCAATAAATAGAACATCTCCTAGACTATAACTATATCTTAAATTTGTATGGATACGTTATCCTTAAATTTAAAAATCGTCAAATCTCTTCCGGTCTATATAGAGACTTGCGGTTTTGACCAATTAATTGAACATCTCCTAGACTATAACTATATCTTAAATTTGTATGGACACGTGATCCTTAAATTTAAAAATCGTCAAATCTCTTCCGGTCTATATAGAGACTTGCGGTTTTCACCAATTAATAGAACATCTCCTAGACTATAACTATATCTTAAATTTGTATGGACACGTGATCCTTAAATTTAAAAATCGTCAAATCTCTTCCGGTCTATATAGAGTCTTGCGGTTTTCACCAATTAATTGAACATCTCCTAGACTATAACTATATCTTAAATTTGTATGGACACGTGATCCTTAAATTTAAAAATCGTCAAATCTCTTCCGGTCTATATAGAGACTTGCGGTTTGATTGGGTTTGATTGGGTTTGCTTAGGTAACTATATCTTAAATTTGTATGGACACGTGATCCTTAAATTTAAAAATCGTCAAATCTCTTCCGGTCTATATAGAGACTTGCGGTTTTCACCAATTAATAGAACATCTCCTAGACTATTACTATATCTTAAATTTGTATGGACACGTGATCCTTAAATTTAAAAATCGTCAAATCTCTTCCGGTCTATATAGAGACTTGCGGTTTTCACCAATAAATAGAACATCTCCTAGACTATAACTATATCTTAAAATTGTATGGACACGTGATCCTTAAATTTAAAAATCGTCAAATGTCTTCCGGTCTATATGGAGACTTACTCCCGTAGAGATTCGACGAAATGGATGGTTTTTTTCGTGTTCTCCGGCATCAAATTGACTAGGAAACAACCCATTTTCAGGAAAATCTGAGACCAAAAATTTTGATTTTTTTACAAGGGGGGAGTCTTCTGTATCAATATTTTTTTTTTCAAAATTTTTCAACTCTCAGATTGTCCTGAAATTGAGCTTCCTTGTCAATTTCATACCGGAGAAAACGAAAAACCCCTCCATTTTGTCCTATTTCTTCAGGAAATCTATTTTTCGTCGGAAAATTCCAATTCCCGTAGAGATACGACGAAATGGATGGTTTTTTCGTGTTCTCCGGCATCAAATTGACTAGGAAACAACCCATTTTCAGGAAAATCTGAGACCAAAAATTTTGATTTTTTTACAAGGGGGGAGTCTTCTGTATCAATATTTTTTTTTTCAAAATTTTTCAACTCAGATTGTCCTGAAATTGAGCTTCCTTGTCAATTTCATGCCGGAGAAAACGAAAAACCCCTCCATTTTGTCCTATTTCTTTAGGAAATCTATTTTTCGTCGGAAAATTCCAATTCCCGAAGAGATACGACGAAATGGATGGTTTTTTCGTGTTCTCCGGCGTCAAATTGACTAGGAAACAACCCATTTTCAGGAAAATCTGAGACCAAAAATTTTGATTTTTTTACAACGGAGCAAAACCAAACCCATCCGATAGCGGATAAAAACGGAGCAAAACCAAACCCATCCGGTAGCGGATAAAAACGGAGCAAAACCAAACCCATCCAGTAGCGGATAAAAACGGAGCAAAACCAAACCCATCCAGTAGCGGATAAAAACGGAGCAAAACCAAACCCATCCGGTAGCGGATAAAAACGGAGCAAAACCAAACCCATCCGGTAGCGGATAAAAACGGAGCAAAACCAAACCCATCCGGTAGCGGATAAAAACGGAGCAAAACCAAACCCATCCGGTAGCGGATAAAAACGGAGCAAAACCAAACCCATCCGGTAGCGGATAAAAACGGTTATGTTATGTTTGTTATGTAGTAATTTAATTTAATGTATTTAAAACTCTATCTTAAATTTGTATGGACACGTGATCCCTAAATTTAAAAATCGTCAAATCTCTTCCGGTCTATATAGAGACTTGCGGTTTTCACCAATAAATAGAACATCTCCTAGACTATAACTATATCTTAAATTTGTATGGACACGTGATCCTTAAATTTAAAAATCGTCAAATGTCTTCCGGTCTATATAGAGACTTGAGGTTTTCACCAATAAATAGAACATCTCCTAGACTATAACTATATCTTAAATTTGTATGGATACGTGATCCTTAAATTTAAAAATCGTCAAATCTCTTCCGGTCTATATAGAGACTTGCGGTTTTGACCAATTAATTGAACATCTCCTAGACTATAACTATATCTTAAATTTGTATGGACACGTGATCCTTAAATTTAAAAATCGTCAAATCTCTTCCGGTCTATATAGAGACTTGCGGTTTTCACCAATTAATAGAACATCTCCTAGACTATAACTATATCTTAAATTTGTATGGACACGTGATCCTTAAATTTAAAAATCGTCAAATCTCTTCCGGTCTATATAGAGTCTTGCGGTTTTCACCAATTAATTGAACATCTCCTAGACTATAACTATATCTTAAATTTGTATGGACACGTGATCCTTAAATTTAAAAATCGTCAAATCTCTTCCGGTCTATATAGAGACTTGCGGTTTGATTGGGTTTGATTGGGTTTGCTTAGGTAACTATATCTTAAATTTGTATGGACACGTGATCCTTAAATTTAAAAATCGTCAAATCTCTTCCGGTCTATATAGAGACTTGCGGTTTTCACCAATTAATAGAACATCTCCTAGACTATTACTATATCTTAAATTTGTATGGACACGTGATCCTTAAATTTAAAAATCGTCAAATCTCTTCCGGTCTATATAGAGACTTGCGGTTTTCACCAATAAATAGAACATCTCCTAGACTATAACTATATCTTAAAATTGTATGGACACGTGATCCTTAAATTTAAAAATCGTCAAATCTCTTCCGGTCTATATAGAGTCTTGCGGTTTTCACCAATTAATTGAACATCTCCTAGACTATAACTATATCTTAAATTTGTATGGACACGTGATCCTTAAATTTAAAAATCGTCAAATCTCTTCCGGTCTATATAGAGACTTGCGGTTTTGACCAATTAATTGAACATCTAGACTATAACTATATCTTAAATTTGTATGGACACGTGATCCTTAAATTTAAAAATCGTCAAATCTCTTCCGGTCTATATAGAGACTTGCGGTTTTCACCAATTAATAGAACATCTCCTAGACTATAACTATATCTTAAATTTGTATGGACACGTGATCCTTAAATTTAAAAATCGTCAAATCTCTTCCGGTCTATATAGAGTCTTGCGGTTTTCACCAATTAATTGAACATCTCCTAGACTATAACTATATCTTAAATTTGTATGGACACGTGATCCTTAAATTTAAAAATCGTCAAATCTCTTCCGGTCTATATAGAGTCTTGCGGTTTTCACCAATTAATTGAACATCTCCTAGACTATAACTATATCTTAAATTTGTATGGACACGTGATCCTTAAATTTAAAAATCGTCAAATCTCTTCCGGTCTATATAGAGACTTGCGGTTTGATTGGGTTTGATTGGGTTTGCTTAGGTAACTATATCTTAAATTTGTATGGACACGTGATCCTTAAATTTAAAAATCGTCAAATCTCTTCCGGTCTATATAGAGATTTGCGGTTTTCACCAATTAATAGAACATCTCCTAGACTATTACTATATCTTAAATTTGTATGGACACGTGATCCTTAAATTTAAAAATCGTCAAATCTCTTCCGGTCTATATAGAGACTTGCGGTTTTCACCAATAAATAGAACATCTCCTAGACTATAACTATATCTTAAAATTGTATGGACACGTGATCCTTAAATTTAAAAATCGTCAAATGTCTTCCGGTCTATATGGAGACTTACTCCCGTAGAGATACGACGAAATGGATGGTTTTTTCGTGTTCTCCGGCATCAAATTGACTAGGAGACAACCCATTTTCAGGAAAATCTGAGACCAAAAATTTTGATTTTTTTACAAGGGGGGAGTCTTCTGTATCAATATTTTTTTTTTCAAAATTTTTCAACTCTCAGATTGTCCTGAAATTGAGCTTCCTTGTCAATTTCAAACCGGAGAAAACGAAAAACCCCTCCATTTTGTCCTATTCCTTCAGGAAATCTATTTTTCGTTGGAAAATTCCAATTCCCGTAGAGATACGACGAAATGGATGGTTTTTTCGTGTTCTCCGGCATCAAATTGACTAGGAAACAACCCATTTTCAGGAAAATCTGAGACCAAAAATTTTGATTTTTTTACAAGGGGGGAGTCTTCTGTATCAATATTTTTTTTTTCAAAATTTTTCAACTCTCAGATTGTCCTGAAATTGAGCTTCCTTGTCAATTTCATACCGGAGAAAACGAAAAACCCCTCCATTTTGTCCTATTTCTTCAGGAAATCTATTTTTCGTCGGAAAATTCCAATTCCCGTAGAGATACGACGAAATGGATGGTTTTTTCGTGTTCTCCGGCATCAAATTGACTAGGAAACAACCCATTTTCAGGAAAATCTGAGACCAAAAATTTTGATTTTTTTACAAGGGGGGAGTCTTCTGTATCAATATTTTTTTTTTCAAAATTTTTCAACTCAGATTGTCCTGAAATTGAGCTTCCTTGTCAATTTCATGCCGGAGAAAACGAAAAACCCCTCCATTTTGTCCTATTTCTTCAGGAAATCTATTTTTCGTCGGAAAATTCCAATTCCCGAAGAGATACGACGAAATGGATGGTTTTTTCGTGTTCTCCGGCGTCAAATTGACTAGGAAACAACCCATTTTCAGGAAAATCTGAGACCAAAAATTTTGATTTTTTTACAACGGAGCAAAACCAAACCCATCCGATAGCGGATAAAAACGGAGCAAAACCAAACCCATCCGGTAGCGGATAAAAACGGAGCAAAACCAAACCCATCCAGTAGCGGATAAAAACGGAGCAAAACCAAACCCATCCAGTAGCGGATAAAAACGGAGCAAAACCAAACCCATCCGGTAGCGGATAAAAACGGAGCAAAACCAAACCCATCCGGTAGCGGATAAAAACGGAGCAAAACCAAACCCATCCGGTAGCGGATAAAAACGGAGCAAAACCAAACCCATCCGGTAGCGGATAAAAACGGTTATGTTATGTTTGTTATGTAGTAATTTAATTTAATGTATTTAAAACTCTATCTTAAATTTGTATGGACACGTGATCCCTAAATTTAAAAATCGTCAAATCTCTTCCGGTCTATATAGAGACTTGCGGTTTTCACCAATAAATAGAAGATCTCCTAGACTATAACTATATCTTAAAATTGTATGGACACGTGATCCTTAAATTTAAAAATCGTCAAATCTCTTCCGGTCTATATAGAGTCTTGCGGTTTTCACCAATTAATTGAACATCTCCTAGACTATAACTATATCTTAAATTTGTATGGACACGTGATCCTTAAATTTAAAAATCGTCAAATCTCTTCCGGTCTATATAGAGACTTGCGGTTTTGACCAATTAATTGAACATCTCCTAGACTATAACTATATCTTAAATTTGTATGGACACGTGATCCTTAAATTTAAAAATCGTCAAATCTCTTCCGGTCTATATAGAGACTTGCGGTTTTCACCAATTAATAGAACATCTCCTAGACTATAACTATATCTTAAATTTGTATGGACACGTGATCCTTAAATTTAAAAATCGTCAAATCTCTTCCGGTCTATATAGAGTCTTGCGGTTTTCACCAATTAATTGAACATCTCCTAGACTATAACTATATCTTAAATTTGTATGGACACGTGATCCTTAAATTTAAAAATCGTCAAATCTCTTCCGGTCTATATAGAGTCTTGCGGTTTTCACCAATTAATTGAACATCTCCTAGACTATAACTATATCTTAAATTTGTATGGACACGTGATCCTTAAATTTAAAAATCGTCAAATCTCTTCCGGTCTATATAGAGACTTGCGGTTTGATTGGGTTTGATTGGGTTTGCTTAGGTAACTATATCTTAAATTTGTATGGACACGTGATCCTTAAATTTAAAAATCGTCAAATCTCTTCCGGTCTATATAGAGATTTGCGGTTTTGACCAATTAATAGAACATCTCCTAGACTATTACTATATCTTAAATTTGTATGGACACGTGATCCTTAAATTTAAAAATCGTCAAATCTCTTCCGGTCTATATAGAGACTTGCGGTTTTCACCAATAAATAGAACATCTCCTAGACTATAACTATATCTTAAAATTGTATGGACACGTGATCCTTAAATTTAAAAATCGTCAAATGTCTTCCGGTCTATATGGAGACTTACTCCCGTAGAGATACGACGAAATGGATGGTTTTTTCGTGTTCTCCGGCATCAAATTGACTAGGAGACAACCCATTTTCAGGAAAATCTGAGACCAAAAATTTTGATTTTTTTACAAGGGGGGAGTCTTCTGTATCAATATTTTTTTTTTCAAAATTTTTCAACTCTCAGATTGTCCTGAAATTGAGCTTCCTTGTCAATTTCAAACCGGAGAAAACGAAAAACCCCTCCATTTTGTCCTATTCCTTCAGGAAATCTATTTTTCGTTGGAAAATTCCAATTCCCGTAGAGATACGACGAAATGGATGGTTTTTTCGTGTTCTCCGGCATCAAATTGACTAGGAAACAACCCATTTTCAGGAAAATCTGAGACCAAAAATTTTGATTTTTTTACAAGGGGGGAGTCTTCTGTATCAATATTTTTTTTTTCAAAATTTTTCAACTCTCAGATTGTCCTGAAATTGAGCTTCCTTGTCAATTTCATACCGGAGAAAACGAAAAACCCCTCCATTTTGTCCTATTTCTTCAGGAAATCTATTTTTCGTCGGAAAATTCCAATTCCCGTAGAGATACGACGAAATGGATGGTTTTTTCGTGTTCTCCGGCATCAAATTGACTAGGAAACAACCCATTTTCAGGAAAATCTGAGACCAAAAATTTTGATTTTTTTACAAGGGGGGAGTCTTCTGTATCAATATTTTTTTTTTCAAAATTTTTCAACTCAGATTGTCCTGAAATTGAGCTTCCTTGTCAATTTCATGCCGGAGAAAACGAAAAACCCCTCCATTTTGTCCTATTTCTTCAGGAAATCTATTTTTCGTCGGAAAATTCCAATTCCCGAAGAGATACGACGAAATGGATGGTTTTTTCGTGTTCTCCGGCGTCAAATTGACTAGGAAACAACCCATTTTCAGGAAAATCTGAGACCAAAAATTTTGATTTTTTTACAACGGAGCAAAACCAAACCCATCCGATAGCGGATAAAAACGGAGCAAAACCAAACCCATCCGGTAGCGGATAAAAACGGAGCAAAACCAAACCCATCCAGTAGCGGATAAAAACGGAGCGAAACCAAACCCATCCAGTAGCGGATAAAAACGGAGCAAAACCAAACCCATCCGGTAGCGGATAAAAACGGAGCAAAACCAAACCCATCCGGTAGCGGATAAAAACGGAGCAAAACCAAACCCATCCGGTAGCGGATAAAAACGGAGCAAAACCAAACCCATCCGGTAGCGGATAAAAACGGTTATGTTATGTTTGTTATGTAGTAATTTAATTTAATGTATTTAAAACTCTATCTTAAATTTGTATGGACACGTGATCCCTAAATTTAAAAATCGTCAAATCTCTTCCGGTCTATATAGAGACTTGCGGTTTTCACCAATAAATAGAACATCTCCTAGACTATAACTATATCTTAAATTTGTATGGACACGTGATCCTTAAATTTAAAAATCGTCAAATCTCTTCCGGTCTATATAGAGACTTGCGGTTTTCACCAATAAATAGAACATCTCCTAGACTATAACTATATCTTAAATTTGTATGGACACGTGATCCTTAAATTTAAAAATCGTCAAATGTCTTCCGGTCTATATAGAGACTTGAGGTTTGATTGGGTTTGATTGGGTTTGCTTAGGTAACTATATCTTAAATTTGTATGGACACGTGATCCTTAAATTTAAAAATCGTCAAATGTCTTCCGGTCTATATAGAGACTTGCGGTTTTCACCAATTAATAGAACATCTCCTAGACTATAACTATATCTTAAATTTGTATGGACACGTGATCCTTAAATTTAAAAATCGTCAAATCTCTTCCGGTCTATATAGAGACTTGCGGTTTTCACCAATAAATAGAACATCTCCTAGACTATAACTATATCTTAAAATTGTATGGACACGTGATCCTTAAATTTAAAAATCGTCAAATGTCTTCCGGTCTATATGGAGACTTACTCCCGTAGAGATACGACGAAATGGATGGTTTTTTCGTGTTCTCCGGCATCAAATTGACTAGGAAACAACCCATTTTCAGGAAAATCTGAGACCAAAAATTTTGATTTTTTTACAAGGGGGGAGTCTTCTGTATCAATATTTTTTTTTTCAAAATTTTTCAACTCTCAGATTGTCCTGAAATTGAGCTTCCTTGTCAATTTCAAACCGGAGAAAACGAAAAACCCCTCCATTTTGTCCTATTCCTTCAGGAAATCTATTTTTCGTTGGAAAATTCCAATTCCCGTAGAGATACGACGAAATGGATGGTTTTTTCGTGTTCTCCGGCATCAAATTGACTAGGAAACAACCCATTTTCAGGAAAATCTGAGACCAAAAATTTTGATTTTTTTGTATTTGATTTTGATTTTCTTCTGTATCAATATTTTTTTTTTCAAAATTTTTCAACTCTCAGATTGTCCTGAAATTGAGCTTCCTTGTCAATTTCATACCGGAGAAAACGAAAAACCCCTCCATTTTGTCCTATTTCTTCAGGAAATCTATTTTTCGTCGGAAAATTCCAATTCCCGTAGAGATACGACGAAATGGATGGTTTTTTCGTGTTCTCCGGCATCAAATTGACTAGGAAACAACCCATTTTCAGGAAAATCTGAGACCAAAAATTTTGATTTTTTTACAAGGGGGGAGTCTTCTGTATCAATATTTTTTTTTTCAAAATTTTTCAACTCAGATTGTCCTGAAATTGAGCTTCCTTGTCAATTTCATGCCGGAGAAAACGAAAAACCCCTCCATTTTGTCCTATTTCTTCAGGAAATCTATTTTTCGTCGGAAAATTCCAATTCCCGAAGAGATACGACGAAATGGATGGTTTTTTCGTGTTCTCCGGCGTCAAATTGACTAGGAAACAACCCATTTTCAGGAAAATCTGAGACCAAAAATTTTGATTTTTTTACAACGGAGCAAAACCAAACCCATCCGATAGCGGATAAAAACGGAGCAAAACCAAACCCATCCGGTAGCGGATAAAAACGGAGCAAAACCAAACCCATCCAGTAGCGGATAAAAACGGAGCAAAACCAAACCCATCCAGTAGCGGATAAAAACGGAGCAAAACCAAACCCATCCGGTAGCGGATAAAAACGGAGCAAAACCAAACCCATCCGGTAGCGGATAAAAACGGAGCAAAACCAAACCCATCCGGTAGCGGATAAAAACGGAGCAAAACCAAACCCATCCGGTAGCGGATAAAAACGGAGCAAAACCAAACCCATCCGGTAGCGGATAAAAACGGTTATGTTATGTTTGTTATGTAGTAATTTAATTTAATGTATTTAAAACTCTATCTTAAATTTGTATGGACACGTGATCCCTAAATTTAAAAATCGTCAAATCTCTTCCGGTCTATATAGAGACTTGCGGTTTTCACCAATAAATAGAACATCTCCTAGACTATAACTATATCTTAAATTTGTATGGACACGTGATCCTTAAATTTAAAAATCGTCAAATCTCTTCCGGTCTATATAGAGACTTGCGGTTTTCACCAATAAATAGAACATCTCCTAGACTATAACTATATCTTAAATTTGTATGGACACGTGATCCTTAAATTTAAAAATCGTCAAATCTCTTCCGGTCTATATAGAGACTTGCGGTTTTCACCAATTAATAGAACATCTCCTAGACTATAACTATATCTTAAATTTGTATGGACACGTGATCCTTAAATTTAAAAATCGTCAAATCTCTTCCGGTCTATATAGAGTCTTGCGGTTTTCACCAATTAATTGAACATCTCCTAGACTATAACTATATCTTAAATTTGTATGGACACGTGATCCTTAAATTTAAAAATCGTCAAATCTCTTCCGGTCTATATAGAGTCTTGCGGTTTTCACCAATTAATTGAACATCTCCTAGACTATAACTATATCTTAAATTTGTATGGACACGTGATCCTTAAATTTAAAAATCGTCAAATCTCTTCCGGTCTATATAGAGATTTGCGGTTTTCACCAATTAATAGAACATCTCCTAGACTATTACTATATCTTAAATTTGTATGGACACGTGATCCTTAAATTTAAAAATCGTCAAATCTCTTCCGGTCTATATAGAGACTTGCGGTTTTCACCAATAAATAGAACATCTCCTAGACTATAACTATATCTTAAAATTGTATGGACACGTGATCCTTAAATTTAAAAATCGTCAAATGTCTTCCGGTCTATATGGAGACTTACTCCCGTAGAGATACGACGAAATGGATGGTTTTTTCGTGTTCTCCGGCATCAAATTGACTAGGAGACAACCCATTTTCAGGAAAATCTGAGACCAAAAATTTTGATTTTTTTACAAGGGGGGAGTCTTCTGTATCAATATTTTTTTTTTCAAAATTTTTCAACTCTCAGATTGTCCTGAAATTGAGCTTCCTTGTCAATTTCAAACCGGAGAAAACGAAAAACCCCTCCATTTTGTCCTATTCCTTCAGGAAATCTATTTTTCGTTGGAAAATTCCAATTCCCGTAGAGATACGACGAAATGGATGGTTTTTTCGTGTTCTCCGGCATCAAATTGACTAGGAAACAACCCATTTTCAGGAAAATCTGAGACCAAAAATTTTGATTTTTTTACAAGGGGGGAGTCTTCTGTATCAATATTTTTTTTTTCAAAATTTTTCAACTCTCAGATTGTCCTGAAATTGAGCTTCCTTGTCAATTTCATACCGGAGAAAACGAAAAACCCCTCCATTTTGTCCTATTTCTTCAGGAAATCTATTTTTCGTCGGAAAATTCCAATTCCCGTAGAGATACGACGAAATGGATGGTTTTTTCGTGTTCTCCGGCATCAAATTGACTAGGAAACAACCCATTTTCAGGAAAATCTGAGACCAAAAATTTTGATTTTTTTACAAGGGGGGAGTCTTCTGTATCAATATTTTTTTTTTCAAAATTTTTCAACTCAGATTGTCCTGAAATTGAGCTTCCTTGTCAATTTCATGCCGGAGAAAACGAAAAACCCCTCCATTTTGTCCTATTTCTTCAGGAAATCTATTTTTCGTCGGAAAATTCCAATTCCCGAAGAGATACGACGAAATGGATGGTTTTTTCGTGTTCTCCGGCGTCAAATTGACTAGGAAACAACCCATTTTCAGGAAAATCTGAGACCAAAAATTTTGATTTTTTTACAACGGAGCAAAACCAAACCCATCCGATAGCGGATAAAAACGGAGCAAAACCAAACCCATCCGGTAGCGGATAAAAACGGAGCAAAACCAAACCCATCCAGTAGCGGATAAAAACGGAGCAAAACCAAACCCATCCAGTAGCGGATAAAAACGGAGCAAAACCAAACCCATCCGGTAGCGGATAAAAACGGAGCAAAACCAAACCCATCCGGTAGCGGATAAAAACGGAGCAAAACCAAACCCATCCGGTAGCGGATAAAAACGGAGCAAAACCAAACCCATCCGGTAGCGGATAAAAACGGAGCAAAACCAAACCCATCCGGTAGCGGATAAAAACGGTTATGTTATGTTTGTTATGTAGTAATTTAATTTAATGTATTTAAAACTCTATCTTAAATTTGTATGGACACGTGATCCCTAAATTTAAAAATCGTCAAATCTCTTCCGGTCTATATAGAGACTTGCGGTTTTCACCAATAAATAGAACATCTCCTAGACTATAACTATATCTTAAATTTGTATGGACACGTGATCCTTAAATTTAAAAATCGTCAAATCTCTTCCGGTCTATATAGAGACTTGCGGTTTTCACCAATAAATAGAACATCTCCTAGACTATAACTATATCTTAAATTTGTATGGACACGTGATCCTTAAATTTAAAAATCGTCAAATGTCTTCCGGTCCATATAGAGACTTGAGGTTTTCACCAATAAATAGAACATCTCCTAGACTATAACTATATCTTAAATTTGTATGGATACGTGATCTTTAAATTTAAAAATCGTCAAATCTCTTCCGGTCTATATAGAGACTTGCGGTTTTGACCAATTAATTGAACATCTCCTAGACTATAACTATATCTTAAATTTGTATGGACACGTGATCCTTAAATTTAAAAATCGTCAAATCTCTTCCGGTCTATATAGAGACTTGCGGTTTTCACCAATTAATAGAACATCTCCTAGACTATAACTATATCTTAAACTTGTATGGACACGTGATCCTTAAATTTAAAAATCGTCAAATCTCTTCCGGTCTATATAGAGGCTTGCGGTTTTCACCAATAAATAGAACATCTCCTAGACTATAACTATATCTTAAAATTGTATGGACACGTGATCCTTAAATTTAAAAATCGTCAAATGTCTTCCGGTCTATATAGAGACTTGAGGTTTTCACCAATAAATAGAACATCTCCTAGACTATAACTATATCTTAAATTTGTATGGATACGTGATCCTTAAATTTAAAAATCGTCAAATCTCTTCCGGTCTATATAGAGACTTGCGGTTTTGACCAATTAATTGAACATCTCCTAGACTATAACTATATCTTAAATTTGTATGGACACGTGATCCTTAAATTTAAAAATCGTCAAATCTCTTCCGGTCTATATAGAGACTTGCGGTTTTCACCAATTAATAGAACATCTCCTAGACTATAACTATATCTTAAATTTGTATGGACACGTGATCCTTAAATTTAAAAATCGTCAAATCTCTTCCGGTCTATATAGAGTCTTGCGGTTTTCACCAATAAATAGAACATCTCCTAAACTATAACTATATCTTAAATTTGTATGGACACGTGATCCTTAAATTTAAAAATCGTCAAATGTCTTCCGGTCTATATAGAGACTTGAGGTTTTCACCAATAAATAGAACATCTCCTAGACTATAACTATATCTTAAATTTGTATGGATACGTGATCCTTAAATTTAAAAATCGTCAAATCTCTTCCGGTCTATATAGAGACTTGCGGTTTTGACCAATTAATTGAACATCTCCTAGACTATAACTATATCTTAAATTTGTATGGACACGTGATCCTTAAATTTAAAAATCGTCAAATCTCTTCCGGTCTATATAGAGTCTTGCGGTTTTCACCAATTAATTGAACATCTCCTAGACTATAACTATATCTTAAATTTGTATGGACACGTGATCCTTAAATTTAAAAATCGTCAAATCTCTTCCGGTCTATATAGAGACTTGCGGTTTTGACCAATTAATTGAACATCTCCTAGACTATAACTATATCTTAAATTTGTATGGACACGTGATCCTTAAATTTAAAAATCGTCAAATCTCTTCCGGTCTATATAGAGACTTGCGGTTTTCACCAATTAATAGAACATCTCCTAGACTATAACTATATCTTAAATTTGTATGGACACGTGATCCTTAAATTTAAAAATCGTCAAATCTCTTCCGGTCTATATAGAGTCTTGCGGTTTTCACCAATTAATTGAACATCTCCTAGACTATAACTATATCTTAAATTTGTATGGACACGTGATCCTTAAATTTAAAAATCGTCAAATCTCTTCCGGTCTATATAGAGTCTTGCGGTTTTCACCAATTAATTGAACATCTCCTAGACTATAACTATATCTTAAATTTGTATGGACACGTGATCCTTAAATTTAAAAATCGTCAAATCTCTTCCGGTCTATATAGAGACTTGCGGTTTGATTGGGTTTGACTGGGTTTGCTTAGGTAACTATATCTTAAATTTGTATGGACACGTGATCCTTAAATTTAAAAATCGTCAAATCTCTTCCGGTCTATATAGAGATTTGCGGTTTTCACCAATTAATAGAACATCTCCTAGACTATTACTATATCTTAAATTTGTATGGACACGTGATCCTTAAATTTAAAAATCGTCAAATCTCTTCCGGTCTATATAGAGACTTGCGGTTTTCACCAATAAATAGAACATCTCCTAGACTATAACTATATCTTAAAATTGTATGGACACGTGATCCTTAAATTTAAAAATCGTCAAATGTCTTCCGGTCTATATAGAGTCTTGCGGTTTTCACCAATTAATTGAACATCTCCTAGACTATAACTATATCTTAAATTTGTATGGACACGTGATCCTTAAATTTAAAAATCGTCAAATCTCTTCCGGTCTATATAGAGTCTTGCGGTTTTCACCAATTAATTGAACATCTCCTAGACTATAACTATATCTTAAATTTGTATGGACACGTGATCCTTAAATTTAAAAATCGTCAAATCTCTTCCGGTCTATATAGAGTCTTGCGGTTTTCACCAATTAATTGAACATCTCCTAGACTATAACTATATCTTAAATTTGTATGGATACGTGATCCTTAAATTTAAAAATCGTCAAATCTCTTCCGGTCTATATAGAGACTTGCGGTTTTGACCAATTAATTGAACATCTCCTAGACTATAACTATATCTTAAATTTGTATGGACACGTGATCCTTAAATTTAAAAATCGTCAAATCTCTTCCGGTCTATATAGAGTCTTGCGGTTTTCACCAATTAATTGAACATCTCCTAGACTATAACTATATCTTAAATTTGTATGGACACGTGATCCTTAAATTTAAAAATCGTCAAATCTCTTCCGGTCTATATAGAGTCTTGCGGTTTTCACCAATTAATTGAACATCTCCTAGACTATAACTATATCTTAAATTTGTATGGACACGTGATCCTTAAATTTAAAAATCATCAAATCTCTTCCGGTCTATATAGAGACTTGCGGTTTTGACCAATTAATTGAACATCTCCTAGACTATAACTATATCTTAAATTTGTATGGACACGTGATCCTTAAATTTAAAAATCGTCAAATCTCTTCCGGTCTATATAGAGACTTGCGGTTTTCACCAATTAATAGAACATCTCCTAGACTATAACTATATCTTAAATTTGTATGGACACGTGATCCTTAAATTTAAAAATCGTCAAATCTCTTCCGGTCTATATAGAGTCTTGCGGTTTTCACCAATTAATTGAACATCTCCTAGACTATAACTATATCTTAAATTTGTATGGACACGTGATCCTTAAATTTAAAAATCGTCAAATCTCTTCCGGTCTATATAGAGTCTTGCGGTTTTCACCAATTAATTGAACATCTCCTAGACTATAACTATATCTTAAATTTGTATGGACACGTGATCCTTAAATTTAAAAATCGTCAAATCTCTTCCGGTCTATATAGAGACTTGCGGTTTGATTGGGTTTGACTGGGTTTGCTTAGGTAACTATATCTTAAATTTGTATGGACACGTGATCCTTAAATTTAAAAATCGTCAAATCTCTTCCGGTCTATATAGAGATTTGCGGTTTTCACCAATTAATAGAACATCTCCTAGACTATTACTATATCTTAAATTTGTATGGACACGTGATCCTTAAATTTAAAAATCGTCAAATCTCTTCCGGTCTATATAGAGACTTGCGGTTTTCACCAATAAATAGAACATCTCCTAGACTATAACTATATCTTAAAATTGTATGGACACGTGATCCTTAAATTTAAAAATCGTCAAATGTCTTCCGGTCTATATAGAGTCTTGCGGTTTTCACCAATTAATTGAACATCTCCTAGACTATAACTATATCTTAAATTTGTATGGACACGTGATCCTTAAATTTAAAAATCGTCAAATCTCTTCCGGTCTATATAGAGTCTTGCGGTTTTCACCAATTAATTGAACATCTCCTAGACTATAACTATATCTTAAATTTGTATGGATACGTGATCCTTAAATTTAAAAATCGTCAAATCTCTTCCGGTCTATATAGAGACTTGCGGTTTTCACCAATTAATTGAACATCTCCTAGACTATAACTATATCTTAAATTTGTATGGACACGTGATCCTTAAATTTAAAAATCGTCAAATCTCTTCCGGTCTATATAGAGTCTTGCGGTTTTCACCAATTAATTGAACATCTCCTAGACTATAACTATATCTTAAATTTGTATGGATACGTGATCCTTAAATTTAAAAATCGTCAAATCTCTTCCGGTCTATATAGAGACTTGCGGTTTTGACCAATTAATTGAACATCTCCTAGACTATAACTATATCTTAAATTTGTATGGACACGTGATCCTTAAATTTAAAAATCGTCAAATCTCTTCCGGTCTATATAGAGTCTTGCGGTTTTCACCAATTAATTGAACATCTCCTAGACTATAACTATATCTTAAATTTGTATGGACACGTGATCCTTAAATTTAAAAATCGTCAAATCTCTTCCGGTCTATATAGAGTCTTGCGGTTTTCACCAATTAATTGAACATCTCCTAGACTATAACTATATCTTAAATTTGTATGGACACGTGATCCTTAAATTTAAAAATCGTCAAATCTCTTCCGGTCTATATAGAGACTTGCGGTTTTGACCAATTAATTGAACATCTCCTAGACTATAACTATATCTTAAATTTGTATGGACACGTGATCCTTAAATTTAAAAATCGTCAAATCTCTTCCGGTCTATATAGAGACTTGCGGTTTGATTGGGTTTGACTGGGTTTGCTTAGGTAACTATATCTTAAATTTGTATGGACACGTGATCCTTAAATTTAAAAATCGTCAAATCTCTTCCGGTCTATATAGAGATTTGCGGTTTTCACCAATTAATAGAACATCTCCTAGACTATTACTATATCTTAAATTTGTATGGACACGTGATCCTTAAATTTAAAAATCGTCAAATCTCTTCCGGTCTATATAGAGACTTGCGGTTTTCACCAATAAATAGAACATCTCCTAGACTATAACTATATCTTAAAATTGTATGGACACGTGATCCTTAAATTTAAAAATCGTCAAATGTCTTCCGGTCTATATAGAGTCTTGCGGTTTTCACCAATTAATTGAACATCTCCTAGACTATAACTATATCTTAAATTTGTATGGACACGTGATCCTTAAATTTAAAAATCGTCAAATCTCTTCCGGTCTATATAGAGTCTTGCGGTTTTCACCAATTAATTGAACATCTCCTAGACTATAACTATATCTTAAATTTGTATGGACACGTGATCCTTAAATTTAAAAATCGTCAAATCTCTTCCGGTCTATATAGAGACTTGCGGTTTGATTGGGTTTGATTGGGTTTGCTTAGGTAACTATATCTTAAATTTGTATGGACACGTGATCCTTAAATTTAAAAATCGTCAAATCTCTTCCGGTCTATATAGAGACTTGCGGTTTTCACCAATAAATAGAACATCTCCTAGACTATAACTATATCTTAAAATTGTATGGACACGTGATCCTTAAATTTAAAAATCGTCAAATGTCTTCCGGTCTATATAGAGACTTGCGGTTTTCACCAATTAATAGAACATCTCCTAGACTATAACTATATCTTAAATTTGTATGGACACGTGATCCTTAAATTTAAAAATCGTCAAATCTCTTCCGGTCTATATAGAGTCTTGCGGTTTTCACCAATTAATTGAACATCTCCTAGACTATAACTATATCTTAAATTTGTATGGACACGTGATCCTTAAATTTAAAAATTTTGATTTTTTTACAAGGGGGGAGTCTTCTGTATCAATATTTTTTTTTTCAAAATTTTTCAACTCTCAGATTGTCCTGAAATTGAGCTTCCTTGTCAATTTCAAACCGGAGAAAACGAAAAACCCCTCCATTTTGTCCTATTCCTTCAGGAAATCTATTTTTCGTTGGAAAATTCCAATTCCCGTAGAGATACGACGAAATGGATGGTTTTTTCGTGTTCTCCGGCATCAAATTGACTAGGAAACAACCCATTTTCAGGAAAATCTGAGACCAAAAATTTTGATTTTTTTACAAGGGGGGAGTCTTCTGTATCAATATTTTTTTTTTCAAAATTTTTCAACTCTCAGATTGTCCTGAAATTGAGCTTCCTTGTCAATTTCATACCGGAGAAAACGAAAAACCCCTCCATTTTGTCCTATTTCTTCAGGAAATCTATTTTTCGTCGGAAAATTCCAATTCCCGTAGAGATACGACGAAATGGATGGTTTTTTCGTGTTCTCCGGCATCAAATTGACTAGGAAACAACCCATTTTCAGGAAAATCTGAGACCAAAAATTTTGATTTTTTTACAAGGGGGGAGTCTTCTGTATCAATATTTTTTTTTTCAAAATTTTTCAACTCAGATTGTCCTGAAATTGAGCTTCCTTGTCAATTTCATGCCGGAGAAAACGAAAAACCCCTCCATTTTGTCCTATTTCTTCAGGAAATCTATTTTTCGTCGGAAAATTCCAATTCCCGAAGAGATACGACGAAATGGATGGTTTTTTCGTGTTCTCCGGCGTCAAATTGACTAGGAAACAACCCATTTTCAGGAAAATCTGAGACCAAAAATTTTGATTTTTTTACAACGGAGCAAAACCAAACCCATCCGATAGCGGATAAAAACGGAGCAAAACCAAACCCATCCGGTAGCGGATAAAAACGGAGCAAAACCAAACCCATCCAGTAGCGGATAAAAACGGAGCAAAACCAAACCCATCCAGTAGCGGATAAAAACGGAGCAAAACCAAACCCATCCGGTAGCGGATAAAAACGGAGCAAAACCAAACCCATCCGGTAGCGGATAAAAACGGAGCAAAACCAAACCCATCCGGTAGCGGATAAAAACGGAGCAAAACCAAACCCATCCGGTAGCGGATAAAAACGGAGCAAAACCAAACCCATCCGGTAGCGGATAAAAACGGTTATGTTATGTTTGTTATGTAGTAATTTAATTTAATGTATTTAAAACTCTATCTTAAATTTGTATGGACACGTGATCCCTAAATTTAAAAATCGTCAAATCTCTTCCGGTCTATATAGAGACTTGCGGTTTTCACCAATAAATAGAACATCTCCTAGACTATAACTATATCTTAAATTTGTATGGACACGTGATCCTTAAATTTAAAAATCGTCAAATCTCTTCCGGTCTATATAGAGACTTGCGGTTTTCACCAATAAATAGAACATCTCCTAGACTATAACTATATCTTAAATTTGTATGGACACGTGATCCTTAAATTTAAAAATCGTCAAATGTCTTCCGGTCTATATAGAGACTTGAGGTTTTCACCAATAAATAGAACATCTCCTAGACTATAACTATATCTTAAATTTGTATGGATACGTGATCTTTAAATTTAAAAATCGTCAAATCTCTTCCGGTCTATATAGAGACTTGCGGTTTTGACCAATTAATTGAACATCTCCTAGACTATAACTATATCTTAAATTTGTATGGACACGTGATCCTTAAATTTAAAAATCGTCAAATCTCTTCCGGTCTATATAGAGACTTGCGGTTTTCACCAATTAATAGAACATCTCCTAGACTATAACTATATCTTAAACTTGTATGGACACGTGATCCTTAAATTTAAAAATCGTCAAATCTCTTCCGGTCTATATAGAGTCTTGCGGTTTTCACCAATTAATTGAACATCTCCTAGACTATAACTATATCTTAAATTTGTATGGACACGTGATCCTTAAATTTAAAAATCGTCAAATCTCTTCCGGTCTATATAGAGTCTTGCGGTTTTCACCAATTAATTGAACATCTCCTAGACTATAACTATATCTTAAATTTGTATGGACACGTGATCCTTAAATTTAAAAATCGTCAAATCTCTTCCGGTCTATATAGAGACTTGCGGTTTGATTGGGTTTGATTGGGTTTGCTTAGGTAACTATATCTTAAATTTGTATGGACACGTGATCCTTAAATTTAAAAATCGTCAAATCTCTTCCGGTCTATATAGAGACTTGCGGTTTTCACCAATAAATAGAACATCTCCTAGACTATAACTATATCTTAAAATTGTATGGACACGTGATCCTTAAATTTAAAAATCGTCAAATGTCTTCCGGTCTATATAGAGACTTGCGGTTTTCACCAATTAATAGAACATCTCCTAGACTATAACTATATCTTAAATTTGTATGGACACGTGATCCTTAAATTTAAAAATCGTCAAATCTCTTCCGGTCTATATAGAGTCTTGCGGTTTTCACCAATTAATTGAACATCTCCTAGACTATAACTATATCTTAAATTTGTATGGACACGTGATCCTTAAATTTAAAAATCGTCAAATCTCTTCCGGTCTATATAGAGACTTGCGGTTTTCACCAATTAATAGAACATCTCCTAGACTATAACTATATCTTAAATTTGTATGGACACGTGATCCTTAAATTTAAAAATCGTCAAATCTCTTCCGGTCTATATAGAGACTTGCGGTTTTCACCAATAAATAGAACATCTCCTAGACTATAACTATATCTTAAATTTGTATGGACACGTGATCCTTAAATTTAAAAATCGTCAAATCTCTTCCGGTCTATATAGAGACTTGCGGTTTTCACCAATAAATAGAACATCTCCTAGACTATAACTATATCTTAAATTTGTATGGACACGTGATCCTTAAATTTAAAAATCGTCAAATGTCTTCCGGTCTATATAGAGACTTGAGGTTTTCACCAATAAATAGAACATCTCCTAGACTATAACTATATCTTAAATTTGTATGGATACGTGATCCTTAAATTTAAAAATCGTCAAATCTCTTCCGGTCTATATAGAGACTTGCGGTTTTGACCAATTAATTGAACATCTCCTAGACTATAACTATATCTTAAATTTGTATGGACACGTGATCCTTAAATTTAAAAATCGTCAAATCTCTTCCGGTCTATATAGAGACTTGCGGTTTTCACCAATTAATAGAACATCTCCTAGACTATAACTATATCTTACATTTGTATGGACACGTGATCCTTAAATTTAAAAATCGTCAAATCTCTTCCGGTCTATATAGAGTCTTGCGGTTTTCACCAATTAATTGAACATCTCCTAGACTATAACTATATCTTAAATTTGTATGGACACGTGATCCTTAAATTTAAAAATCGTCAAATCTCTTCCGGTCTATATAGAGACTTGCGGTTTGATTGGGTTTGATTGGGTTTGCTTAGGTAACTATATCTTAAATTTGTATGGACACGTGATCCTTAAATTTAAAAATCGTCAAATCTCTTCCGGTCTATATAGAGACTTGCGGTTTTCACCAATAAATAGAACATCTCCTAGACTATAACTATATCTTAAAATTGTATGGACACGTGATCCTTAAATTTAAAAATCGTCAAATGTCTTCCGGTCTATATGGAGACTTACTCCCGTAGAGATACGACGAAATGGATGGTTTTTTCGTGTTCTCCGGCATCAAATTGACTAGGAGACAACCCATTTTCAGGAAAATCTGAGACCAAAAATTTTGATTTTTTTACAAGGGGGGAGTCTTCTGTATCAATATTTTTTTTTTCAAAATTTTTCAACTCTCAGATTGTCCTGAAATTGAGCTTCCTTGTCAATTTCAAACCGGAGAAAACGAAAAACCCCTCCATTTTGTCCTATTCCTTCAGGAAATCTATTTTTCGTTGGAAAATTCCAATTCCCGTAGAGATACGACGAAATGGATGGTTTTTTCGTGTTCTCCGGCATCAAATTGACTAGGAAACAACCCATTTTCAGGAAAATCTGAGACCAAAAATTTTGATTTTTTTACAAGGGGGGAGTCTTCTGTATCAATATGTTTTTTTTCAAAATTTTTCAACTCTCAGATTGTCCTGAAATTGAGCTTCCTTGTCAATTTCATACCGGAGAAAACGAAAAACCCCTCCATTTTGTCCCATTTCTTCAGGAAATCTATTTTTCGTCGGAAAATTCCAATTCCCGTAGAGATACGACGAAATGGATGGTTTTTTCGTGTTCTCCGGCATCAAATTGACTAGGAAACAACCCATTTTCAGGAAAATCTGAGACCAAAAATTTTGATTTTTTTACAAGGGGGGAGTCTTCTGTATCAATATTTTTTTTTTCAAAATTTTTCAACTCAGATTGTCCTGAAATTGAGCTTTCTTGTCAATTTCATGCCGGAGAAAACGAAAAACCCCTCCATTTTGTCCTATTTCTTCAGGAAATCTATTTTTCGTCGGAAAATTCCAATTCCCGAAGAGATACGACGAAATGGATGGTTTTTTCGTGTTCTCCGGCGTCAAATTGACTAGGAAACAACCCATTTTCAGGAAAATCTGAGACCAAAAATTTTGATTTTTTTACAACGGAGCAAAACCAAACCCATCCGATAGCGGATAAAAACGGAGCAAAACCAAACCCATCCGGTAGCGGATAAAAACGGAGCAAAACCAAACCCATCCAGTAGCGGATAAAAACGGAGCAAAACCAAACCCATCCAGTAGCGGATAAAAACGGAGCAAAACCAAACCCATCCGGTAGCGGATAAAAACGGAGCAAAACCAAACCCATCCGGTAGCGGATAAAAACGGAGCAAAACCAAACCCATCCGGTAGCGGATAAAAACGGAGCAAAACCAAACCCATCCGGTAGCGGATAAAAACGGAGCAAAACCAAACCCATCCGGTAGCGGATAAAAACGGTTATGTTATGTTTGTTATGTAGTAATTTAATTTAATGTATTTAAAACTCTATCTTAAATTTGTATGGACACGTGATCCCTAAATTTAAAAATCGTCAAATCTCTTCCGGTCTATATAGAGACTTGCGGTTTTCACCAATAAATAGAACATCTCCTAGACTATAACTATATCTTAAATTTGTATGGACACGTGATCCTTAAATTTAAAAATCGTCAAATCTCTTCCGGTCTATATAGAGACTTGCGGTTTTCACCAATAAATAGAACATCTCCTAGACTATAACTATATCTTAAATTTGTATGGACACGTGATCCTTAAATTTAAAAATCGTCAAATGTCTTCCGGTCTATATAGAGACTTGAGGTTTTCACCAATAAATAGAACATCTCCTAGACTATAACTATATCTTAAATTTGTATGGATACGTGATCTTTAAATTTAAAAATCGTCAAATCTCTTCCGGTCTATATAGAGACTTGCGGTTTTGACCAATTAATTGAACATCTCCTAGACTATAACTATATCTTAAATTTGTATGGACACGTGATCCTTAAATTTAAAAATCGTCAAATCTCTTCCGGTCTATATAGAGACTTGCGGTTTTCACCAATTAATAGAACATCTCCTAGACTATAACTATATCTTAAACTTGTATGGACACGTGATCCTTAAATTTAAAAATCGTCAAATCTCTTCCGGTCTATATAGAGTCTTGCGGTTTTCACCAATTAATTGAACATCTCCTAGACTATAACTATATCTTAAATTTGTATGGACACGTGATCCTTAAATTTAAAAATCGTCAAATCTCTTCCGGTCTATATAGAGTCTTGCGGTTTTCACCAATTAATTGAACATCTCCTAGACTATAACTATATCTTAAATTTGTATGGACACGTGATCCTTAAATTTAAAAATCGTCAAATCTCTTCCGGTCTATATAGAGACTTGCGGTTTGATTGGGTTTGATTGGGTTTGCTTAGGTAACTATATCTTAAATTTGTATGGACACGTGATCCTTAAATTTAAAAATCGTCAAATCTCTTCCGGTCTATATAGAGACTTGCGGTTTTCACCAATTAATAGAACATCTCCTAGACTATAACTATATCTTAAATTTGTATGGACACGTGATCCTTAAATTTAAAAATCGTCAAATGTCTTCCGGTCTATATAGAGTCTTGCGGTTTTCACCAATTAATTGAACATCTCCTAGACTATAACTATATCTTAAATTTGTATGGACACGTGATCCTTAAATTTAAAAATCGTCAAATCTCTTCCGGTCTATATAGAGTCTTGCGGTTTTCACCAATTAATTGAACATCTCCTAGACTATAACTATATCTTAAATTTGTATGGACACGTGATCCTTAAATTTAAAAATCGTCAAATCTCTTCCGGTCTATATAGAGACTTGCGGTTTTCACCAATTAATAGAACATCTCCTAGACTATAACTATATCTTAAATTTGTATGGACACGTGATCCTTAAATTTAAAAATCGTCAAATCTCTTCCGGTCTATATAGAGACTTGCGGTTTTCACCAATAAATAGAACATCTCCTAGACTATAACTATATCTTAAATTTGTATGGACACGTGATCCTTAAATTTAAAAATCGTCAAATGTCTTCCGGTCTATATAGAGACTTGAGGTTTTCACCAATAAATAGAACATCTCCTAGACTATAACTATATCTTAAATTTGTATGGATACGTGATCCTTAAATTTAAAAATCGTCAAATCTCTTCCGGTCTATATAGAGACTTGAGGTTTTCACCAATAAATAGAACATCTCCTAGACTATAACTATATCTTAAATTTGTATGGATACGTGATCCTTAAATTTAAAAATCGTCAAATCTCTTCCGGTCTATATAGAGACTTGCGGTTTTGACCAATTAATTGAACATCTCCTAGACTATAACTATATCTTAAATTTGTATGGACACGTGATCCTTAAATTTAAAAATCGTCAAATCTCTTCCGGTCTATATAGAGTCTTGCGGTTTTCACCAATTAATTGAACATCTCCTAGACTATAACTATATCTTAAATTTGTATGGACACGTGATCCTTAAATTTAAAAATCGTCAAATCTCTTCCGGTCTATATAGAGACTTGCGGTTTGATTGGGTTTGATTGGGTTTGCTTAGGTAACTATATCTTAAATTTGTATGGACACGTGATCCTTAAATTTAAAAATCGTCAAATCTCTTCCGGTCTATATAGAGACTTGCGGTTTTCACCAATTAATAGAACATCTCCTAGACTATTACTATATCTTAAATTTGTATGGACACGTGATCCTTAAATTTAAAAATCGTCAAATCTCTTCCGGTCTATATAGAGACTTGCGGTTTTCACCAATAAATAGAACATCTCCTAGACTATAACTATATCTTAAAATTGTATGGACACGTGATCCCAATCCCAATCAAACCCATCCAGTAGCGGATAAAAACGGAGCAAAACCAAACCCATCCGGTAGCGGATAAAAACGGAGCAAAACCAAACCCATCCGGTAGCGGATAAAAACGGAGCAAAACCAAACCCATCCGGTAGCGGATAAAAACGGAGCAAAACCAAACCCATCCGGTAGCGGATAAAAACGGAGCAAAACCAAACCCATCCGGTAGCGGATAAAAACGGTTATGTTATGTTTGTTATGTAGTAATTTAATTTAATGTATTTAAAACTCTATCTTAAATTTGTATGGACACGTGATCCCTAAATTTAAAAATCGTCAAATCTCTTCCGGTCTATATAGAGACTTGCGGTTTTCACCAATAAATAGAACATCTCCTAGACTATAACTATATCTTAAATTTGTATGGACACGTGATCCTTAAATTTAAAAATCGTCAAATCTCTTCCGGTCTATATAGAGAATTGCGGTTTTCACCAATAAATAGAACATCTCCTAGACTATAACTATATCTTAAATTTGTATGGACACGTGATCCTTAAATTTAAAAATCGTCAAATGTCTTCCGGTCTATATAGAGACTTGAGGTTTTCACCAATAAATAGAACATCTCCTAGACTATAACTATATCTTAAATTTGTATGGATACGTGATCCTTAAATTTAAAAATCGTCAAATCTCTTCCGGTCTATATAGAGACTTGCGGTTTTGACCAATTAATTGAACATCTCCTAGACTATAACTATATCTTAAATTTGTATGGACACGTGATCCTTAAATTTAAAAATCGTCAAATCTCTTCCGGTCTATATAGAGTCTTGCGGTTTTCACCAATTAATTGAACATCTCCTAGACTATAACTATATCTTAAATTTGTATGGACACGTGATCCTTAAATTTAAAAATCGTCAAATCTCTTCCGGTCTATATAGAGACTTGCGGTTTGATTGGGTTTGATTGGGTTTGCTTAGGTAACTATATCTTAAATTTGTATGGACACGTGATCCTTAAATTTAAAAATCGTCAAATCTCTTCCGGTCTATATATAGACTTGCGGTTTACACCAATTAATAGAACATCTCCTAGACTATTACTATATCTTAAATTTGTATGGACACGTGATCCTTAAATTTAAAAATCGTCAAATCTCTTCCGGTCTATATAGAGACTTGCGGTTTTCACCAATAAATAGAACATCTCCTAGACTATAACTATATCTTAAAATTGTATGGACACGTGATCCTTAAATTTAAAAATCGTCAAATGTCTTCCGGTCTATATGGAGACTTACTCCCGTAGAGATACGACGAAATGGATGGTTTTTTCGTGTTCTCCGGCATCAAATTGACTAGGAAACAACCCATTTTCAGGAAAATCTGAGACCAAAAATTTTGATTTTTTTACAAGGGGGGAGTCTTCTGTATCAATATTTTTTTTTTCAAAATTTTTCAACTCTCAGATTGTCCTGAAATTGAGCTTCCTTGTCAATTTCAAACCGGAGAAAACGAAAAACCCCTCCATTTTGTCCTATTCCTTCAGGAAATCTATTTTTCGTTGGAAAATTCCAATTCCCGTAGAGATACGACGAAATGGATGGTTTTTTCGTGTTCTCCGGCATCAAATTGACTAGGAAACAACCCATTTTCAGGAAAATCTGAGACCAAAAATTTTGATTTTTTTACAAGGGGGGAGTCTTCTGTATCAATATTTTTTTTTTCAAAATTTTTCAACTCTCAGATTGTCCTGAAATTGAGCTTCCTTGTCAATTTCATACCGGAGAAAACGAAAAACCCCTCCATTTTGTCCTATTTCTTCAGGAAATCTATTTTTCGTCGGAAAATTCCAATTCCCGTAGAGATACGACGAAATGGATGGTTTTTTCGTGTTCTCCGGCATCAAATTGACTAGGAAACAACCCATTTTCAGGAAAATCTGAGACCAAAAATTTTGATTTTTTTACAAGGGGGGAGTCTTCTGTATCAATATTTTTTTTTTCAAAATTTTTCAACTCAGATTGTCCTGAAATTGAGCTTCCTTGTCAATTTCATGCCGGAGAAAACGAAAAACCCATCCATTTTGTCCTATTTCTTCAGGAAATCTATTTTTCGTCGGAAAATTCCAATTCCCGAAGAGATACGACGAAATGGATGGTTTTTTCGTGTTCTCCGGCGTCAAATTGACTAGGAAACAACCCATTTTCAGGAAAATCTGAGACCAAAAATTTTGATTTTTTTACAACGGAGCAAAACCAAACCCATCCGATAGCGGATAAAAACGGAGCAAAACCAAACCCATCCGGTAGCGGATAAAAACGGAGCAAAACCAAACCCATCCAGTAGCGGATAAAAACGGAGCAAAACCAAACCCATCCAGTAGCGGATAAAAACGGAGCAAAACCAAACCCATCAGGTAGCGGATAAAAACGGAGCAAAACCAAACCCATCCGGTAGCGGATAAAAACGGAGCAAAACCAAACCCATCCGGTAGCGGATAAAAACGGAGCAAAACCAAACCCATCCGGTAGCGGATAAAAACGGAGCAAAACCAAACCCATCCGGTAGCGGATAAAAACGGTTATGTTATGTTTGTTATGTAGTAATTTAATTTAATGTATTTAAAACTCTATCTTAAATTTGTATGGACACGTGATCCCTAAATTTAAAAATCGTCAAATCTCTTCCGGTCTATATAGAGACTTGCGGTTTTCACCAATAAATAGAACATCTCCTAGACTATAACTACATCTTAAATTTGTATGGACACGTGATCCTTAAATTTAAAAATCGTCAAATCTCTTCCGGTCTATATAGAGACTTGCGGTTTTCACCAATAAATAGAACATCTCCTAGACTATAACTATATCTTAAATTTGTATGGACACGTGATCCTTAAATTTAAAAATCGTCAAATGTCTTCCGGTCTATATAGAGACTTGAGGTTTTCACCAATAAATAGAACATCTCCTAGACTATAACTATATCTTAAATTTGTATGGATACGTGATCCTTAAATTTAAAAATCGTCAAATCTCTTCCGGTCTATATAGAGACTTGCGGTTTTGACCAATTAATTGAACATCTCCTAGACTATAACTATATCTTAAATTTGTATGGACACGTGATCCTTAAATTTAAAAATCGTCAAATCTCTTCCGGTCTATATAGAGACTTGCGGTTTTCACCAATTAATAGAACATCTCCTAGACTATAACTATATCTTAAACTTGTATGGACACGTGATCCTTAAATTTAAAAATCGTCAAATCTCTTCCGGTCTATATAGAGTCTTGCGGTTTTCACCAATTAATTGAACATCTCCTAGACTATAACTATATCTTAAATTTGTATGGACACGTGATCCTTAAATTTAAAAATCGTCAAATCTCTTCCGGTCGATATAGAGTCTTGCGGTTTTCACCAATTAATTGAACATCTCCTAGACTATAACTATATCTTAAATTTGTATGGACACGTGATCCTTAAATTTAAAAATCGTCAAATCTCTTCCGGTCTATATAGAGACTTGCGGTTTGATTGGGTTTGATTGGGTTTGCTTAGGTAACTATATCTTAAATTTGTATGGACACGTGATCCTTAAATTTAAAAATCGTCAAATCTCTTCCGGTCTATATAGAGACTTGCGGTTTTCACCAATAAATAGAACATCTCCTAGACTATAACTATATCTTAAAATTGTATGGACACGTGATCCTTAAATTTAAAAATCGTCAAATGTCTTCCGGTCTATATAGAGACTTGCGGTTTTCACCAATTAATAGAACATCTCCTAGACTATAACTATATCTTAAATTTGTATGGACACGTGATCCTTAAATTTAAAAATCGTCAAATCTCTTCCGGTCTATATAGAGTCTTGCGGTTTTCACCAATTAATTGAACATCTCCTAGACTATAACTATATCTTAAATTTGTATGGACACGTGATCCTTAAATTTAAAAATCGTCAAATCTCTTCCGGTCTATATAGAGACTTGCGGTTTTCACCAATTAATAGAACATCTCCTAGACTATAACTATATCTTAAATTTGTATGGACACGTGATCCTTAAATTTAAAAATCGTCAAATCTCTTCCGGTCTATATAGAGACTTGCGGTTTTCACCTATAAATAGAACATCTCCTAGACTATAACTATATCTTAAAATTGTATGGACACATGATCCTTAAATTTAAAAATCGTCAAATGTCTTCCGGTCTATATAGAGACTTGAGGTTTTCACCAATAAATAGAACATCTCCTAGACTATAACTATATCTTAAATTTGTATGGATACGTGATCCTTAAATTTAAAAATCGTCAAATCTCTTCCGGTCTATATAGAGACTTGCGGTTTTGACCAGTTAATTGAACATCTCCTAGACTATAACTATATCTTAAATTTGTATGGACACGTGATCCTTAAATTTAAAAATCGTCAAATCTCTTCCGGTCTATATAGAGACTTGCGGTTTGATTGGGTTTGATTGGGTTTGCTTAGGTAACTATATCTTAAATTTGTATGGACACGTGATCCTTAAATTTAAAAATCGTCAAATCTCTTCCGGTCTATATAGAGACTTGCGGTTTTCACCAATTAATAGAACATCTCCTAGACTATTACTATATCTTAAATTTGTATGGACACGTGATCCTTAAATTTAAAAATCGTCAAATCTCTTCCGGTCTATATAGAGACTTGCGGTTTTCACCAATAAATAGAACATCTCCTAGACTATAACTATATCTTAAAATTGTATGGACACGTGATCCTTAAATTTAAAAATCGTCAAATGTCTTCCGGTCTATATGGAGACTTACTCCCGTAGAGATACGACGAAATGGATGGTTTTTTCGTGTTCTCCGGCATCAAATTGACTAGGAAACAACCCATTTTCAGGAAAATCTGAGACCAAAAATTTTGATTTTTTTACAAGGGGGGAGTCTTCTGTATCAATATTTTTTTTTTCAAAATTTTTCAACTCTCAGATTGTCCTGAAATTGAGCTTCCTTGTCAATTTCAAACCGGAGAAAACGAAAAACCCCTCCATTTTGTCCTATTCCTTCAGGAAATCTATTTTTCGTTGGAAAATTCCAATTCCCGTAGAGATACGACGAAATGGATGGTTTTTTCGTGTTCTCCGGCATCAAATTGACTAGGAAACAACCCATTTTCAGGAAAATCTGAGACCAAAAATTTTGATTTTTTTACAAGGGGGGAGTCTTCTGTATCAATATTTTTTTTTTCAAAATTTTTCAACTCTCAGATTGTCCTGAAATTGAGCTTCCTTGTCAATTTCATACCGGAGAAAACGAAAAACCCCTCCATTTTGTCCTATTTCTTCAGGAAATCTATTTTTCGTCGGAAAATTCCAATTCCCGTAGAGATACGACGAAATGGATGGTTTTTTCGTGTTCTCCGGCATCAAATTGACTAGGAAACAACCCATTTTCAGGAAAATCTGAGACCAAAAATTTTGATTTTTTTACAAGGGGGGAGTCTTCTGTATCAATATTTTTTTTTTCAAAATTTTTCAACTCAGATTGTCCTGAAATTGAGCTTCCTTGTCAATTTCATGCCGGAGAAAACGAAAAACCCATCCATTTTGTCCTATTTCTTCAGGAAATCTATTTTTCGTCGGAAAATTCCAATTCCCGAAGAGATACGACGAAATGGATGGTTTTTTCGTGTTCTCCGGCGTCAAATTGACTAGGAAACAACCCATTTTCAGGAAAATCTGAGACCAAAAATTTTGATTTTTTTACAACGGAGCAAAACCAAACCCATCCGATAGCGGATAAAAACGGAGCAAAACCAAACCCATCCGGTAGCGGATAAAAACGGAGCAAAACCAAACCCATCCAGTAGCGGATAAAAACGGAGCAAAACCAAACCCATCCAGTAGCGGATAAAAACGGAGCAAAACCAAACCCATCAGGTAGCGGATAAAAACGGAGCAAAACCAAACCCATCCGGTAGCGGATAAAAACGGAGCAAAACCAAACCCATCCGGTAGCGGATAAAAACGGAGCAAAACCAAACCCATCCGGTAGCGGATAAAAACGGAGCAAAACCAAACCCATCCGGTAGCGGATAAAAACGGTTATGTTATGTTTGTTATGTAGTAATTTAATTTAATGTATTTAAAACTCTATCTTAAATTTGTATGGACACGTGATCCCTAAATTTAAAAATCGTCAAATCTCTTCCGGTCTATATAGAGACTTGCGGTTTTCACCAATAAATAGAACATCTCCTAGACTATAACTACATCTTAAATTTGTATGGACACGTGATCCTTAAATTTAAAAATCGTCAAATCTCTTCCGGTCTATATAGAGACTTGCGGTTTTCACCAATAAATAGAACATCTCCTAGACTATAACTATATCTTAAATTTGTATGGACACGTGATCCTTAAATTTAAAAATCGTCAAATGTCTTCCGGTCTATATAGAGACTTGAGGTTTTCACCAATAAATAGAACATCTCCTAGACTATAACTATATCTTAAATTTGTATGGATACGTGATCCTTAAATTTAAAAATCGTCAAATCTCTTCCGGTCTATATAGAGACTTGCGGTTTTGACCAATTAATTGAACATCTCCTAGACTATAACTATATCTTAAATTTGTATGGACACGTGATCCTTAAATTTAAAAATCGTCAAATCTCTTCCGGTCTATATAGAGACTTGCGGTTTTCACCAATTAATAGAACATCTCCTAGACTATAACTATATCTTAAACTTGTATGGACACGTGATCCTTAAATTTAAAAATCGTCAAATCTCTTCCGGTCTATATAGAGTCTTGCGGTTTTCACCAATTAATTGAACATCTCCTAGACTATAACTATATCTTAAATTTGTATGGACACGTGATCCTTAAATTTAAAAATCGTCAAATCTCTTCCGGTCGATATAGAGTCTTGCGGTTTTCACCAATTAATTGAACATCTCCTAGACTATAACTATATCTTAAATTTGTATGGACACGTGATCCTTAAATTTAAAAATCGTCAAATCTCTTCCGGTCTATATAGAGACTTGCGGTTTGATTGGGTTTGATTGGGTTTGCTTAGGTAACTATATCTTAAATTTGTATGGACACGTGATCCTTAAATTTAAAAATCGTCAAATCTCTTCCGGTCTATATAGAGACTTGCGGTTTTCACCAATAAATAGAACATCTCCTAGACTATAACTATATCTTAAAATTGTATGGACACGTGATCCTTAAATTTAAAAATCGTCAAATGTCTTCCGGTCTATATAGAGACTTGCGGTTTTCACCAATTAATAGAACATCTCCTAGACTATAACTATATCTTAAATTTGTATGGACACGTGATCCTTAAATTTAAAAATCGTCAAATCTCTTCCGGTCTATATAGAGTCTTGCGGTTTTCACCAATTAATTGAACATCTCCTAGACTATAACTATATCTTAAATTTGTATGGACACGTGATCCTTAAATTTAAAAATCGTCAAATCTCTTCCGGTCGATATAGAGTCTTGCGGTTTTCACCAATTAATTGAACATCTCCTAGACTATAACTATATCTTAAATTTGTATGGACACGTGATCCTTAAATTTAAAAATCGTCAAATCTCTTCCGGTCTATATAGAGACTTGCGGTTTGATTGGGTTTGATTGGGTTTGCTTAGGTAACTATATCTTAAATTTGTATGGACACGTGATCCTTAAATTTAAAAATCGTCAAATCTCTTCCGGTCTATATAGAGACTTGCGGTTTTCACCAATAAATAGAACATCTCCTAGACTATAACTATATCTTAAAATTGTATGGACACGTGATCCTTAAATTTAAAAATCGTCAAATGTCTTCCGGTCTATATAGAGACTTGCGGTTTTCACCAATTAATAGAACATCTCCTAGACTATAACTATATCTTAAATTTGTATGGACACGTGATCCTTAAATTTAAAAATCGTCAAATCTCTTCCGGTCTATATAGAGTCTTGCGGTTTTCACCAATTAATTGAACATCTCCTAGACTATAACTATATCTTAAATTTGTATGGACACGTGATCCTTAAATTTAAAAATCGTCAAATCTCTTCCGGTCTATATAGAGACTTGCGGTTTTCACCAATTAATAGAACATCTCCTAGACTATAACTATATCTTAAATTTGTATGGACACGTGATCCTTAAATTTAAAAATCGTCAAATCTCTTCCGGTCTATATAGAGACTTGCGGTTTTCACCAATAAATAGAACATCTCCTAGACTATAACTATATCTTAAAATTGTATGGACACATGATCCTTAAATTTAAAAATCGTCAAATGTCTTCCGGTCTATATAGAGACTTGAGGTTTTCACCAATAAATAGAACATCTCCTAGACTATAACTATATCTTAAATTTGTATGGATACGTGATCCTTAAATTTAAAAATCGTCAAATCTCTTCCGGTCTATATAGAGACTTGCGGTTTTGACCAATTAATTGAACATCTCCTAGACTATAACTATATCTTAAATTTGTATGGACACGTGATCCTTAAATTTAAAAATCGTCAAATCTCTTCCGGTCTATATAGAGACTTGCGGTTTTCACCAATTAATAGAACATCTCCTAGACTATAACTATATCTTAAATTTGTATGGACACGTGATCCTTAAATTTAAAAATCGTCAAATCTCTTCCGGTCTATATAGAGTCTTGCGGTTTTCACCAATAAATAGAACATCTCCTAGACTATAACTATATCTTAAATTTGTATGGACACGTGATCCTTAAATTTAAAAATCGTCAAATCTCTTCCGGTCTATATAGAGACTTGCGGTTTGATTGGGTTTGATTGGGTTTGCTTAGGTAACTATATCTTAAATTTGTATGGACACGTGATCCTTAAATTTAAAAATCGTCAAATCTCTTCCGGTCTATATAGAGACTTGCGGTTTTCACCAATTAATAGAACATCTCCTAGACTATTACTATATCTTAAATTTGTATGGACACGTGATCCTTAAATTTAAAAATCGTCAAATCTCTTCCGGTCTATATAGAGACTTGCGGTTTTCACCAATAAATAGAACATCTCCTAGACTATAACTATATCTTAAAATTGTATGGACACGTGATCCTTAAATTTAAAAATCGTCAAATCTCTTCCGGTCTATATAGAGTCTTGCGGTTTTCACCAATTAATTGAACATCTCCTAGACTATACCTATATCTTAAATTTGTATGGACACGTGATCCTTAAATTTAAAAATCGTCAAATCTCTTCCGGTCTATATAGAGACTTGCGGTTTTGACCAATTAATTGAACATCTCCTAGACTATAACTATATCTTAAATTTGTATGGACACGTGATCCTTAAATTTAAAAATCGTCAAATCTCTTCCGGTCTATATAGAGACTTGCGGTTTTCACCAATTAATAGAACATCTCCTAGACTATAACTATATCTTAAATTTGTATGGACACGTGATCCTTAAATTTAAAAATCGTCAAATCTCTTCCGGTCTATATAGAGACTTGCGGTTTTCACCAATAAATAGAACATCTCCTAGACTATAACTATATCTTAAAATTGTATGGACACGTGATCCTTAAATTTAAAAATCGTCAAATGTCTTCCGGTCTATATAGAGACTTGAGGTTTTCACCAATAAATAGAACATCTCCTAGACTATAACTATATCTTAAATTTGTATGGACACGTGATCCTTAAATTTAAAAATCGTCAAATCTCTTCCGGTCTATATAGAGACTTGCGGTTTTCACCAATTAATAGAACATCTCCTAGACTATAACTATATCTTAAACTTGTATGGACACGTGATCCTTAAATTTAAAAATCGTCAAATCTCTTCCGGTCTATATAGAGTCTTGCGGTTTTCACCAATTAATTGAACATCTCCTAGACTATAACTATATCTTAAATTTGTATGGACACGTGATCCTTAAATTTAAAAATCGTCAAATCTCTTCCGGTCTATATAGAGTCTTGCGGTTTTCACCAATTAATTGAACATCTCCTAGACTATAACTATATCTTAAATTTGTATGGACACGTGATCCTTAAATTTAAAAATCGTCAAATCTCTTCCGGTCTATATAGAGACTTGCGGTTTGATTGGGTTTGATTGGGTTTGCTTAGGTAACTATATCTTAAATTTGTATGGACACGTGATCCTTAAATTTAAAAATCGTCAAATCGCTTCCGGTCTATATAGAGACTTGCGGTTTTCACCAATAAATAGAACATCTCCTAGACTATAACTATATCTTAAAATTGTATGGACACGTGATCCTTAAATTTAAAAATCGTCAAATGTCTTCCGGTCTATATAGAGACTTGCGGTTTTCACCAATTAATAGAACATCTCCTAGACTATAACTATATCTTAAATTTGTATGGACACGTGATCCTTAAATTTAAAAATCGTCAAATCTCTTCCGGTCTATATAGAGTCTTGCGGTTTTCACCAATTAATTGAACATCTCCTAGACTATAACTATATCTTAAATTTGTATGGACACGTGATCCTTAAATTTAAAAATCGTCAAATCTCTTCCGGTCTATATAGAGACTTGCGGTTTTGACCAATTAATAGAACATCTCCTAGACTATAACTATATCTTAAATTTGTATGGACACGTGATCCTTAAATTTAAAAATCGTCAAATCTCTTCCGGTCTATATAGAGACTTGCGGTTTTCACCAATAAATAGAACATCTCCTAGACTATAACTATATCTTAAAATTGTATGGTCACGTGATCCTTAAATTTAAAAATCGTCAAATGTCTTCCGGTCTATATAGAGACTTGAGGTTTTCACCAATAAATAGAACATCTCCTAGACTATAACTATATCTTAAATTTGTATGGATACGTGATCCTTAAATTTAAAAATCGTCAAATCTCTTCCGGTCTATATAGAGACTTGCGGTTTTGACCAATTAATTGAACATCTCCTAGACTATAACTATATCTTAAATTTGTATGGACACGTGATCCTTAAATTTAAAAATCGTCAAATCTCTTCCGGTCTATATAGAGACTTGCGGTTTTCACCAATTAATAGAACATCTCCTAGACTATAACTATATCTTAAATTTATATGGACACGTGATCCTTAAATTTAAAAATCGTCAAATCTCTTCCGGTCTATATAGAGTCTTGCGGTTTTCACCAATAAATAGAACATCTCCTAGACTATAACTATATCTTAAATTTGTATGGACACGTGATCCTTAAATTTAAAAATCGTCAAATGTCTTCCGGTCTATATAGAGACTTGAGGTTTTCACCAATAAATAGAACATCTCCTAGACTATAACTATATCTTAAATTTGTATGGATACGTGATCCTTAAATTTAAAAATCGTCAAATCTCTTCCGGTCTATATAGAGACTTGCGGTTTTGACCAATTAATTGAACATCTCCTAGACTATAACTATATCTTAAATTTGTATGGACACGTGATCCTTAAATTTAAAAATCGTCAAATGTCTTCCGGTCTATATAGAGACTTGAGGTTTTCACCAATAAATAGAACATCTCCTAGACTATAACTATATCTTAAATTTGTATGGATACGTGATCCTTAAATTTAAAAATCGTCAAATCTCTTCCGGTCTATATAGAGACTTGCGGTTTTGACCAATTAATTGAACATCTCCTAGACTATAACTATATCTTAAATTTGTATGGACACGTGATCCTTAAATTTAAAAATCGTCAAATCTCTTCCGGTCTACATAGAGACTTGCGGTTTTCACCAATTAATAGAACATCTCCTAGACTATAACTATATCTTAAATTTGTATGGACACGTGATCCTTAAATTTAAAAATCGTCAAATCTCTTCCGGTCTATATAGAGTCTTGCGGTTTTCACCAATTAATTGAACATCTCCTAGACTATAACTATATCTTAAATTTGTATGGACATGTGATCCTTAAATTTAAAAATCGTCAAATCTCTTCCGGTCTATATAGAGACTTGCGGTTTTCACCAATTAATAGAACATCTCCTAGACTATTACTATATCTTAAATTTGTATGGACACGTGATCCTTAAATTTAAAAATCGTCAAATCTCTTCCGGTCTATATAGAGACTTGCGGTTTTCACCAATAAATAGAACATCTCCTAGACTATAACTATATCTTAAAATTGTATGGACACGTGATCCTTAAATTTAAAAATCGTCAAATGTCTTCCGGTCTATATGGAGACTTACTCCCGTAGAGATACGACGAAATGGATGGTTTTTTCGTGTTCTCCGGCATCAAATTGACTAGGAAACAACCCATTTTCAGGAAAATCTGAGACCAAAAATTTTGATTTTTTTACAAGGGGGGAGTCTTCTGTATCAATATTTTTTTTTTCAAAATTTTTCAACTCTCAGATTGTCCTGAAATTGAGCTTCCTTGTCAATTTCAAACCGGAGAAAACGAAAAACCCCTCCATTTTGTCCTATTCCTTCAGGAAATCTATTTTTCGTTGGAAAATTCCAATTCCCGTAGAGATACGACGAAATGGATGGTTTTTTCGTGTTCTCCGGCATCAAATTGACTAGGAAACAACCCATTTTCAGGAAAATCTGAGACCAAAAATTTTGATTTTTTTACAAGGGGGGAGTCTTCTGTATCAATATTTTTTTTTTCAAAATTTTTCAACTCAGATTGTCCTGAAATTGAGCTTCCTTGTCAATTTCATACCGGAGAAAACGAAAAACCCCTCCATTTTGTCCTATTTCTTCAGGAAATCTATTTTTCGTCGGAAAATTCCAATTCCCGTAGAGATACGACGAAATGGATGGTTTTTTCGTGTTCTCCGGCATCAAATTGACTAGGAAACAACCCATTTTCAGGAAAATCTGAGACCAAAAATTTTGATTTTTTTACAAGGGGGGAGTCTTCTGTATCAATATTTTTTTTTTCAAAATTTTTCAACTCTCAGATTGTCCTGAAATTGAGCTTCCTTGTCAATTTCATACCGGAGAAAACGAAAAACCCCTCCATTTTGTCCTATTTCTTCAGGAAATCTATTTTTCGTCGGAAAATTCCAATTCCCGTAGAGATACGACGAAATGGATGGTTTTTTCGTGTTCTCCGGCATCAAATTGACTAGGAAACAACCCATTTTCAGGAAAATCTGAGACCAAAAATTTTGATTTTTTTACAAGGGGGGAGTCTTCTGTATCAATATTTTTTTTTTCAAAATTTTTCAACTCAGATTGTCCTGAAATTGAGCTTCCTTGTCAATTTCATGCCGGAGAAAACGAAAAACCCCTCCATTTTGTCCTATTTCTTCAGGAAATCTATTTTTCGTCGGAAAATTCCAATTCCCGAAGAGATACGACGAAATGGATGGTTTTTTCGTGTTCTCCGGCGTCAAATTGACTAGGAAACAACCCATTTTCAGGAAAATCTGAGACCAAAAATTTTGATTTTTTTACAACGGAGCAAAACCAAACCCATCCGATAGCGGATAAAAACGGAGCAAAACCAAACCCATCCGGTAGCGGATAAAAACGGAGCAAAACCAAACCCATCCAGTAGCGGATAAAAACGGAGCAAAACCAAACCCATCCAGTAGCGGATAAAAACGGAGCAAAACCAAACCCATCCGGTAGCGGATAAAAACGGAGCAAAACCAAACCCATCCGGTAGCGGATAAAAACGGAGCAAAACCAAACCCATCCGGTAGCGGATAAAAACGGAGCAAAACCAAACCCATCCGGTAGCGGATAAAAACGGAGCAAAACCAAACCCATCCGGTAGCGGATAAAAACGGTTATGTTATGTTTGTTATGTAGTAATTTAATTTAATGTATTTAAAACTCTATCTTAAATTTGTATGGACACGTGATCCCTAAATTTAAAAATCGTCAAATCTCTTCCGGTCTATATAGAGACTTGCGGTTTTCACCAATAAATAGAACATCTCCTAGACTATAACTATATCTTAAATTTGTATGGACACGTGATCCTTAAATTTAAAAATCGTCAAATCTCTTCCGGTCTATATAGAGACTTGCGGTTTTCACCAATAAATAGAACATCTCCTAGACTATAACTATATCTTAAATTTGTATGGACACGTGATCCTTAAATTTAAAAATCGTCAAATGTCTTCCGGTCTATATAGAGACTTGAGGTTTTCACCAATAAATAGAACATCTCCTAGACTATAACTATATCTTAAATTTGTATGGATACGTGATCCTTAAATTTAAAAATCGTCAAATCTCTTCCGGTCTATATAGAGACTTGCGGTTTTGACCAATTAATTGAACATCTCCTAGACTATAACTATATCTTAAATTTGTATGGACACGTGATCCTTAAATTTAAAAATCGTCAAATCTCTTCCGGTCTATATAGAGACTTGCGGTTTTCACCAATTAATAGAACATCTCCTAGACTATAACTATATCTTAAATTTGTATGGACACGTGATCCTTAAATTTAAAAATCGTCAAATCTCTTCCGGTCTATATAGAGTCTTGCGGTTTTCACCAATTAATTGAACATCTCCTAGACTATAACTATATCTTAAATTTGTATGGACACGTGATCCTTAAATTTAAAAATCGTCAAATCTCTTCCGGTCTATATAGAGACTTGCGGTTTGATTGGGTTTGATTGGGTTTGCTTAGGTAACTATATCTTAAATTTGTATGGACACGTGATCCTTAAATTTAAAAATCGTCAAATCTCTTCCGGTCTATATAGAGACTTGCGGTTTTCACCAATTAATAGAACATCTCCTAGACTATTACTATATCTTAAATTTGTATGGACACGTGATCCTTAAATTTAAAAATCGTCAAATCTCTTCCGGTCTATATAGAGACTTGCGGTTTTCACCAATAAATAGAACATCTCCTAGACTATAACTATATCTTAAAATTGTATGGACACGTGATCCTTAAATTTAAAAATCGTCAAATCTCTTCCGGTCTATATAGAGTCTTGCGGTTTTCACCAATTAATTGAACATCTCCTAGACTATAACTATATCTTAAATTTGTATGGACACGTGATCCTTAAATTTAAAAATCGTCAAATCTCTTCCGGTCTATATAGAGACTTGCGGTTTTGACCAATTAATTGAACATCTCCTAGACTATAACTATATCTTAAATTTGTATGGACACGTGATCCTTAAATTTAAAAATCGTCAAATCTCTTCCGGTCTATATAGAGACTTGCGGTTTTCACCAATTAATAGAACATCTCCTAGACTATAACTATATCTTAAATTTGTATGGACACGTGATCCTTAAATTTAAAAATCGTCAAATCTCTTCCGGTCTATATAGAGTCTTGCGGTTTTCACCAATTAATTGAACATCTCCTAGACTATAACTATATCTTAAATTTGTATGGACACGTGATCCTTAAATTTAAAAATCGTCAAATCTCTTCCGGTCTATATAGAGACTTGCGGTTTTCACCAATTAATAGAACATCTCCTAGACTATAACTATATCTTAAATTTGTATGGACACGTGATCCTTAAATTTAAAAATCGTCAAATCTCTTCCGGTCTATATAGAGTCTTGCGGTTTTCACCAATTAATTGAACATCTCCTAGACTATAACTATATCTTAAATTTGTATGGACACGTGATCCTTAAATTTAAAAATCGTCAAATCTCTTCCGGTCTATATAGAGACTTGCGGTTTGATTGGGTTTGATTGGGTTTGCTTAGGTAACTATATCTTAAATTTGTATGGACACGTGATCCTTAAATTTAAAAATCGTCAAATCTCTTCCGGTCTATATAGAGACTTGCGGTTTTCACCAATTAATAGAACATCTCCTAGACTATTACTATATCTTAAATTTGTATGGACACGTGATCCTTAAATTTAAAAATCGTCAAATCTCTTCCGGTCTATATAGAGACTTGCGGTTTTCACCAATAAATAGAACATCTCCTAGACTATAACTATATCTTAAAATTGTATGGACACGTGATCCTTAAATTTAAAAATCGTCAAATGTCTTCCGGTCTATATGGAGACTTACTCCCGTAGAGATACGACGAAATGGATGGTTTTTTCGTGTTCTCCGGCATCAAATTGACTAGGAAACAACCCATTTTCAGGAAAATCTGAGACCAAAAATTTTGATTTTTTTACAAGGGGGGAGTCTTCTGTATCAATATTTTTTTTTTCAAAATTTTTCAACTCTCAGATTGTCCTGAAATTGAGCTTCCTTGTCAATTTCAAACCGGAGAAAACGAAAAACCCCTCCATTTTGTCCTATTCCTTCAGGAAATCTATTTTTCGTTGGAAAATTCCAATTCCCGTAGAGATACGACGAAATGGATGGTTTTTTCGTGTTCTCCGGCATCAAATTGACTAGGAAACAACCCATTTTCAGGAAAATCTGAGACCAAAAATTTTGATTTTTTTACAAGGGGGGAGTCTTCTGTATCAATATTTTTTTTTTCAAAATTTTTCAACTCTCAGATTGTCCTGAAATTGAGCTTCCTTGTCAATTTCAAACCGGAGAAAACGAAAAACCCCTCCATTTTGTCCTATTCCTTCAGGAAATCTATTTTTCGTTGGAAAATTCCAATTCCCGTAGAGATACGACGAAATGGATGGTTTTTTCGTGTTCTCCGGCATCAAATTGACTAGGAAACAACCCATTTTCAGGAAAATCTGAGACCAAAAATTTTGATTTTTTTACAAGGGGGGAGTCTTCTGTATCAATATTTTTTTTTTCAAAATTTTTCAACTCTCAGATTGTCCTGAAATTGAGCTTCCTTGTCAATTTCATACCGGAGAAAACGAAAAACCCCTCCATTTTGTCCTATTTCTTCAGGAAATCTATTTTTCGTCGGAAAATTCCAATTCCCGTAGAGATACGACGAAATGGATGGTTTTTTCGTGTTCTCCGGCATCAAATTGACTAGGAAACAACCCATTTTCAGGAAAATCTGAGACCAAAAATTTTGATTTTTTTACAAGGGGGGAGTCTTCTGTATCAATATTTTTTTTTTCAAAATTTTTCAACTCAGATTGTCCTGAAATTGAGCTTCCTTGTCAATTTCATGCCGGAGAAAACGAAAAACCCCTCCATTTTGTCCTATTTCTTCAGGAAATCTATTTTTCGTCGGAAAATTCCAATTCCCGAAGAGATACGACGAAATGGATGGTTTTTTCGTGTTCTCCGGCGTCAAATTGACTAGGAAACAACCCATTTTCAGGAAAATCTGAGACCAAAAATTTTGATTTTTTTACAACGGAGCAAAACCAAACCCATCCGATAGCGGATAAAAACGGAGCAAAACCAAACCCATCCGGTAGCGGATAAAAACGGAGCAAAACCAAACCCATCCAGTAGCGGATAAAAACGGAGCAAAACCAAACCCATCCAGTAGTGGATAAAAACGGAGCAAAACCAAACCCATCCGGTAGCGGATAAAAACGGAGCAAAACCAAACCCATCCGGTAGCGGATAAAAACGGAGCAAAACCAAACCCATCCGGTAGCGGATAAAAACGGAGCAAAACCAAACCCATCCGGTAGCGGATAAAAACGGAGCAAAACCAAACCCATCCGGTAGCGGATAAAAACGGTTATGTTATGTTTGTTATGTAGTAATTTAATTTAATGTATTTAAAACTCTATCTTAAATTTGTATGGACACGTGATCCCTAAATTTAAAAATCGTCAAATCTCTTCCGGTCTATATAGAGACTTGCGGTTTTCACCAATAAATAGAACATCTCCTAGACTATAACTATATCTTAAATTTGTTTGGACACGTGATCCTTAAATTTAAAAATCGTCAAATCTCTTCCGGTCTATATAGAGACTTGCGGTTTTCACCAATAAATAGAACATCTCCTAGACTATAACTATATCTTAAATTTGTATGGACACGTGATCCTTAAATTTAAAAATCGTCAAATGTCTTCCGGTCTATATAGAGACTTGAGGTTTTCACCAATAAATAGAACATCTCCTAGACTATAACTATATCTTAAATTTGTATGGACACGTGATCCTTAAATTTAAAAATCGTCAAATCTCTTCCGGTCTATATAGAGACTTGCGGTTTTCACCAATTAATAGAACATCTCCTAGACTATAACTATATCTTAAACTTGTATGGACACGTGATCCTTAAATTTAAAAATCGTCAAATCTCTTCCGGTCTATATAGAGTCTTGCGGTTTTCACCAATTAATTGAACATCTCCTAGACTATAACTATATCTTAAATTTGTATGGACACGTGATCCTTAAATTTAAAAATCGTCAAATCTCTTCCGGTCTATATAGAGTCTTGCGGTTTTCACCAATTAATTGAACATCTCCTAGACTATAACTATATCTTAAATTTGTATGGACACGTGATCCTTAAATTTAAAAATCGTCAAATCTCTTCCGGTCTATATAGAGACTTGCGGTTTGATTGGGTTTGATTGGGTTTGCTTAGGTAACTATATCTTAAATTTGTATGGACACGTGATCCTTAAATTTAAAAATCGTCAAATCTCTTCCGGTCTATATAGAGTCTTGCGGTCTTCACCAATTAATTGAACATCTCCTAGACTATAACTATATCTTAAATTTGTATGGACACGTGATCCTTAAATTTAAAAATCGTCAAATCTCTTCCGGTCTATATAGAGACTTGCGGTTTTCACCAATTAATAGAACATCTCCTAGACTATAACTATATCTTAAATTTGTATGGACACGTGATCCTTAAATTTAAAAATCGTCAAATCTCTTCCGGTCTATATAGAGTCTTGCGGTTTTCACCAATAAATAGAACATCTCCTAGACTATAACTATATCTTAAATTTGTATGGACACGTGATCCTTAAATTTAAAAATCGTCAAATGTCTTCCGGTCTATATAGAGACTTGAGGTTTTCACCAATAAATAGAACATCTCCTAGACTATAACTATATCTTAAATTTGTATGGATACGTGATCCTTAAATTTAAAAATCGTCAAATCTCTTCCGGTCTATATAGAGACTTGCGGTTTTGACCAATTAATTGAACATCTCCTAGACTATAACTATATCTTAAATTTGTATGGACACGTGATCCTTAAATTTAAAAATCGTCAAATGTCTTCCGGTCTATATAGAGACTTGAGGTTTTCACCAATAAATAGAACATCTCCTAGACTATAACTATATCTTAAATTTGTATGGATACGTGATCCTTAAATTTAAAAATCGTCAAATCTCTTCCGGTCTATATAGAGACTTGCGGTTTTGACCAATTAATTGAACATCTCCTAGACTATAACTATATCTTAAATTTGTATGGACACGTGATCCTTAAATTTAAAAATCGTCAAATCTCTTCCGGTCTATATAGAGACTTGCGGTTTTCACCAATTAATAGAACATCTCCTAGACTATAACTATATCTTAAATTTGTATGGACACGTGATCCTTAAATTTAAAAATCGTCAAATCTCTTCCGGTCTATATAGAGTCTTGCGGTTTTCACCAATTAATTGAACATCTCCTAGACTATAACTATATCTTAAATTTGTATGGACACGTGATCCTTAAATTTAAAAATCGTCAAATCTCTTCCGGTCTATATAGAGACTTGCGGTTTTCACCAATTAATAGAACATCTCCTAGACTATTACTATATCTTAAATTTGTATGGACACGTGATCCTTAAATTTAAAAATCGTCAAATCTCTTCCGGTCTATATAGAGACTTGCGGTTTTCACCAATAAATAGAACATCTCCTAGACTATAACTATATCTTAAAATTGTATGGACACGTGATCCTTAAATTTAAAAATCGTCAAATGTCTTCCGGTCTATATGGAGACTTACTCCCGTAGAGATACGACGAAATGGATGGTTTTTTCGTGTTCTCCGGCATCAAATTGACTAGGAAACAACCCATTTTCAGGAAAATCTGAGACCAAAAATTTTGATTTTTTTACAAGGGGGGAGTCTTCTGTATCAATATTTTTTTTTTCAAAATTTTTCAACTCTCAGATTGTCCTGAAATTGAGCTTGCTTGTCAATTTCAAACCGGAGAAAACGAAAAACCCCTCCATTTTGTCCTATTCCTTCAGGAAATCTATTTTTCGTTGGAAAATTCCAATTCCCGTAGAGATACGACGAAATGGATGGTTTTTTCGTGTTCTCCGGCATCAAATTGACTAGGAAACAACCCATTTTCAGGAAAATCTGAGACCAAAAATTTTGATTTTTTTACAAGGGGGGGGGGTCTTCTGTATCAATATTTTTTTTTTCAAAATTTTTCAACTCTCAGATTGTCCTGAAATTGAGCTTCCTTGTCAATTTCATACCGGAGAAAACGAAAAACCCCTCCATTTTGTCCTATTTCTTCAGGAAATCTATTTTTCGTCGGAAAATTCCAATTCCCGTAGAGATACGACGAAATGGATGGTTTTTTCGTGTTCTCCGGCATCAAATTGACTAGGAAACAACCCATTTTCAGGAAAATCTGAGACCAAAAATTTTGATTTTTTTACAAGGGGGGAGTCTTCTGTATCAATATTTTTTTTTTCAAAATTTTTCAACTCAGATTGTCCTGAAATTGAGCTTCCTTGTCAATTTCATGCCGGAGAAAACGAAAAACCCCTCCATTTTGTCCTATTTCTTCAGGAAATCTATTTTTCGTCGGAAAATTCCAATTCCCGAAGAGATACGACGAAATGGATGGTTTTTTCGTGTTCTCCGGCGTCAAATTGACTAGGAAACAACCCATTTTCAGGAAAATCTGAGACCAAAAATTTTGATTTTTTTACAACGGAGCAAAACCAAACCCATCCGATAGCGGATAAAAACGGAGCAAAACCAAACCCATCCGGTAGCGGATAAAAACGGAGCAAAACCAAACCCATCCAGTAGCGGATAAAAACGGAGCAAAACCAAACCCATCCAATAGCGGATAAAAACGGAGCAAAACCAAACCCATCCGGTAGCGGATAAAAACGGAGCAAAACCAAACCCATCCGGTAGCGGATAAAAACGGAGCAAAACCAAACCCATCCGGTAGCGGATAAAAACGGAGCAAAACCAAACCCATCCGGTAGCGGATAAAAACGGAGCAAAACCAAACCCATCCGGTAGCGGATAAAAACGGTTATGTTATGTTTGTTATGTAGTAATTTAATTTAATGTATTTAAAACTCTATCTTAAATTTGTATGGACACGTGATCCCTAAATTTAAAAATCGTCAAATCTCTTCCGGTCTATATAGAGACTTGCGGTTTTCACCAATAAATAGAACATCTCCTAGACTATAACTATATCTTAAATTTGTATGGACACGTGATCCTTAAATTTAAAAATCGTCAAATCTCTTCCGGTCTATATAGAGACTTGCGGTTTTCACCAATAAATAGAACATCTCCTAGACTATAACTATATCTTAAATTTGTATGGACACGTGATCCTTAAATTTAAAAATCGTCAAATGTCTTCCGGTCTATATAGAGACTTGAGGTTTTCACCAATAAATAGAACATCTCCTAGACTATAACTATATCTTAAATTTGTATGGATACGTGATCCTTAAATTTAAAAATCGTCAAATCTCTTCCGGTCTATATAGAGACTTGCGGTTTTGACCAATTAATTGAACATCTCCTAGACTATAACTATATCTTAAATTTGTATGGACACGTGATCCTTAAATTTAAAAATCGTCAAATCTCTTCCGGTCTATATAGAGACTTGCGGTTTTCACCAATTAATAGAACATCTCCTAGACTATAACTATATCTTAAATTTGTATGGACACGTGATCCCTAAATTTAAAAATCGTCAAATCTCTTCCGGTCTATATAGAGACTTGCGGTTTTCACCAATAAATAGAACATCTCCTAGACTATAACTATATCTTAAATTTGTATGGACACCTGATCCTTAAATTTAAAAATCGTCAAATCTCTTCCGGTCTATATAGAGACTTGCGGTTTTGACCAATTAATTGAACATCTCCTAGACTATAACTATATCTTAAATTTGTATGGACACGTGATCCTTAAATTTAAAAATCGTCAAATCTCTTCCGGTCTATATAGAGACTTGCGGTTTTCACCAATAAATAGAACATCTCCTAGACTATAACTATATCTTAAATTTGTATGGACACGTGATCCTTAAATTTAAAAATCGTCAAATGTCTTCCGGTCTATATAGAGACTTGAGGTTTTCACCAATAAATAGAACATCTCCTAGACTATAACTATATCTTAAATTTGTATGGATACGTGATCCTTAAATTTAAAAATCGTCAAATCTCTTCCGGTCTATATAGAGACTTGCGGTTTTGACCAATTAATTGAACATCTCCTAGACTATAACTATATCTTAAATTTGTATGGACACGTGATCCTTAAATTTAAAAATCGTCAAATCTCTTCCGGTCTATATAGAGACTTGCGGTTTTCACCAATTAATAGAACATCTCCTAGACTATAACTATATCTTAAATTTGTATGGACACGTGATCCTTAAATTTAAAAATCGTCAAATCTCTTCCGGTCTATATAGAGACTTGCGGTTTGATTGGGTTTGATTGGGTTTGCTTAGGTAACTATATCTTAAATTTGTATGGACACGTGATCCTTAAATTTAAAAATCGTCAAATCTCTTCCGGTCTATATAGAGACTTGCGGTTTTCACCAATAAATAGAACATCTCCTAGACTATAACTATATCTTAAATTTGTATGGACACGTGATCCTTAAATTTAAAAATCGTCAAATGTCTTCCGGTCTATATAGAGACTTGAGGTTTTCACCAATAAATAGAACATCTCCTAGACTATAACTATATCTTAAATTTGTATGGATACGTGATCCTTAAATTTAAAAATCGTCAAATCTCTTCCGGTCTATATAGAGACTTGCGGTTTTGACCAATTAATTGAACATCTCCTAGACTATAACTATATCTTAAATTTGTATGGACACGTGATCCTTAAATTTAAAAATCGTCAAATCTCTTCCGGTCTATATAGAGACTTGCGGTTTTCACCAATTAATAGAACATCTCCTAGACTATAACTATATCTTAAATTTGTATGGACACGTGATCCTTAAATTTAAAAATCGTCAAATCTCTTCCGGTCTATATAGAGTCTTGCGGTTTTCACCAATTAATTGAACATCTCCTAGACTATAACTATATCTTAAATTTGTATGGACACGTGATCCTTAAATTTAAAAATCGTCAAATCTCTTCCGGTCTATATAGAGACTTGCGGTTTGATTGGGTTTGATTGGGTTTGCTTAGGTAACTATATCTTAAATTTGTATGGACACGTGATCCTTAAATTTAAAAATCGTCAAATCTCTTCCGGTCTATATAGAGACTTGCGGTTTTCACCAATTAATAGAACATCTCCTAGACTATTACTATATCTTAAATTTGTATGGACACGTGATCCTTAAATTTAAAAATCGTCAAATCTCTTCCGGTCTATATAGAGACTTGCGGTTTTCACCAATAAATAGAACATCTCCTAGACTATAACTATATCTTAAAATTGTATGGACACGTGATCCTTAAATTTAAAAATCGTCAAATCTCTTCCGGTCTATATAGAGACTTGCGGTTTTGACCAATTAATTGAACATCTCCTAGACTATAACTATATCTTAAATTTGTATGGACACGTGATCCTTAAATTTAAAAATCGTCAAATCTCTTCCGGTCTATATAGAGACTTGCGGTTTTGACCAATTAATTGAACATCTCCTAGACTATAACTATATCTTAAATTTGTATGGACACGTGATCCTTAAATTTAAAAATCGTCAAATCTCTTCCGGTCTATATAGAGACTTGCGGTTTTCACCAATTAATAGAACATCTCCTAGACTATAACTATATCTTAAATTTGTATGGACACGTGATCCTTAAATTTAAAAATCGTCAAATCTCTTCCGGTCTATATAGAGTCTTGCGGTTTTCACCAATTAATTGAACATCTCCTAGACTATAACTATATCTTAAATTTGTATGGACACGTGATCCTCAAATTTAAAAATCGTCAAATCTCTTCCGGTCTATATAGAGTCTTGCGGTTTTCACCAATTAATTGAACATCTCCTAGACTATAACTATATCTTAAATTTGTATGGACACGTGATCCTTAAATTTAAAAATCGTCAAATCTCTTCCGGTCTATATAGAGACTTGCGGTTTGATTGGGTTTGATTGGGTTTGCTTAGGTAACTATATCTTAAATTTGTATGGACACGTGATCCTTAAATTTAAAAATCGTCAAATCTCTTCCGGTCTATATAGAGACTTGCGGTTTTCACCAATTAATAGAACATCTCCTAGACTATTACTATATCTTAAATTTGTATGGACACGTGATCCTTAAATTTAAAAATCGTCAAATCTCTTCCGGTCTATATAGAGACTTGCGGTTTTCACCAATAAATAGAACATCTCCTAGACTATAACTATATCTTAAAATTGTATGGACACGTGATCCTTAAATTTAAAAATCGTCAAATGTCTTCCGGTCTATATGGAGACTTACTCCCGTAGAGATACGACGAAATGGATGGTTTTTTCGTGTTCTCCGGCATCAAATTGACTAGGAAACAACCCATTTTCAGGAAAATCTGAGACCAAAAATTTTGATTTTTTTACAAGGGGGGAGTCTTCTGTATCAATATTTTTTTTTTCAAAATTTTTCAACTCTCAGATTGTCCTGAAATTGAGCTTCCTTGTCAATTTCAAACCGGAGAAAACGAAAAACCCCTCCATTTTGTCCTATTCCTTCAGGAAATCTATTTTTCGTTGGAAAATTCCAATTCCCGTAGAGATACGACGAAATGGATGGTTTTTTCGTGTTCTCCGGCATCAAATTGACTAGGAAACAACCCATTTTCAGGAAAATCTGAGACCAAAAATTTTGATTTTTTTACAAGGGGGGAGTCTTCTGTATCAATATTTTTTTTTTCAAAATTTTTCAACTCAGATTGTCCTGAAATTGAGCTTCCTTGTCAATTTCATGCCGGAGAAAACGAAAAACCCCTCCATTTTGTCCTATTTCTTCAGGAAATCTATTTTTCGTCGGAAAATTCCAATTCCCGAAGAGATACGACGAAATGGATGGTTTTTTCGTGTTCTCCGGCGTCAAATTGACTAGGAAACAACCCATTTTCAGGAAAATCTGAGACCAAAAATTTTGATTTTTTTACAACGGAGCAAAACCAAACCCATCCGATAGCGGATAAAAACGGAGCAAAACCAAACCCATCCGGTAGCGGATAAAAACGGAGCAAAACCAAACCCATCCAGTAGCGGATAAAAACGGAGCAAAACCAAACCCATCCAGTAGCGGATAAAAACGGAGCAAAACCAAACCCATCCGGTAGCGGATAAAAACGGAGCAAAACCAAACCCATCCGGTAGCGGATAAAAACGGAGCAAAACCAAACCCATCCGGTAGCGGATAAAAACGGAGCAAAACCAAACCCATCCGGTAGCGGATAAAAACGGAGCAAAACCAAACCCATCCGGTAGCGGATAAAAACGGTTATGTTATGTTTGTTATGTAGTAATTTAATTTAATGTATTTAAAACTCTATCTTAAATTTGTATGGACACGTGATCCTTAAATTTAAAAATCGTCAAATCTCTTCCGGTCTATATAGAGTCTTGCGGTTTTCACCAATTAATTGAACATCTCCTAGACTATAACTATATCTTAAATTTGTATGGACACGTGATCCTTAAATTTAAAAATCGTCAAATCTCTTCCGGTCTATATAGAGACTTGCGGTTTTGACCAATTAATTGAACATCTCCTAGACTATAACTATATCTTAAATTTGTATGGACACGTGATCCTTAAATTTAAAAATCGTCAAATCTCTTCCGGTCTATATAGAGACTTGCGGTTTTCACCAATTAATAGAACATCTCCTAGACTATAACTATATCTTAAATTTGTATGGACACGTGATCCTTAAATTTAAAAATCGTCAAATCTCTTCCGGTCTATATAGAGTCTTGCGGTTTTCACCAATTAATTGAACATCTCCTAGACTATAACTATATCTTAAATTTGTATGGACACGTGATCCTTAAATTTAAAAATCGTCAAATCTCTTCCGGTCTATATAGAGACTTGCGGTTTGATTGGGTTTGATTGGGTTTGCTTAGGTAACTATATCTTAAATTTGTATGGACACGTGATCCTTAAATTTAAAAATCGTCAAATCTCTTCCGGTCTATATAGAGACTTGCGGTTTTCACCAATTAATAGAACATCTCCTAGACTATTACTATATCTTAAATTTGTATGGACACGTGATCCTTAAATTTAAAAATCGTCAAATCTCTTCCGGTCTATATAGAGACTTGCGGTTTTCACCAATAAATAGAACATCTCCTAGACTATAACTATATCTTAAAATTGTATGGACACGTGATCCTTAAATTTAAAAATCGTCAAATGTCTTCCGGTCTATATGGAGACTTACTCCCGTAGAGATACGACGAAATGGATGGTTTTTTCGTGTTCTCCGGCATCAAATTGACTAGGAAACAACCCATTTTCAGGAAAATCTGAGACCAAAAATTTTGATTTTTTTACAAGGGGGGAGTCTTCTGTATCAATATTTTTTTTTTCAAAATTTTTCAACTCTCAGATTGTCCTGAAATTGAGCTTCCTTGTCAATTTCAAACCGGAGAAAACGAAAAACCCCTCCATTTTGTCCTATTCCTTCAGGAAATCTATTTTTCGTTGGAAAATTCCAATTCCCGTAGAGATACGACGAAATGGATGGTTTTTTCGTGTTCTCCGGCATCAAATTGACTAGGAAACAACCCATTTTCAGGAAAATCTGAGACCAAAAATTTTGATTTTTTTACAAGGGGGGAGTCTTCTGTATCAATATTTTTTTTTTCAAAATTTTTCAACTCTCAGATTGTCCTGAAATTGAGCTTCCTTGTCAATTTCATACCGGAGAAAACGAAAAACCCCTCCATTTTGTCCTATTTCTTCAGGAAATCTATTTTTCGTCGGAAAATTCCAATTCCCGTAGAGATACGACGAAATGGATGGTTTTTTCGTGTTCTCCGGCATCAAATTGACTAGGAAACAACCCATTTTCAGGAAAATCTGAGACCAAAAATTTTGATTTTTTTACAAGGGGGGAGTCTTCTGTATCAATATTTTTTTTTTCAAAATTTTTCAACTCTCAGATTGTCCTGAAATTGAGCTTCCTTGTCAATTTCATACCGGAGAAAACGAAAAACCCCTCCATTTTGTCCTATTTCTTCAGGAAATCTATTTTTCGTCGGAAAATTCCAATTCCCGTAGAGATACGACGAAATGGATGGTTTTTTCGTGTTCTCCGGCATCAAATTGACTAGGAAACAACCCATTTTCAGGAAAATCTGAGACCAAAAATTTTGATTTTTTTACAAGGGGGGAGTCTTCTGTATCAATATTTTTTTTTTCAAAATTTTTCAACTCAGATTGTCCTGAAATTGAGCTTCCTTGTCAATTTCATGCCGGAGAAAACGAAAAACCCCTCCATTTTGTCCTATTTCTTCAGGAAATCTATTTTTCGTCGGAAAATTCCAATTCCCGAAGAGATACGACGAAATGGATGGTTTTTTCGTGTTCTCCGGCGTCAAATTGACTAGGAAACAACCCATTTTCAGGAAAATCTGAGACCAAAAATTTTGATTTTTTTACAACGGAGCAAAACCAAACCCATCCGATAGCGGATAAAAACGGAGCAAAACCAAACCCATCCGGTAGCGGATAAAAACGGAGCAAAACCAAACCCATCCAGTAGCGGATAAAAACGGAGCAAAACCAAACCCATCCAGTAGCGGATAAAAACGGAGCAAAACCAAACCCATCCGGTAGCGGATAAAAACGGAGCAAAACCAAACCCATCCGGTAGCGGATAAAAACGGAGCAAAACCAAACCCATCCGGTAGCGGATAAAAACGGAGCAAAACCAAACCCATCCGGTAGCGGATAAAAACGGAGCAAAACCAAACCCATCCGGTAGCGGATAAAAACGGTTATGTTATGTTTGTTATGTAGTAATTTAATTTAATGTATTTAAAACTCTATCTTAAATTTGTATGGACACGTGATCCCTAAATTTAAAAATCGTCAAATCTCTTCCGGTCTATATAGAGACTTGCGGTTTTCACCAATAAATAGAACATCTCCTAGACTATAACTATATCTTAAATTTGTATGGACACGTGATCCTTAAATTTAAAAATCGTCAAATCTCTTCCGGTCTATATAGAGACTTGCGGTTTTCACCAATAAATAGAACATCTCCTAGACTATAACTATATCTTAAATTTGTATGGACACGTGATCCTTAAATTTAAAAATCGTCAAATGTCTTCCGGTCTATATAGAGACTTGAGGTTTTCACCAATAAATAGAACATCTCCTAGACTATAACTATATCTTAAATTTGTATGGATACGTGATCCTTAAATTTAAAAATCGTCAAATCTCTTCCGGTCTATATAGAGACTTGCGGTTTTGACCAATTAATTGAACATCTCCTAGACTATAACTATATCTTAAATTTGTATGGACACGTGATCCTTAAATTTAAAAATCGTCAAATCTCTTCCGGTCTATATAGAGACTTGCGGTTTGATTGGGTTTGATTGGGTTTGCTTAGGTAACTATATCTTAAATTTGTATGGACACGTGATCCTTAAATTTAAAAATCGTCAAATCTCTTCCGGTCTATATAGAGACTTGCGGTTTTCACCAATAAATAGAACATCTCCTAGACTATAACTATATCTTAAAATTGTATGGACACGTGATCCTTAAATTTAAAAATCGTCAAATGTCTTCCGGTCTATATGGAGACTTACTCCCGTAGAGATACGACGAAATGGATGGTTTTTTCGTGTTCTCCGGCATCAAATTGACTAGGAAACAACCCATTTTCAGGAAAATCTGAGACCAAAAATTTTGATTTTTTTACAAGGGGGGAGTCTTCTGTATCAATATTTTTTTTTTCAAAATTTTTCAACTCTCAGATTGTCCTGAAATTGAGCTTCCTTGTCAATTTCAAACCGGAGAAAACGAAAAACCCCTCCATTTTGTCCTATTCCTTCAGGAAATCTATTTTTCGTTGGAAAATTCCAATTCCCGTAGAGATACGACGAAATGGATGGTTTTTTCGTGTTCTCCGGCATCAAATTGACTAGGAAACAACCCATTTTCAGGAAAATCTGAGACCAAAAATTTTGATTTTTTTACAAGGGGGGAGTCTTCTGTATCAATATTTTTTTTTTCAAAATTTTTCAACTCTCAGATTGTCCTGAAATTGAGCTTCCTTGTCAATTTCAAACCGGAGAAAACGAAAAACCCCTCCATTTTGTCCTATTCCTTCAGGAAATCTATTTTTCGTTGGAAAATTCCAATTCCCGTAGAGATACGACGAAATGGATGGTTTTTTCGTGTTCTCCGGCATCAAATTGACTAGGAAACAACCCATTTTCAGGAAAATCTGAGACCAAAAATTTTGATTTTTTTACAAGGGGGGAGTCTTCTGTATCAATATTTTTTTTTTCAAAATTTTTCAACTCTCAGATTGTCCTGAAATTGAGCTTCCTTGTCAATTTCATAACGGAGAAAACGAAAAACCCCTCCATTTTGTCCTATTTCTTCAGGAAATCTATTTTTCGTCGGAAAATTCCAATTCCCGTAGAGATACGACGAAATGGATGGTTTTTTCGTGTTCTCCGGCATCAAATTGACTAGGAAACAACCCATTTTCAGGAAAATCTGAGACCAAAAATTTTGATTTTTTTACAAGGGGGGAGTCTTCTGTATCAATATTTTTTTTTTCAAAATTTTTCAACTCAGATTGTCCTGAAATTGAGCTTCCTTGTCAATTTCATGCCGGAGAAAACGAAAAACCCCTCCATTTTGTCCTATTTCTTCAGGAAATCTATTTTTCGTCGGAAAATTCCAATTCCCGAAGAGATACGACGAAATGGATGGTTTTTTCGTGTTCTCCGGCGTCAAATTGACTAGGAAACAACCCATTTTCAGGAAAATCTGAGACCAAAAATTTTGATTTTTTTACAACGGAGCAAAACCAAACCCATCCGATAGCGGATAAAAACGGAGCAAAACCAAACCCATCCGGTAGCGGATAAAAACGGAGCAAAACCAAACCCATCCAGTAGCGGATAAAAACGGAGCAAAACCAAACCCATCCAGTAGCGGATAAAAACGGAGCAAAACCAAACCCATCCGGTAGCGGATAAAAACGGAGCAAAACCAAACCCATCCGGTAGCGGATAAAAACGGAGCAAAACCAAACCCATCCGGTAGCGGATAAAAACGGAGCAAAACCAAACCCATCCGGTAGCGGATAAAAACGGAGCAAAACCAAACCCATCCGGTAGCGGATAAAAACGGTTATGTTATGTTTGTTATGTAGTAATTTAATTTAATGTATTTAAAACTCTATCTTAAATTTGTATGGACACGTGATCCCTAAATTTAAAAATCGTCAAATCTCTTCCGGTCTATATAGAGACTTGCGGTTTTCACCAATAAATAGAACATCTCCTAGACTATAACTATATCTTAAATTTGTATGGACACGTGATCCTTAAATTTAAAAATCGTCAAATCTCTTCCGGTCTATATAGAGACTTGCGGTTTTCACCAATAAATAGAACATCTCCTAGACTATAACTATATCTTAAATTTGTATGGACACGTGATCCTTAAATTTAAAAATCGTCAAATGTCTTCCGGTCTATATAGAGACTTGAGGTTTTCACCAATAAATAGAACATCTCCTAGACTATAACTATATCTTAAATTTGTATGGATACGTGATCCTTAAATTTAAAAATCGTCAAATCTCTTCCGGTCTATATAGAGACTTGCGGTTTTGACCAATTAATTGAACATCTCCTAGACTATAACTATATCTTAAATTTGTATGTACACGTGATCCTTAAATTTAAAAATCGTCAAATCTCTTCCGGTCTATATAGAGACTTGCGGTTTTCACCAATTAATAGAACATCTCCTAGACTATAACTATATCTTAAATTTGTATGGACACGTGATCCTTAAATTTAAAAATCGTCAAATCTCTTCCGGTCTATATAGAGTCTTGCGGTTTTCACCAATTAATTGAACATCTCCTAGACTATAACTATATCTTAAATTTGTATGGACACGTGATCCTTAAATTTAAAAATCGTCAAATCTCTTCCGGTCTATATAGAGACTTGCGGTTTGATTGGGTTTGATTGGGTTTGCTTAGGTAACTATATCTTAAATTTGTATGGACACGTGATCCTTAAATTTAAAAATCGTCAAATCTCTTCCGGTCTATATAGAGACTTGCGGTTTTCACCAATTAATAGAACATCTCCTAGACTATTACTATATCTTAAATTTGTATGGAAACGTGATCCTTAAATTTAAAAATCGTCAAATCTCTTCCGGTCTATATAGAGACTTGCGGTTTTCACCAATAAATAGAACATCTCCTAGACTATAACTATATCTTAAAATTGTATGGACACGTGATCCTTAAATTTAAAAATCGTCAAATCTCTTCCGGTCTATATAGAGTCTTGCGGTTTTCACCAATTAATTGAACATCTCCTAGACTATAACTATATCTTAAATTTGTATGGACACGTGATCCTTAAATTTAAAAATCGTCAAATCTCTTCCGGTCTATATAGAGACTTGCGGTTTTGACCAATTAATTGAACATCTCCTAGACTATAACTATATCTTAAATTTGTATGGACACGTGATCCTTAAATTTAAAAATCGTCAAATCTCTTCCGGTCTATATAGAGACTTGCGGTTTTCACCAATTAATAGAACATCTCCTAGACTATAACTATATCTTAAATTTGTATGGACACGTGATCCTTAAATTTAAAAATCGTCAAATCTCTTCCGGTCTATATAGAGTCTTGCGGTTTTCACCAATTAATTGAACATCTCCTAGACTATAACTATATCTTAAATTTGTATGGACACGTGATCCTTAAATTTAAAAATCGTCAAATCTCTTCCGGTCTATATAGAGTCTTGCGGTTTTCACCAATTAATTGAACATCTCCTAGACTATAACTATATCTTAAATTTGTATGGACACGTGATCCTTAAATTTAAAAATCGTCAAATCTCTTCCGGTCTATATAGAGACTTGCGGTTTGATTGGGTTTGATTGGGTTTGCTTAGGTAACTATATCTTAAATTTGTATGGACACGTGATCCTTAAATTTAAAAATCGTCAAATCTCTTCCGGTCTATATAGAGACTTGCGGTTTTCACCAATTAATAGAACATCTCCTAGACTATTACTATATCTTAAATTTGTATGGACACGTGATCCTTAAATTTAAAAATCGTCAAATCTCTTCCGGTCTATATAGAGACTTGCGGTTTTCACCAATAAATAGAACATCTCCTAGACTATAACTATATCTTAAAATTGTATGGACACGTGATCCTTAAATTTAAAAATCGTCAAATGTCTTCCGGTCTATATGGAGACTTACTCCCGTAGAGATACGACGAAATGGATGGTTTTTTCGTGTTCTCCGGCATCAAATTGACTAGGAAACAACCCATTTTCAGGAAAATCTGAGACCAAAAATTTTGATTTTTTTACAAGGGGGGAGTCTTCTGTATTTTTTTTTTCAAAATTTTTCAACTCTCAGATTGTCCTGAAATTGAGCTTCCTTGTCAATTTCAAACCGGAGAAAACGAAAAACCCCTCCATTTTGTCCTATTCCTTCAGGAAATCTATTTTTCGTTGGAAAATTCCAATTCCCGTAGAGATACGACGAAATGGATGGTTTTTTCGTGTTCTCCGGCATCAAATTGACTAGGAAACAACCCATTTTCAGGAAAATCTGAGACCAAAAATTTTGATTTTTTTACAAGGGGGGAGTCTTCTGTATCAATATTTTTTTTTTCAAAATTTTTCAACTCTCAGATTGTCCTGAAATTGAGCTTCCTTGTCAATTTCATACCGGAGAAAACGAAAAACCCCTCCATTTTGTCCTATTTCTTCAGGAAATCTATTTTTCGTCGGAAAATTCCAATTCCCGTAGAGATACGACGAAATGGATGGTTTTTTCGTGTTCTCCGGCATCAAATTGACTAGGAAACAACCCATTTTCAGGAAAATCTGAGACCAAAAATTTTGATTTTTTTACAAGGGGGGAGTCTTCTGTATCAATATTTTTTTTTTCAAAATTTTTCAACTTAGATTGTCCTGAAATTGAGCTTCCTTGTCAATTTCATGCCGGAGAAAACGAAAAACCCCTCCATTTTGTCCTATTTCTTCAGGAAATCTATTTTTCGTCGGAAAATTCCAATTCCCGAAGAGATACGACGAAATGGATGGTTTTTTCGTGTTCTCCGGCGTCAAATTGACTAGGAAACAACCCATTTTCAGGAAAATCTGAGACCAAAAATTTTGATTTTTTTACAACGGAGCAAAACCAAACCCATCCGATAGCGGATAAAAACGGAGCAAAACCAAACCCATCCGGTAGCGGATAAAAACGGAGCAAAACCAAACCCATCCAGTAGCGGATAAAAACGGAGCAAAACCAAACCCATCCAGTAGCGGATAAAAACGGAGCAAAACCAAACCCATCCGGTAGCGGATAAAAACGGAGCAAAACCAAACCCATCCGGTAGCGGATAAAAACGGAGCAAAACCAAACCCATCCGGTAGCGGATAAAAACGGAGCAAAACCAAACCCATCCGGTAGCGGATAAAAACGGAGCAAAACCAAACCCATCCGGTAGCGGATAAAAACGGTTATGTTATGTTTGTTATGTAGTAATTTAATTTAATGTATTTAAAACTCTATCTTAAATTTGTATGGACACGTGATCCCTAAATTTAAAAATCGTCAAATCTCTTCCGGTCTATATAGAGACTTGCGGTTTTCACCAATAAATAGAACATCTCCTAGACTATAACTATATCTTAAATTTGTATGGACACGTGATCCTTAAATTTAAAAATCGTCAAATCTCTTCCGGTCTATATAGAGACTTGCGGTTTTCACCAATAAATAGAACATCTCCTAGACTATAACTATATCTTAAATTTGTATGGACACGTGATCCTTAAATTTAAAAATCGTCAAATGTCTTCCGGTCTATATAGAGACTTGAGGTTTTCACCAATAAATAGAACATCTCCTAGACTATAACTATATCTTAAATTTGTATGGATACGTGATCCTTAAATTTAAAAATCGTCAAATCTCTTCCGGTCTATATAGAGACTTGCGGTTTTGACCAATTAATTGAACATCTCCTAGACTATAACTATATCTTAAATTTGTATGGACACGTGATCCTTAAATTTAAAAATCGTCAAATCTCTTCCGGTCTATATAGAGACTTGCGGTTTTCTCAGATTGTCCTGAAATTGAGCTTCCTTGTCAATTTCATACCGGAGAAAACGAAAAACCCCTCCATTTTGTCCTATTTCTTCAGGAAATCTATTTTTCGTCGGAAAATTCCAATTCCCGTAGAGATACGACGAAATGGATGGTTTTTTCGTGTTCTCCGGCATCAAATTGACTAGGAAACAACCCATTTTCAGGAAAATCTGAGACCAAAAATTTTGATTTTTTTACAAGGGGGGAGTCTTCTGTATCAATATTTTTTTTTTCAAAATTTTTCAACTCAGATTGTCCTGAAATTGAGCTTCCTTGTCAATTTCATGCCGGAGAAAACGAAAAACCCCTCCATTTTGTCCTATTTCTTCAGGAAATCTATTTTTCGTCGGAAAATTCCAATTCCCGAAGAGATACGACGAAATGGATGGTTTTTTCGTGTTCTCCGGCGTCAAATTGACTAGGAAACAACCCATTTTCAGGAAAATCTGAGACCAAAAATTTTGATTTTTTTACAACGGAGCAAAACCAAACCCATCCGATAGCGGATAAAAACGGAGCAAAACCAAACCCATCCGGTAGCGGATAAAAACGGAGCAAAACCAAACCCATCCAGTAGCGGATAAAAACGGAGCAAAACCAAACCCATCCAGTAGCGGATAAAAACGGAGCAAAACCAAACCCATCCGGTAGCGGATAAAAACGGAGCAAAACCAAACCCATCCGGTAGCGGATAAAAACGGAGCAAAACCAAACCCATCCGGTAGCGGATAAAAACGGAGCAAAACCAAACCCATCCGGTAGCGGATAAAAACGGAGCAAAACCAAACCCATCCGGTAGCGGATAAAAACGGTTATGTTATGTTTGTTATGTAGTAATTTAATTTAATGTATTTAAAACTCTATCTTAAATTTGTATGGACACGTGATCCCTAAATTTAAAAATCGTCAAATCTCTTCCGGTCTATATAGAGACTTGCGGTTTTCACCAATAAATAGAACATCTCCTAGACTATAACTATATCTTAAATTTGTATGGACACGTGATCCTTAAATTTAAAAATCGTCAAATCTCTTCCGGTCTATATAGAGACTTGCGGTTTTCACCAATAAATAGAACATCTCCTAGACTATAACTATATCTTAAATTTGTATGGACACGTGATCCTTAAATTTAAAAATCGTCAAATGTCTTCCGGTCTATATAGAGACTTGAGGTTTTCACCAATAAATAGAACATCTCCTAGACTATAACTATATCTTAAATTTGTATGGATACGTGATCCTTAAATTTAAAAATCGTCAAATCTCTTCCGGTCTATATAGAGACTTGCGGTTTTGACCAATTAATTGAACATCTCCTAGACTATAACTATATCTTAAATTTGTATGGACACGTGATCCTTAAATTTAAAAATCGTCAAATCTCTTCCGGTCTATATAGAGACTTGCGGTTTTCACCAATTAATAGAACATCTCCTAGACTATAACTATATCTTAAACTTGTATGGACACGTGATCCTTAAATTTAAAAATCGTCAAATCTCTTCCGGTCTATATAGAGTCTTGCGGTTTTCACCAATTAATTGAACATCTCCTAGACTATAACTATATCTTAAATTTGTATGGACACGTGATCCTTAAATTTAAAAATCGTCAAATCTCTTCCGGTCTATATAGAGTCTTGCGGTTTTCACCAATTAATTGAACATCTCCTAGACTATAACTATATCTTAAATTTGTATGGACACGTGATCCTTAAATTTAAAAATCGTCAAATCTCTTCCGGTCTATATAGAGACTTGCGGTTTGATTGGGTTTGATTGGGTTTGCTTAGGTAACTATATCTTAAATTTGTATGGACACGTGATCCTTAAATTTAAAAATCGTCAAATCTCTTCCGGTCTATATAGAGTCTTGCGGTTTTCACCAATTAATTGAACATCTCCTAGACTATAACTATATCTTAAATTTGTATGGACACGTGATCCTTAAATTTAAAAATCGTCAAATCTCTTCCGGTCTATATAGAGACTTGCGGTTTTCACCAATTAATAGAACATCTCCTAGACTATAACTATATCTTAAATTTGTATGGACACGTGATCCTTAAATTTAAAAATCGTCAAATCTCTTCCGGTCTATATAGTCTTGCGGTTTTCACCAATTAATTGAACATCTCCTAGACTATAACTATATCTTAAATTTGTATGGACACGTGATCCTTAAATTTAAAAATCGTCAAATCTCTTCCGGTCTATATAGAGACTTGCGGTTTTCACCAATTAATAGAACATCTCCTAGACTATTACTATATCTTAAATTTGTATGGACACGTGATCCTTAAATTTAAAAATCGTCAAATCTCTTCCGGTCTATATAGAGACTTGCGGTTTTCACCAATAAATAGAACATCTCCTAGACTATAACTATATCTTAAATTTGTATGGATACGTGATCCTTAAATTTAAAAATCGTCAAATCTCTTCCGGTCTATATAGAGACTTGCGCTTTTCACCAATTAATTGAACATCTCCTAGACTATAACTATATCTTAAATTTGTATGGACACGTGATCCTTAAATTTAAAAATCGTCAAATCTCTTCCGGTCTATATAGAGACTTGCGGTTTTCACCAATTAATAGAACATCTCCTAGACTATAACTATATCTTAAATTTGTATGGACACGTGATCCTTAAATTTAAAAATCGTCAAATCTCTTCCGGTCTATATAGAGTCTTGCGGTTTTCACCAATAAATAGAACATCTCCTAGACTATAACTATATCTTAAATTTGTATGGACACGTGATCCTTAAATTTAAAAATCGTCAAATGTCTTCCGGTCTATATAGAGACTTGAGGTTTTCACCAATAAATAGAACATCTCCTAGACTATAACTATATCTTAAATTTGTATGGATACGTGATCCTTAAATTTAAAAATCGTCAAATCTCTTCCGGTCTATATAGAGACTTGCGGTTTGATTGGGTTTGATTGGGTTTGCTTAGGTAACTATATCTTAAATTTGTATGGACACGTGATCCTTAAATTTAAAAATCGTCAAATCTCTTCCGGTCTATATAGAGACTTGCGGTTTTCACCAATAAATAGAACATCTCCTAGACTATAACTATATCTTAAAATTGTATGGACACGTGATCCTTAAATTTAAAAATCGTCAAATGTCTTCCGGTCTATATAGAGACTTGCGGTTTTCACCAATTAATAGAACATCTCCTAGACTATAACTATATCTTAAATTTGTATGGACACGTGATCCTTAAATTTAAAAATCGTCAAATGTCTTCCGGTCTATATAGAGACTTGAGGTTTTCACCAATAAATAGAACATCTCCTAGACTATAACTATATCTTAAATTTGTATGGATACGTGATCCTTAAATTTAAAAATCGTCAAATCTCTTCCGGTCTATATAGAGACTTGCGGTTTTGACCAATTAATTGAACATCTCCTAGACTATAACTATATCTTAAATTTGTATGGACACGTGATCCTTAAATTTAAAAATCGTCAAATGTCTTCCGGTCTATATAGAGACTTGAGGTTTTCACCAATAAATAGAACATCTCCTAGACTATAACTATATCTTAAATTTGTATGGATACGTGATCCTTAAATTTAAAAATCGTCAAATCTCTTCCGGTCTATATAGAGACTTGCGGTTTTGACCAATTAATTGAACATCTCCTAGACTATAACTATATCTTAAATTTGTATGGACACGTGATCCTTAAATTTAAAAATCGTCAAATCTCTTCCGGTCTATATAGAGACTTGCGGTTTTCACCAATTAATAGAACATCTCCTAGACTATAACTATATCTTAAATTTGTATGGACACGTGATCCTTAAATTTAAAAATCGTCAAATCTCTTCCGGTCTATATAGAGTCTTGCGGTTTTCACCAATTAATTGAACATCTCCTAGACTATAACTATATCTTAAATTTGTATGGACACGTGATCCTTAAATTTAAAAATCGTCAAATCTCTTCCGGTCTATATAGAGACTTGCGGTTTTCACCAATTAATAGAACATCTCCTAGACTATTACTATATCTTAAATTTGTATGGACACGTGATCCTTAAATTTAAAAATCGTCAAATCTCTTCCGGTCTATATAGAGACTTGCGGTTTTCACCAATAAATAGAACATCTCCTAGACTATAACTATATCTTAAAATTGTATGGACACGTGATCCTTAAATTTAAAAATCGTCAAATGTCTTCCGGTCTATATGGAGACTTACTCCCGTAGAGATACGACGAAATGGATGGTTTTTTCGTGTTCTCCGGCATCAAATTGACTAGGAAACAACCCATTTTCAGGAAAATCTGAGACCAAAAATTTTGATTTTTTTACAAGGGGGGAGTCTTCTGTATCAATATTTTTTTTTTCAAAATTTTTCAACTCTCAGATTGTCCTGAAATTGAGCTTCCTTGTCAATTTCAAACCGGAGAAAACGAAAAACCCCTCCATTTTGTCCTATTCCTTCAGGAAATCTATTTTTCGTTGGAAAATTCCAATTCCCGTAGAGATACGACGAAATGGATGGTTTTTTCGTGTTCTCCGGCATCAAATTGACTAGGAAACAACCCATTTTCAGGAAAATCTGAGACCAAAAATTTTGATTTTTTTACAAGGGGGGAGTCTTCTGTATCAATATTTTTTTTTTCAAAATTTTTCAACTCTCAGATTGTCCTGAAATTGAGCTTCCTTGTCAATTTCATACCGGAGAAAACGAAAAACCCCTCCATTTTGTCCTATTTCTTCAGGAAATCTATTTTTCGTCGGAAAATTCCAATTCCCGTAGAGATACGACGAAATGGATGGTTTTTTCGTGTTCTCCGGCATCAAATTGACTAGGAAACAACCCATTTTCAGGAAAATCTGAGACCAAAAATTTTGATTTTTTTACAAGGGGGGAGTCTTCTGTATCAATATTTTTTTTTTCAAAATTTTTCAACTCAGATTGTCCTGAAATTGAGCTTCCTTGTCAATTTCATGCCGGAGAAAACGAAAAACCCCTCCATTTTGTCCTATTTCTTCAGGAAATCTATTTTTCGTCGGAAAATTCCAATTCCCGAAGAGATACGACGAAATGGATGGTTTTTTCGTGTTCTCCGGCGTCAAATTGACTAGGAAACAACCCATTTTCAGGAAAATCTGAGACCAAAAATTTTGATTTTTTTACAACGGAGCAAAACCAAACCCATCCGATAGCGGATAAAAACGGAGCAAAACCAAACCCATCCGGTAGCGGATAAAAACGGAGCAAAACCAAACCCATCCAGTAGCGGATAAAAACGGAGCAAAACCAAACCCATCCAGTAGCGGATAAAAACGGAGCAAAACCAAACCCATCCGGTAGCGGATAAAAACGGAGCAAAACCAAACCCATCCGGTAGCGGATAAAAACGGAGCAAAACCAAACCCATCCGGTAGCGGATAAAAACGGAGCAAAACCAAACCCATCCGGTAGCGGATAAAAACGGATCAAAACCAAACCCATCCGGTAGCGGATAAAAACGGTTATGTTATGTTTGTTATGTAGTAATTTAATTTAATGTATTTAAAACTCTATCTTAAATTTGTATGGACACGTGATCCTTAAATTTAAAAATCGTCAAATGTCTTCCGGTCTATATGGAGACTTACTCCCGTAGAGATACGACGAAATGGATGGTTTTTTCGTGTTCTCCGGCATCAAATTGACTAGGAAACAACCCATTTTCAGGAAAATCTGAGACCAAAAATTTTGATTTTTTTACAAGGGAGTCTTCTGTATCAATATTTTTTTTTTCAAAATTTTTCAACTCTCAGATTGTCCTGAAATTGAGCTTCCTTGTCAATTTCAAACCGGAGAAAACGAAAAACCCCTCCATTTTGTCCTATTCCTTCAGGAAATCTATTTTTCGTTGGAAAATTCCAATTCCCGTAGAGATACGACGAAATGGATGGTTTTTTCGTGTTCTCCGGCATCAAATTGACTAGGAAACAACCCATTTTCAGGAAAATCTGAGACCAAAAATTTTGATTTTTTTACAAGGGGGGAGTCTTCTGTATCAATATTTTTTTTTTCAAAATTTTTCAACTCTCAGATTGTCCTGAAATTGAGCTTCCTTGTCAATTTCATACCGGAGAAAACGAAAAACCCCTCCATTTTGTCCTATTTCTTCAGGAAATCTATTTTTCGTCGGAAAATTCCAATTCCCGTAGAGATACGACGAAATGGATGGTTTTTTCGTGTTCTCCGGCATCAAATTGACTAGGAAACAACCCATTTTCAGGAAAATCTGAGACCAAAAATTTTGATTTTTTTACAAGGGGGGAGTCTTCTGTATCAATATTTTTTTTTTCAAAATTTTTCAACTCAGATTGTCCTGAAATTGAGCTTCCTTGTCAATTTCATGCCGGAGAAAACGAAAAACCCCTCCATTTTGTCCTATTTCTTCAGGAAATCTATTTTTCGTCGGAAAATTCCAATTCCCGAAGAGATACGACGAAAGGGATGGTTTTTTCGTGTTCTCCGGCGTGAAATTGACTAGGAAACAACCCATTTTCAGGAAAATCTGAGACCAAAAATTTTGATTTTTTTACAACGGAGCAAAACCAAACCCATCCGATAGCGGATAAAAACGGAGCAAAACCAAACCCATCCGGTAGCGGATAAAAACGGAGCAAAACCAAACCCATCCAGTAGCGGATAAAAACGGAGCAAAACCAAACCCATCCAGTAGCGGATAAAAACGGAGCAAAACCAAACCCATCCGGTAGCGGATAAAAACGGAGCAAAACCAAACCCATCCGGTAGCGGATAAAAACGGAGCAAAACCAAACCCATCCGGTAGCGGATAAAAACGGAGCAAAACCAAACCCATCCGGTAGCGGATAAAAACGGAGCAAAACCAAACCCATCCGGTAGCGGATAAAAACGGTTATGTTATGTTTGTTATGTAGTAATTTAATTTAATGTATTTAAAACTCTATCTTAAATTTGTATGGACACGTGATCCCTAAATTTAAAAATCGTCAAATCTCTTCCGGTCTATATAGAGACTTGCGGTTTTCACCAATAAATAGAACATCTCCTAGACTATAACTATATCTTAAATTTGTATGGACACGTGATCCTTAAATTTAAAAATCGTCAAATCTCTTCCGGTCTATATAGAGACTTGCGGTTTTCACCAATAAATAGAACATCTCCTAGACTATAACTATATCTTAAATTTGTATGGACACGTGATCCTTAAATTTAAAAATCGTCAAATGTCTTCCGGTCTATATAGAGACTTGAGGTTTTCACCAATAAATAGAACATCTCCTAGACTATAACTATATCTTAAATTTGTATGGATACGTGATCCTTAAATTTAAAAATCGTCAAATCTCTTCCGGTCTATATAGAGACTTGCGGTTTTGACCAATTAATTGAACATCTCCTAGACTATAACTATATCTTAAATTTGTATGGACACGTGATCCTTAAATTTAAAAATCGTCAAATCTCTTCCGGTCTATATAGAGACTTGCGGTTTTCACCAATTAATAGAACATCTCCTAGACTATAACTATATCTTAAATTTGTATGGACACGTGATCCTTAAATTTAAAAATCGTCAAATCTCTTCCGGTCTATATAGAGTCTTGCGGTTTTCACCAATTAATTGAACATCTCCTAGACTATAACTATATCTTAAATTTGTATGGACACGTGATCCTTAAATTTAAAAATCGTCAAATCTCTTCCGGTCTATATAGAGACTTGCGGTTTGATTGGGTTTGATTGGGTTTGCTTAGGTAACTATATCTTAAATTTGTATGGACACGTGATCCTTAAATTTAAAAATCGTCAAATCTCTTCCGGTCTATATAGAGACTTGCGGTTTTCACCAATTAATAGAACATCTCCTAGACTATTACTATATCTTAAATTTGTATGGACACGTGATCCTTAAATTTAAAAATCGTCAAATCTCTTCCGGTCTATATAGAGACTTGCGGTTTTCACCAATAAATAGAACATCTCCTAGACTATAACTATATCTTAAAATTGTATGGACACGTGATCCTTAAATTTAAAAATCGTCAAATCTCTTCCGGTCTATATAGAGTCTTGCGGTTTTCACCAATTAATTGAACATCTCCTAGACTATAACTATATCTTAAATTTGTATGGACACGTGATCCTTAAATTTAAAAATCGTCAAATCTCTTCCGGTCTATATAGAGACTTGCGGTTTTGACCAATTAATTGAACATCTCCTAGACTATAACTATATCTTAAATTTGTATGGACACGTGATCCTTAAATTTAAAAATCGTCAAATCTCTTCCGGTCTATATAGAGACTTGCGGTTTGATTGGGTTTGATTGGGTTTGCTTACCTAACTATATCTTAAATTTGTATGGACACGTGATCCTTAAATTTAAAAATCGTCAAATCTCTTCCGGTCTATATAGAGACTTGCGGTTTTCACCAATAAATAGAACATCTCCTAGACTATAACTATATCTTAAAATTGTATGGACACGTGATCCTTAAATTTAAAAATCGTCAAATCTCTTCCGGTCTATATAGAGTCTTGCGGTTTTCACCAATTAATTGAACATCTCCTAGACTATAACTATATCTTAAATTTGTATGGACACGTGATCCTTAAATTTAAAAATCGTCAAATCTCTTCCGGTCTATATAGAGACTTGCGGTTTGATTGGGTTTGATTGGGTTTGCTTAGGTAACTATATCTTAAATTTGTATGGACACGTGATCCTTAAATTTAAAAATCGTCAAATCTCTTCCGGTCTATATAGAGACTTGCGGTTTTCACCAATTAATAGAACATCTCCTAGACTATTACTATATCTTAAATTTGTATGGACACGTGATCCTTAAATTTAAAAATCGTCAAATCTCTTCCGGTCTATATAGAGACTTGCGGTTTTCACCAATAAATAGAACATCTCCTAGACTATAACTATATCTTAAAATTGTATGGACACGTGATCCTTAAATTTAAAAATCGTCAAATCTCTTCCGGTCTATATAGAGTCTTGCGGTTTTCACCAATTAATTGAACATCTCCTAGACTATAACTATATCTTAAATTTGTATGGACACGTGATCCTTAAATTTAAAAATCGTCAAATCTCTTCCGGTCTATATAGAGACTTGCGGTTTTGACCAATTAATTGAACATCTCCTAGACTATAACTATATCTTAAATTTGTATGGACACGTGATCCTTAAATTTAAAAATCGTCAAATCTCTTCCGGTCTATATAGAGACTTGCGGTTTTCACCAATTAATAGAACATCTCCTAGACTATAACTATATCTTAAATTTGTATGGACACGTGATCCTTAAATTTAAAAATCGTCAAATCTCTTCCGGTCTATATAGAGTCTTGCGGTTTTCACCAATTAATTGAACATCTCCTAGACTATAACTATATCTTAAATTTGTATGGACACGTGATCCTTAAATTTAAAAATCGTCAAATCTCTTCCGGTCTATATAGAGTCTTGCGGTTTTCACCAATTAATTGAACATCTCCTAGACTATAACTATATCTTAAATTTGTATGGACACGTGATCCTTAAATTTAAAAATCGTCAAATCTCTTCCGGTCTATATAGAGACTTGCGGTTTGATTGGGTTTGATTGGGTTTGCTTAGGTAACTATATCTTAAATTTGTATGGACACGTGATCCTTAAATTTAAAAATCGTCAAATCTCTTCCGGTCTATATAGAGACTTGCGGTTTTCACCAATTAATAGAACATCTCCTAGACTATTACTATATCTTAAATTTGTATGGACACGTGATCCTTAAATTTAAAAATCGTCAAATCTCTTCCGGTCTATATAGAGACTTGCGGTTTTCACCAATAAACAGAACATCTCCTAGACTATAACTATATCTTAAAATTGTATGGACACGTGATCCTTAAATTTAAAAATCGTCAAATGTCTTCCGGTCTATATGGAGACTTACTCCCGTAGAGATACGACGAAATGGATGGTTTTTTCGTGTTCTCCGGCATCAAATTGACTAGGAAACAACCCATTTTCAGGAAAATCTGAGACCAAAAATTTTGATTTTTTTACAAGGGGGGAGTCTTCTGTATCAATATTTTTTTTTTCAAAATTTTTCAACTCTCAGATTGTCCTGAAATTGAGCTTCCTTGTCAATTTCAAACCGGAGAAAACGAAAAACCCCTCCATTTTGTCCTATTCCTTCAGGAAATCTATTTTTCGTTGGAAAATTCCAATTCCCGTAGAGATACGACGAAATGGATGGTTTTTTCGTGTTCTCCGGCATCAAATTGACTAGGAAACAACCCATTTTCAGGAAAATCTGAGACCAAAAATTTTGATTTTTTTACAAGGGGGGAGTCTTCTGTATCAATATTTTTTTTTTCAAAATTTTTCAACTCTCAGATTGTCCTGAAATTGAGCTTCCTTGTCAATTTCATACCGGAGAAAACGAAAAACCCCTCCATTTTGTCCTATTTCTTCAGGAAATCTATTTTTCGTCGGAAAATTCCAATTCCCGTAGAGATACGACGAAATGGATGGTTTTTTCGTGTTCTCCGGCATCAAATTGACTAGGAAACAACCCATTTTCAGGAAAATCTGAGACCAAAAATTTTGATTTTTTTACAAGGGGGGAGTCTTCTGTATCAATATTTTTTTTTTCAAAATTTTTCAACTCTCAGATTGTCCTGAAATTGAGCTTCCTTGTCAATTTCATACCGGAGAAAACGAAAAACCCCTCCATTTTGTCCTATTTCTTCAGGAAATCTATTTTTCGTCGGAAAATTCCAATTCCTGTAGAGATACGACGAAATGGATGGTTTTTTCGTGTTCTCCGGCATCAAATTGACTAGGAAACAACCCATTTTCAGGAAAATCTGAGACCAAAAATTTTGATTTTTTTACAAGGGGGGAGTCTTCTGTATCAATATTTTTTTTTTCAAAATTTTTCAACTCAGATTGTCCTGAAATTGAGCTTCCTTGTCAATTTCATGCCGGAGAAAACGAAAAACCCCTCCATTTTGTCCTATTTCTTCAGGAAATCTATTTTTCGTCGGAAAATTCCAATTCCCGAAGAGATACGACGAAATGGATGGTTTTTTCGTGTTCTCCGGCGTCAAATTGACTAGGAAACAACCCATTTTCAGGAAAATCTGAGACCAAAAATTTTGATTTTTTTACAACGGAGCAAAACCAAACCCATCCGATAGCGGATAAAAACGGAGCAAAACCAAACCCATCCGGTAGCGGATAAAAACGGAGCAAAACCAAACCCATCCAGTAGCGGATAAAAACGGAGCAAAACCAAACCCATCCAGTAGCGGATAAAAACGGAGCAAAACCAAACCCATCCGGTAGCGGATAAAAACGGAGCAAAACCAAACCCATCCGGTAGCGGATAAAAACGGAGCAAAACCAAACCCATCCGGTGGCGGATAAAAACGGAGCAAAACCAAACCCATCCGGTAGCGGATAAAAACGGAGCAAAACCAAACCCATCCGGTAGCGGATAAAAACGGTTATGTTATGTTTGTTATGTAGTAATTTAATTTAATGTATTTAAAACTCTATCTTAAATTTGTATGGACACGTGATCCCTAAATTTAAAAATCGTCAAATCTCTTCCGGTCTATATAGAGACTTGCGGTTTTCACCAATAAATAGAACATGTCCTAGACTATAACTATATCTTAAATTTGTATGGACACGTGATCCTTAAATTTAAAAATCGTCAAATCTCTTCCGGTCTATATAGAGACTTGCGGTTTTCACCAATAAATAGAACATCTCCTAGACTATAACTATATCTTAAATTTGTATGGACACGTGATCCTTAAATTTAAAAATCGTCAAATGTCTTCCGGTCTATATAGAGACTTGAGGTTTTCACCAATAAATAGAACATCTCCTAGACTATAACTATATCTTAAATTTGTATGGACACGTGATCCTTAAATTTAAAAATCGTCAAATCTCTTCCGGTCTGTATAGAGACTTGCGGTTTTCACCAATTAATAGAACATCTCCTAGACTATAACTATATCTTAAATTTGTATGGACACGTGATCCTTAAATTTAAAAATCGTCAAATCTCTTCCGGTCTATATAGAGTCTTGCGGTTTTCACCAATTAATTGAACATCTCCTAGACTATAACTATATCTTAAATTTGTATGGACACGTGATCCTTAAATTTAAAAATCGTCAAATCTCTTCCGGTCTATATAGAGACTTGCGGTTTGATTGGGTTTGATTGGGTTTGCTTAGGTAACTATATCTTAAATTTGTATGGACACGTGATCCTTAAATTTAAAAATCGTCAAATCTCTTCCGGTCTATATAGAGGCTTGCGGTTTTCACCAATTAATAGAACATCTCCTAGACTATTACTATATCTTAAATTTGTATGGACACGTGATCCTTAAATTTAAAAATCGTCAAATCTCTTCCGGTCTATATAGAGACTTGCGGTTTTCACCAATAAATAGAACATCTCCTAGACTATAACTATATCTTAAAATTGTATGGACACGTGATCCTTAAATTTAAAAATCGTCAAATCTCTTCCGGTCTATATAGAGTCTTGCGGTTTTCACCAATTAATTGAACATCTCCTAGACTATAACTATATCTTAAATTTGTATGGACACGTGATCCTTAAATTTAAAAATCGTCAAATCTCTTCCGGTCTATATAGAGACTTGCGGTTTTGACCAATTAATTGAACATCTCCTAGACTATAACTATATCTTAAATTTGTATGGACACGTGATCCTTAAATTTAAAAATCGTCAAATCTCTTCCGGTCTATATAGAGACTTGCGGTTTTCACCAATTAATAGAACATCTCCTAGACTATAACTATATCTTAAATTTGTATGGACACGTGATCCTTAAATTTAAAAATCGTCAAATCTCTTCCGGTCTATATAGAGTCTTGCGGTTTTCACCAATTAATTGAACATCTCCTAGACTATAACTATATCTTAAATTTGTATGGACACGTGATCCTTAAATTTAAAAATCGTCAAATCTCTTCCGGTCTATATAGAGTCTTGCGGTTTTCACCAATTAATTGAACATCTCCTAGACTATAACTATATCTTAAATTTGTATGGACACGTGATCCTTAAATTTAAAAATCGTCAAATCTCTTCCGGTCTATATAGAGACTTGCGGTTTGATTGGGTTTGATTGGGTTTGCTTAGGTAACTATATCTTAAATTTGTATGGACACGTGATCCTTAAATTTAAAAATCGTCAAATCTCTTCCGGTCTATATAGAGACTTGCGGTTTTCACCAATTAATAGAACATCTCCTAGACTATTACTATATCTTAAATTTGTATGGACACGTGATCCTTAAATTTAAAAATCGTCAAATCTCTTCCGGTCTATATAGAGACTTGCGGTTTTCACCAATAAATAGAACATCTCCTAGACTATAACTATATCTTAAAATTGTATGGACACGTGATCCTTAAATTTAAAAATCGTCAAATGTCTTCCGGTCTATATGGAGACTTACTCCCGTAGAGATACGACGAAATGGATGGTTTTTTCGTGTTCTCCGGCATCAAATTGACTAGGAAACAACCCATTTTCAGGAAAATCTGAGACCAAAAATTTTGATTTTTTTACAAGGGGGGAGTCTTCTGTATCAATATTTTTTTTTTCAAAATTTTTCAACTCTCAGATTGTCCTGAAATTGAGCTTCCTTGTCAATTTCAAACCGGAGAAAACGAAAAACCCCTCCATTTTGTCCTATTCCTTCAGGAAATCTATTTTTCGTTGGAAAATTCCAATTCCCGTAGAGATACGACGAAATGGATGGTTTTTTCGTGTTCTCCGGCATCAAATTGACTAGGAAACAACCCATTTTCAGGAAAATCTGAGACCAAAAATTTTGATTTTTTTACAAGGGGGGAGTCTTCTGTATCAATATTTTTTTTTTCAAAATTTTTCAACTCTCAGATTGTCCTGAAATTGAGCTTCCTTGTCAATTTCATACCGGAGAAAACGAAAAACCCCTCCATTTTGTCCTATTTCTTCAGGAAATCTATTTTTCGTCGGAAAATTCCAATTCCCGTAGAGATACGACGAAATGGATGGTTTTTTCGTGTTCTCCGGCATCAAATTGACTAGGAAACAACCCATTTTCAGGAAAATCTGAGACCAAAAATTTTGATTTTTTTACAAGGGGGGAGTCTTCTGTATCAATATTTTTTTTTTCAAAATTTTTCAACTCAGATTGTCCTGAAATTGAGCTTCCTTGTCAATTTCATGCCGGAGAAAACGAAAAACCCCTCCATTTTGTCCTATTTCTTCAGGAAATCTATTTTTCGTCGGAAAATTCCAATTCCCGAAGAGATACGACGAAATGGATGGTTTTTTCGTGTTCTCCGGCGTCAAATTGACTAGGAAACAACCCATTTTCAGGAAAATCTGAGACCAAAAATTTTGATTTTTTTACAACGGAGCAAAACCAAACCCATCCGATAGCGGATAAAAACGGAGCAAAACCAAACCCATCCGGTAGCGGATAAAAACGGAGCAAAACCAAACCCATCCAGTAGCGGATAAAAACGGAGCAAAACCAAACCCATCCAGTAGCGGATAAAAACGGAGCAAAACCAAACCCATCCGGTAGCGGATAAAAACGGAGCAAAACCAAACCCATCCGGTAGCGGATAAAAACGGAGCAAAACCAAACCCATCCGGTAGCGGATAAAAACGGAGCAAAACCAAACCCATCCGGTAGCGGATAAAAACGGAGCAAAACCAAACCCATCCGGTAGCGGATAAAAACGGTTATGTTATGTTTGTTATGTAGAAATTTAATTTAATGTATTTAAAACTCTATCTTAAATTTGTATGGACACGTGATCCCTAAATTTAAAAATCGTCAAATCTCTTCCGGTCTATATAGAGACTTGCGGTTTTCACCAATAAATAGAACATCTCCTAGACTATAACTATATCTTAAATTTGTATGGACACGTGATCCTTAAATTTAAAAATCGTCAAATCTCTTCCGGTCTATATAGAGACTTGCGGTTCTCACCAATAAATAGAACATCTCCTAGACTATAACTATATCTTAAATTTGTATGGACACGTGATCCTTAAATTTAAAAATCGTCAAATGTCTTCCGGTCTATATAGAGACTTGAGGTTTTCACCAATAAATAGAACATCTCCTAGACTATAACTATATCTTAAATTTGTATGGATACGTGATCCTTAAATTTAAAAATCGTCAAATCTCTTCCGGTCTATATAGAGACTTGCGGTTTTGACCAATTAATTGAACATCTCCTAGACTATAACTATATCTTAAATTTGTATGGACACGTGATCCTTAAATTTAAAAATCGTCAAATCTCTTCCGGTCTATATAGAGACTTGCGGTTTTCACCAATTAATAGAACATCTCCTAGACTATAACTATATCTTAAACTTGTATGGACACGTGATCCTTAAATTTAAAAATCGTCAAATCTCTTCCGGTCTATATAGAGTCTTGCGGCTTTCACCAATTAATTGAACATCTCCTAGACTATAACTATATCTTAAATTTGTATGGACACGTGATCCTTAAATTTAAAAATCGTCAAATCTCTTCCGGTCTATATAGAGTCTTGCGGTTTTCACCAATTAATTGAACATCTCCTAGACTATAACTATATCTTAAATTTGTATGGACACGTGATCCTTAAATTTAAAAATCGTCAAATCTCTTCCGGTCTATATAGAGACTTGCGGTTTGATTGGGTTTGATTGGGTTTGCTTAGGTAACTATATCTTAAATTTGTATGGACACGTGATCCTTAAATTTAAAAATCGTCAAATCTCTTCCGGTCTATATAGAGACTTGCGGTTTTCACCAATAAATAGAACATCTCCTAGACTATAACTATATCTTAAAATTGTATGGACACGTGATCCTTAAATTTAAAAATCGTCAAATGTCTTCCGGTCTATATAGAGACTTGCGGTTTTCACCAATTAATAGAACATCTCCTAGACTATAACTATATCTTAAATTTGTATGGACACGTGATCCTTAAATTTAAAAATCGTCAAATCTCTTCCGGTCTATATAGAGTCTTGCGGTTTTCACCAATTAATTGAACATCTCCTAGACTATAACTATATCTTAAATTTGTATGGACACGTGATCCTTAAATTTAAAAATCGTCAAATCTCTTCCGGTCTATATAGAGACTTGCGGTTTTCACCAATTAATAGAACATCTCCTAGACTATAACTATATCTTAAATTTGTATGGACACGTGATCCTTAAATTTAAAAATCGTCAAATCTCTTCCGGTCTATATAGAGACTTGCGGTTTTCACCAATAAATAGAACATCTCCTAGACTATAACTATATCTTAAAATTGTATGGACACGTGATCCTTAAATTTAAAAATCGTCAAATGTCTTCCGGTCTATATAGAGACTTGAGGTTTTCACCAATAAATAGAACATCTCCTAGACTATAACTATATCTTAAATTTGTATGGATACGTGATCCTTAAATTTAAAAATCGTCAAATCTCTTCCGGTCTATATAGAGACTTGCGGTTTTGACCAATTAATTGAACATCTCCTAGACTATAACTATATCTTAAATTTGTATGGACACGTGATCCTTAAATTTAAAAATCGTCAAATCTCTTCCGGTCTATATAGAGACTTGCGGTTTTCACCAATTAATAGAACATCTCCTAGACTATAACTATATCTTAAATTTGTATGGACACGTGATCCTTAAATTTAAAAATCGTCAAATCTCTTCCGGTCTATATAGAGTCTTGCGGTTTTCACCAATAAATAGAACATCTCCTAGACTATAACTATATCTTAAATTTGTATGGACACGTGATCCTTAAATTTAAAAATCGTCAAATGTCTTCCGGTCTATATAGAGACTTGAGGTTTTCACCAATAAATAGAACATCTCCTAGACTATAACTATATCTTAAATTTGTATGGATACGTGATCCTTAAATTTAAAAATCGTCAAATCTCTTCCGGTCTATATAGAGACTTGCGGTTTTGACCAATTAATTGAACATCTCCTAGACTATAACTATATCTTAAATTTGTATGGACACGTGATCCTTAAATTTAAAAATCGTCAAATGTCTTCCGGTCTATATAGAGACTTGAGGTTTTCACCAATAAATAGAACATCTCCTAGACTATAACTATATCTTAAAATTGTATGGATACGTGATCCTTAAATTTAAAAATCGTCAAATCTCTTCCGGTCTATATAGAGACTTGCGGTTTTGACCAATTAATTGAACATCTCCTAGACTATAACTATATCTTAAATTTGTATGGACACGTGATCCTTAAATTTAAAAATCGTCAAATCTCTTCCGGTCTATATAGAGTCTTGCGGTTTTCACCAATTAATTGAACATCTCCTAGACTATAACTATATCTTAAATTTGTATGGACACGTGATCATTAAATTTAAAAATCGTCAAATCTCTTCCGGTCTATATAGAGACTTGCGGTTTGATTGGGTTTGATTGGGTTTGCTTAGGTAACTATATCTTAAATTTGTATGGACACGTGATCCTTAAATTTAAAAATCGTCAAATCTCTTCCGGTCTATATAGAGACTTGCGGTTTTCACCAATAAATAGAACATCTCCTAGACTATAACTATATCTTAAAATTGTATGGACACGTGATCCTTAAATTTAAAAATCGTCAAATGTCTTCCGGTCTATATAGAGACTTGCGGTTTTCACCAATTAATAGAACATCTCCTAGACTATAACTATATCTTAAATTTGTATGGACACGTGATCCTTAAATTTAAAAATCGTCAAATCTCTTCCGGTCTATATAGAGTCTTGCGGTTTTCACCAATTAATTGAACATCTCCTAGACTATAACTATATCTTAAATTTGTATGGACACGTGATCCTTAAATTTAAAAATCGTCAAATCTCTTCCGGTCTATATAGAGACTTGCGGTTTTCACCAATTAATAGAACATCTCCTAGACTATAACTATATCTTAAATTTGTATGGACACGTGATCCTTAAATTTAAAAATCGTCAAATCTCTTCCGGTCTATATAGAGACTTGCGGTTTTCACCAATAAATAGAACATCTCCTAGACTATAACTATATCTTAAAATTGTATGGACACGTGATCCTTAAATTTAAAAATCGTCAAATGTCTTCCGGTCTATATAGAGACTTGAGGTTTTCACCAATAAATAGAACATCTCCTAGACTATAACTATATCTTAAATTTGTATGGATACGTGATCCTTAAATTTAAAAATCGTCAAATCTCTTCCGGTCTATATAGAGACTTGCGGTTTTGACCAATTAATTGAACATCTCCTAGACTATAACTATATCTTAAATTTGTATGGACACGTGATCCTTAAATTTAAAAATCGTCAAATCTCTTCCGGTCTATATAGAGACTTGCGGTTTTCACCAATTAATAGAACATCTCCTAGACTACAACTATATCTTAAATTTGTATGGACACGTGATCCTTAAATTTAAAAATCGTCAAATCTCTTCCGGTCTATATAGAGTCTTGCGGTTTTCACCAATAAATAGAACATCTCCTAGACTATAACTATATCTTAAATTTGTATGGACACGTGATCCTTTAATTTAAAAATCGTCAAATGTCTTCCGGTCTATATAGAGACTTGAGGTTTTCACCAATAAATAGAACATCTCCTAGACTATAACTATATCTTAAATTTGTATGGATACGTGATCCTTAAATTTAAAAATCGTCAAATCTCTTCCGGTCTATATAGAGACTTGCGGTTTTGACCAATTAATTGAACATCTCCTAGACTATAACTATATCTTAAATTTGTATGGACACGTGATCCTTAAATTTAAAAATCGTCAAATGTCTTCCGGTCTATATAGAGACTTGAGGTTTTCACCAATAAATAGAACATCTCCTAGACTATAACTATATCTTAAATTTGTATGGATACGTGATCCTTAAATTTAAAAATCGTCAAATCTCTTCCGGTCTATATAGAGACTTGCGGTTTTGACCAATTAATTGAACATCTCCTAGACTATAACTATATCTTAAATTTGTATGGACACGTGATCCTTAAATTTAAAAATCGTCAAATCTCTTCCGGTCTATATAGAGACTTGCGGTTTTCACCAATTAATAGAACATCTCCTAGACTATAACTATATCTTAAATTTGTATGGACACGTGATCCTTAAATTTAAAAATCGTCAAATCTCTTCCGGTCTATATAGAGTCTTGCGGTTTTCACCAATTAATTGAACATCTCCTAGACTATAACTATATCTTAAATTTGTATGGACACGTGATCCTTAAATTTAAAAATCGTCAAATCTCTTCCGGTCTATATAGAGACTTGCGGTTTTCACCAATTAATAGAACATCTCCTAGACTATTACTATATCTTAAATTTGTATGGACACGTGATCCTTAAATTTAAAAATCGTCAAATCTCTTCCGGTCTATATAGAGTCTTGCGGTTTTCACCAATTAATTGAACATCTCCTAGACTATAACTATATCTTAAATTTGTATGGACACGTGATCCTTAAATTTAAAAATCGTCAAATCTCTTCCGGTCTATATAGAGACTTGCGGTTTTGACCAATTAATTGAACATCTCCTAGACTATAACTATATCTTAAATTTGTATGGACACGTGATCCTTAAATTTAAAAATCGTCAAATCTCTTCCGGTCTATATAGAGACTTGCGGTTTTCACCAATTAATAGAACATCTCCTAGACTATAACTATATCTTAAACTTGTATGGACACGTGATCCTTAAATTTAAAAATCGTCAAATCTCTTCCGGTCTATATAGAGTCTTGCGGTTTTCACCAATTAATTGAACATCTCCTAGACTATAACTATATCTTAAATTTGTATGGACACGTGATCCTTAAATTTAAAAATCGTCAAATCTCTTCCGGTCTATATAGGGTCTTGCGGTTTTCACCAATTAATTGAACATCTCCTAGACTATAACTATATCTTAAATTTGTATGGACACGTGATCCTTAAATTTAAAAATCGTCAAATCTCTTCCGGTCTATATAGAGACTTGCGGTTTGATTGGGTTTGATTGGGTTTGCTTAGGTAACTATATCTTAAATTTGTATGGACACGTGATCCTTAAATTTAAAAATCGTCAAATCTCTTCCGGTCTATATAGAGACTTGCGGTTTTCACCAATAAATAGAACATCTCCTAGACTATAACTATATCTTAAAATTGTATGGACACGTGATCCTTAAATTTAAAAATCGTCAAATGTCTTCCGGTCTATATAGAGACTTGCGGTTTTCACCAATTAATAGAACATCTCCTAGACTATAACTATATCTTAAATTTGTATGGACACGTGATCCTTAAATTTAAAAATCGTCAAATCTCTTCCGGTCTATATAGAGTCTTGCGGTCTTCACCAATTAATTGAACATCTCCTAGACTATAACTATATCTTAAATTTGTATGGACACGTGATCCTTAAATTTAAAAATCGTCAAATCTCTTCCGGTCTATATAGAGACTTGCGGTTTTCACCAATTAATAGAACATCTCCTAGACTATAACTATATCTTAAAATTGTATGGACACGTGATCCTTAAATTTAAAAATCGTCAAATGTCTTCCGGTCTATATGGAGACTTACTCCCGTAGAGATACGACGAAATGGATGGTTTTTTCGTGTTCTCCGGCATCAAATTGACTAGGAAACAACCCATTTTCAGGAAAATCTGAGACCAAAAATTTTGATTTTTTTACAAGGGGGGAGTCTTCTGTATCAATATTTTTTTTTTCAAAATTTTTCAACTCTCAGATTGTCCTGAAATTGAGCTTCCTTGTCAATTTCAAACCGGAGAAAACGAAAAACCCCTCCATTTTGTCCTATTCCTTCAGGAAATCTATTTTTCGTTGGAAAATTCCAATTCCCGTAGAGATACGACGAAATGGATGGTTTTTTCGTGTTCTCCGGCATCAAATTGACTAGGAAACAACCCATTTTCAGGAAAATCTGAGACCAAAAATTTTGATTTTTTTACAAGGGGGGAGTCTTCTGTATCAATATTTTTTTTTTCAAAATTTTTCAACTCTCAGATTGTCCTGAAATTGAGCTTCCTTGTCAATTTCATACCGGAGAAAACGAAAAACCCCTCCATTTTGTCCTATTTCTTCAGGAAATCTATTTTTCGTCGGAAAATTCCAATTCCCGTAGAGATACGACGAAATGGATGGTTTTTTCGTGTTCTCCGGCATCAAATTGACTAGGAAACAACCCATTTTCAGGAAAATCTGAGACCAAAAATTTTGATTTTTTTACAAGGGGGGAGTCTTCTGTATCAATATTTTTTTTTTCAAAATTTTTCAACTCAGATTGTCCTGAAATTGAGCTTCCTTGTCAATTTCATGCCGGAGAAAACGAAAAACCCCTCCATTTTGTCCTATTTCTTCAGGAAATCTATTTTTCGTCGGAAAATTCCAATTCCCGAAGAGATACGACGAAATGGATGGTTTTTTCGTGTTCTCCGGCGTCAAATTGACTAGGAAACAACCCATTTTCAGGAAAATCTGAGACCAAAAATTTTGATTTTTTTACAACGGAGCAAAACCAAACCCATCCGATAGCGGATAAAAACGGAGCAAAACCAAACCCATCCGGTAGCGGATAAAAACGGAGCAAAACCAAACCCATCCAGTAGCGGATAAAAACGGAGCAAAACCAAACCCATCCAGTAGCGGATAAAAACGGAGCAAAACCAAACCCATCCGGTAGCGGATAAAAACGGAGCAAAACCAAACCCATCCGGTAGCGGATAAAAACGGAGCAAAACCAAACCCATCCGGTAGCGGATAAAAACGGAGCAAAACCAAACCCATCCGGTAGCGGATAAAAACGGAGCAAAACCAAACCCATCCGGTAGCGGATAAAAACGGTTATGTTATGTTTGTTATGTAGTAATTTAATTTAATGTATTTAAAACTCTATCTTAAATTTGTATGGACACGTGATCCCTAAATTTAAAAATCGTCAAATCTCTTCCGGTCTATATAGAGACTTGCGGTTTTCACCAATAAATAGAACATCTCCTAGACTATAACTATATCTTAAATTTGTATGGACACGTGATCCTTAAATTTAAAAATCGTCAAATCTCTTCCGGTCTATATAGAGACTTGCGGTTTTCACCAATAAATAGAACATCTCCTAGACTATAACTATATCTTAAATTTGTATGGACACGTGATCCTTAAATTTAAAAATCGTCAAATGTCTTCCGGTCTATATAGAGACTTGAGGTTTTCACCAATAAATAGAACATCTCCTAGACTATAACTATATCTTAAATTTGTATGGATACGTGATCCTTAAATTTAAAAATCGTCAAATCTCTTCCGGTCTATATAGAGACTTGCGGTTTTGACCAATTAATTGAACATCTCCTAGACTATAACTATATCTTAAATTTGTATGGACACGTGATCCTTAAATTTAAAAATCGTCAAATCTCTTCCGGTCTATATAGAGACTTGCGGTTTTCACCAATTAATAGAACATCTCCTAGACTATAACTATATCTTAAATTTGTATGGACACGTGATCCTTAAATTTAAAAATCGTCAAATCTCTTCCGGTCTATATAGAGTCTTGCGGTTTTCACCAATTAATTGAACATCTCCTAGACTATAACTATATCTTAAATTTGTATGGACACGTGATCCTTAAATTTAAAAATCGTCAAATCTCTTCCGGTCTATATAGAGACTTGCGGTTTGATTGGGTTTGATTGGGTTTGCTTAGGTAACTATATCTTAAATTTGTATGGACACGTGATCCTTAAATTTAAAAATCGTCAAATCTCTTCCGGTCTATATAGAGACTTGCGGTTTTCACCAATTAATAGAACATCTCCTAGACTATTACTATATCTTAAATTTGTATGGACACGTGATCCTTAAATTTAAAAATCGTCAAATCTCTTCCGGTCTATATAGAGACTTGCGGTTTTCACCAATAAATAGAACATCTCCTAGACTATAACTATATCTTAAAATTGTATGGACACGTGATCCTTAAATTTAAAAATCGTCAAATCTCTTCCGGTCTATATAGAGTCTTGCGGTTTTCACCAATTAATTGAACATCTCCTAGACTATAACTATATCTTAAATTTGTATGGACACGTGATCGTTAAATTTAAAAATCGTCAAATCTCTTCCGGTCTATATAGAGACTTGCGGTTTTGACCAATTAATTGAACATCTCCTAGACTATAACTATATCTTAAATTTGTATGGACACGTGATCCTTAAATTTAAAAATCGTCAAATCTCTTCCGGTCTATATAGAGACTTGCGGTTTTCACCAATTAATAGAACATCTCCTAGACTATAACTATATCTTAAATTTGTATGGACACGTGATCCTTAAATTTAAAAATCGTCAAATCTCTTCCGGTCTATATAGAGTCTTGCGGTTTTCACCAATTAATTGAACATCTCCTAGACTATAACTATATCTTAAATTTGTATGGACACGTGATCCTTAAATTTAAAAATCGTCAAATCTCTTCCGGTCTATATAGAGACTTGCGGTTTTGACCAATTAATTGAACATCTCCTAGACTATAACTATATCTTAAATTTGTATGGACACGTGATCCTTAAATTTAAAAATCGTCAAATCTCTTCCGGTCTATATAGAGACTTGCGGTTTTCACCAATTAATAGAACATCTCCTAGACTATAACTATATCTTAAATTTGTATGGACACGTGATCCTTAAATTTAAAAATCGTCAAATCTCTTCCGGTCTATATAGAGTCTTGCGGTTTTCACCAATTAATTGAACATCTCCTAGACTATAACTATATCTTAAATTTGTATGGACACGTGATCCTTAAATTTAAAAATCGTCAAATCTCTTCCGGTCTATATAGAGACTTGCGGTTTGATTGGGTTTGATTGGGTTTGCTTAGGTAACTATATCTTAAATTTGTATGGACACGTGATCCTTAAATTTAAAAATCGTCAAATCTCTTCCGGTCTATATAGAGACTTGCGGTTTTCACCAATTAATAGAACATCTCCTAGACTATTACTATATCTTAAATTTGTATGGACACGTGATCCTTAAATTTAAAAATCGTCAAATCTCTTCCGGTCTATATAGAGACTTGCGGTTTTCACCAATAAATAGAACATCTCCTAGACTATAACTATATCTTAAAATTGTATGGACACGTGATCCTTAAATTTAAAAATCGTCAAATCTCTTCCGGTCTATATAGAGTCTTGCGGTTTTCACCAATTAATTGAACATCTCCTAGACTATAACTATATCTTAAATTTGTATGGACACGTGATCCTTAAATTTAAAAATCGTCAAATCTCTTCCGGTCTATATAGAGACTTGCGGTTTTGACCAATTAATTGAACATCTCCTAGACTATAACTATATCTTAAATTTGTATGGACACGTGATCCTTAAATTTAAAAATCGTCAAATCTCTTCCGGTCTATATAGAGACTTGCGGTTTTCACCAATTAATAGAACATCTCCTAGACTATAACTATATCTTAAATTTGTATGGACACGTGATCCTTAAATTTAAAAATCGTCAAATCTCTTCCGGTCTATATAGAGTCTTGCGGTTTTCACCAATTAATTGAACATCTCCTAGACTATAACTATATCTTAAATTTGTATGGACACGTGATCCTTAAATTTAAAAATCGTCAAATCTCTTCCGGTCTATATAGAGTCTTGCGGTTTTCACCAATTAATTGAACATCTCCTAGACTATAACTATATCTTAAATTTGTATGGACACGTGATCCTTAAATTTAAAAATCGTCAAATCTCTTCCGGTCTATATAGAGACTTGCGGTTTGATTGGGTTTGATTGGGTTTGCTTAGGTAACTATATCTTAAATTTGTATGGACACGTGATCCTTAAATTTAAAAATCGTCAAATCTCTTCCGGTCTATATAGAGACTTGCGGTTTTCACCAATTAATAGAACATCTCCTAGACTATTACTATATCTTAAATTTGTATGGACACGTTATCCTCAAATTTAAAAATCGTCAAATCTCTTCCGGTCTATATAGAGACTTGCGGTTTTCACCAATAAATAGAACATCTCCTAGACTATAACTATATCTTAAAATTGTATGGACACGTGATCCTTAAATTTAAAAATCGTCAAATGTCTTCCGGTCTATATGGAGACTTACTCCCGTAGAGATACGACGAAATGGATGGTTTTTTCGTGTTCTCCGGCATCAAATTGACTAGGAAACAACCCATTTTCAGGAAAATCTGAGACCAAAAATTTTGATTTTTTTACAAGGGGGGAGTCTTCTGTATCAATATTTTTTTTTCAAAATTTTTCAACTCTCAGATTGTCCTGAAATTGAGCTTCCTTGTCAATTTCAAACCGGAGAAAACGAAAAACCCCTCCATTTAGTCCTATTCCTTCAGGAAATCTATTTTTCGTTGGAAAATTCCAATTCCCGTAGAGATACGACGAAATGGATGGTTTTTTCGTGTTCTCCGGCATCAAATTGACTAGGAAACAACCCATTTTCAGGAAAATCTGAGACCAAAAATTTTGATTTTTTTACAAGGGGGGAGTCTTCTGTATCAATATTTTTTTTTTCAAAATTTTTCAACTCTCAGATTGTCCTGAAATTGAGCTTCCTTGTCAATTTCAAACCGGAGAAAACGAAAAACCCCTCCATTTTGTCCTATTCCTTCAGGAAATCTATTTTTCGTTGGAAAATTCCAATTCCCGTAGAGATACGACGAAATGGATGGTTTTTTCGTGTTCTCCGGCATCAAATTGACTAGGAAACAACCCATTTTCAGGAAAATCTGAGACCAAAAATTTTGATTTTTTTACAAGGGGGGAGTCTTCTGTATCAATATTTTTTTTTTCAAAATTTTTCAACTCTCAGATTGTCCTGAAATTGAGCTTCCTTGTCAATTTCATACCGGAGAAAACGAAAAACCCCTCCATTTTGTCCTATTTCTTCAGGAAATCTATTTTTCGTCGGAAAATTCCAATTCCCGAAGAGATACGACGAAATGGATGGTTTTTTCGTGTTCTCCGGCGTCAAATTGACTAGGAAACAACCCATTTTCAGGAAAATCTGAGACCAAAAATTTTGATTTTTTTACAACGGAGCAAAACCAAACCCATCCGATAGCGGATAAAAACGGAGCAAAACCAAACCCATCCGGTAGCGGATAAAAACGGAGCAAAACCAAACCCATCCAGTAGCGGATAAAAACGGAGCAAAACCAAACCCATCCAGTAGAGGATAAAAACGGAGCAAAACCAAACCCATCCGGTAGCGGATAAAAACGGAGCAAAACCAAACCCATCCGGTAGCGGATAAAAACGGAGCAAAACCAAACCCATCCGGTAGCGGATAAAAACGGAGCAAAACCAAACCCATCCGGTAGCGGATAAAAACGGAGCAAAACCAAACCCATCCGGTAGCGGATAAAAACGGTTATGTTATGTTTGTTATGTAGTAATTTAATTTAATGTATTTAAAACTCTATCTTAAATTTGTATGGACACGTGATCCCTAAATTTAAAAATCGTCAAATCTCTTCCGGTCTATATAGAGACTTGCGGTTTTCACCAATAAATAGAACATCTCCTAGACTATAACTATATCTTAAATTTGTATGGACACGTGATCCTTAAATTTAAAAATCGTCAAATCTCTTCCGGTCTATATAGAGACTTGCGGTTTTCACCAATAAATAGAACATCTCCTAGACTATAACTATATCTTAAATTTGTATGGACACGTGATCCTTAAATTTAAAAATCGTCAAATGTCTTCCGGTCTATATAGAGACTTGCGGTTTTCACCAATAAATAGAACATCTCCTAGACTATAACTATATCTTAAATTTGTATGGACACGTGATCCTTAAATTTAAAAATCGTCAAATCTCTTCCGGTCTATATAGAGACTTGCGGTTTTGACCAATTAATTGAACATCTCCTAGACTATAACTATATCTTAAATTTGTATGGACACGTGATCCTTAAATTTAAAAATCGTCAAATCTCTTCCGGTCTATATAGAGACTTGCGGTTTTCACCAATAAATAGAACATCTCCTAGACTATAACTATATCTTAAATTTGTATGGACACGTGATCCTTAAATTTAAAAATCGTCAAATCTCTTCCGGTCTATATAGAGACTTGCGGTTTTCACCCATAAATAGAACATCTCCTAGACTATAACTATATCTTAAATTTGTATGGACACGTGATCCTTAAATTTAAAAATCGTCAAATCTCTTCCGGTCTATATAGAGACTTGCGGTTTTGACCAATTAATTGAACATCTCCTAGACTATAACTATATCTTAAATTTGTATGGACACGTGATCCTTAAATTTAAAAATCGTCAAATCTCTTCCGGTCTATATAGAGACTTGCGGTTTTCCCCAATTAATAGAACATCTCCTAGACTATAACTATATCTTAAATTTGTATGGACACGTGATCCTTAAATTTAAAAATCGTCAAATCTCTTCCGGTCTATATAGAGTCTTGCGGTTTTCACCAATTAATTGAACATCTCCTAGACTATAACTATATCTTAAATTTGTATGGACACGTGATCCTTAAATTTAAAAATCGTCAAATCTCTTCCGGTCTATATAGAGACTTGCGGTTTTGACCAATTAATTGAACATCTCCTAGACTATAACTATATCTTAAATTTGTATGGACACGTGATCCTTAAATTTAAAAATCGTCAAATCTCTTCCGGTCTATATAGAGACTTGCGGTTTTCACCAATTAATAGAACATCTCCTAGACTATAACTATATCTTAAATTTGTATGGACACGTGATCCTTAAATTTAAAAATCGTCAAATCTCTTCCGGTCTATATAGAGTCTTGCGGTTTTCACCAATTAATTGAACATCTCCTAGACTATAACTATATCTTAAATTTGTATGGACACGTGATCCTTAAATTTAAAAATCGTCAAATCTCTTCCGGTCTATATAGAGACTTGCGGTTTGATTGGGTTTGATTGGGTTTGCTTAGGTAACTATATCTTAAATTTGTATGGACACGTGATCCTTAAATTTAAAAATCGTCAAATCTCTTCCGGTCTATATAGAGACTTGCGGTTTTCACCAATTAATAGAACATCTCCTAGACTATAACTATATCTTAAATTTGTATGGACACGTGATCCTTAAATTTAAAAATCGTCAAATCTCTTCCGGTCTATATAGAGTCTTGCGGTTTTCACCAATTAATTGAACATCTCCTAGACTATAACTATATCTTAAATTTGTATGGACACGTGATCCTTAAATTTAAAAATCGTCAAATGTCTTCCGGTCTATATGGAGACTTACTCCCGTAGAGATACGACGAAATGGATGGTTTTTTCGTGTTCTCCGGCATCAAATTGACTAGGAAACAACCCATTTTCAGGAAAATCTGAGACCAAAAATTTTGATTTTTTTACAAGGGGGGAGTCTTCTGTATCAATATTTTTTTTTTCAAAATTTTTCAACTCTCAGATTGTCCTGAAATTGAGCTTCCTTGTCAATTTCAAACCGGAGAAAACGAAAAACCCCTCCATTTTGTCCTATTCCTTCAGGAAATCTATTTTTCGTTGGAAAATTCCAATTCCCGTAGAGATACGACGAAATGGATGGTTTTTTCGTGTTCTCCGGCATCAAATTGACTAGGAAACAACCCATTTTCAGGAAAATCTGAGACCAAAAATTTTGATTTTTTTACAAGGGGGGAGTCTTCTGTATCAATATTTTTTTTTTCAAAATTTTTCAACTCTCAGATTGTCCTGAAATTGAGCTTCCTTGTCAATTTCAAACCGGAGAAAACGAAAAACCCCTCCATTTTGTCCTATTCCTTCAGGAAATCTATTTTTCGTTGGAAAATTCCAATTCCCGTAGAGATACGACGAAATGGATGGTTTTTTCGTGTTCTCCGGCATCAAATTGACTAGGAAACAACCCATTTTCAGGAAAATCTGAGACCAAAAATTTTGATTTTTTTACAAGGGGGGAGTCTTCTGTATCAATATTTTTTTTTTCAAAATTTTTCAACTCTCAGATTGTCCTGAAATTGAGCTTCCTTGTCAATTTCATACCGGAGAAAACGAAAAACCCCTCCATTTTGTCCTATTTCTTCAGGAAATCTATTTTTCGTCGGAAAATTCCAATTCCCGTAGAGATACGACGAAATGGATGGTTTTTTCGTGTTCTCCGGCATCAAATTGACTAGGAAACAACCCATTTTCAGGAAAATCTGAGACCAAAAATTTTGATTTTTTTACAAGGGGGGAGTCTTCTGTATCAATATTTTTTTTTTCAAAATTTTTCAACTCAGATTGTCCTGAAATTGAGCTTCCTTGTCAATTTCATGCCGGAGAAAACGAAAAACCCCTCCATTTTGTCCTATTTCTTCAGGAAATCTATTTTTCGTCGGAAAATTCCAATTCCCGAAGAGATACGACGAAATGGATGGTTTTTTCGTGTTCTCCGGCGTCAAATTGACTAGGAAACAACCCATTTTCAGGAAAATCTGAGACCAAAAATTTTGATTTTTTTACAACGGAGCAAAACCAAACCCATCCGATAGCGGATAAAAACGGAGCAAAACCAAACCCATCCGGTAGCGGATAAAAACGGAGCAAAACCAAACCCATCCAGTAGCGGATAAAAACGGAGCAAAACCAAACCCATCCAGTAGCGGATAAAAACGGAGCAAAACCAAACCCATCCGGTAGCGGATAAAAACGGAGCAAAACCAAACCCATCCGGTAGCGGATAAAAACGGAGCAAAACCAAACCCATCCGGTAGCGGATAAAAACGGAGCAAAACCAAACCCATCCGGTAGCGGATAAAAACGGAGCAAAACCAAACCCATCCGGTAGCGGATAAAAACGGTTATGTTATGTTTGTTATGTAGTAATTTAATTTAATGTATTTAAAACTCTATCTTAAATTTGTATGGACACGTGATCCTTAAATTTAAAAATCGTCAAATCTCTTCCGGTCTATATAGAGACTTGCGGTTTTCACCAATAAATAGAACATCTCCTAGACTATAACTATATCTTAAATTTGTATGGACACGTGATCCTTAAATTTAAAAATCGTCAAATGTCTTCCGGTCTATATAGAGACTTGCGGTTTTCACCAATAAATAGAACATCTCCTAGACTATAACTATATCTTAAATTTGTATGGACACGTGATCCTTAAATTTAAAAATCGTCAAATCTCTTCCGGTCTATATAGAGACTTGCGGTTTTGACCAATTAATTGAACATCTCCTAGACTATAACTATATCTTAAATTTGTATGGACACGTGATCCTTAAATTTAAAAATCGTCAAATCTCTTCCGGTCTATATAGAGACTTGCGGTTTTCACCAATAAATAGAACATCTCCTAGACTATAACTATATCTTAAATTTGTATGGACACGTGATCCTTAAATTTAAAAATCGTCAAATCTCTTCCGGTCTATATAGAGACTTGCGGTTTTCACCAATACATAGAACATCTCCTAGACTATAACTATATCTTAAATTTGTATGGACACGTGATCCTTAAATTTAAAAATCGTCAAATCTCTTCCGGTCTATATAGAGACTTGCGGTTTTGACCAATTAATTGAACATCTCCTAGACTATAACTATATCTTAAATTTGTATGGACACGTGATCCTTAAATTTAAAAATCGTCAAATCTCTTCCGGTCTATATAGAGACTTGCGGTTTTCACCAATTAATAGAACATCTCCTAGACTATAACTATATCTTAAATTTGTATGGACACGTGATCCTTAAATTTAAAAATCGTCAAATCTCTTCCGGTCTATATAGAGTCTTGCGGTTTTCACCAATTAATTGAACATCTCCTAGACTATAACTATATCTTAAATTTGTATGGACACGTGATCCTTAAATTTAAAAATCGTCAAATCTCTTCCGGTCTATATAGAGACTTGCGGTTTTGACCAATTAATTGAACATCTCCTAGACTATAACTATATCTTAAATTTGTATGGACACGTGATCCTTAAATTTAAAAATCGTCAAATCTCTTCCGGTCTATATAGAGACTTGCGGTTTTCACCAATTAATAGAACATCTCCTAGACTATAACTATATCTTAAATTTGTATGGACACGTGATCCTTAAATTTAAAAATCGTCAAATCTCTTCCGGTCTATATAGAGTCTTGCGGTTTTCACCAATTAATTGAACATCTCCTAGACTATAACTATATCTTAAATTTGTATGGACACGTGATCCTTAAATTTAAAAATCGTCAAATCTCTTCCGGTCTATATAGAGACTTGCGGTTTGATTGGGTTTGATTGGGTTTGCTTAGGTAACTATATCTTAAATTTGTATGGACACGTGATCCTTAAATTTAAAAATCGTCAAATCTCTTCCGGTCTATATAGAGTCTTGCGGTTTTCACCAATTAATTGAACATCTCCTAGACTATAACTATATCTTAAATTTGTATGGACACGTGATCCTTAAATTTAAAAATCGTCAAATCTCTTCCGGTCTATATAGAGACTTGCGGTTTTCACCAATTAATAGAACATCTCCTAGACTATTACTATATCTTAAATTTGTATGGACACGTGATCCTTAAATTTAAAAATCGTCAAATCTCTTCCGGTCTATATAGAGACATGCGGTTTTCACCAATAAATAGAACATCTCCTAGACTATAACTATATCTTAAAATTGTATGGACACGTGATCCTTAAATTTAAAAATCGTCAAATGTCTTCCGGTCTATATGGAGACTTACTCCCGTAGAGATACGACGAAATGGATGGTTTTTTCGTGTTCTCCGGCATCAAATTGACTAGGAAACAACCCATTTTCAGGAAAATCTGAGACCAAAAATTTTGATTTTTTTACAAGGGGGGAGTCTTCTGTATCAATATTTTTTTTTTCAAAATTTTTCAACTCAGATTGTCCTGAAATTGAGCTTCCTTGTCAATTTCAAACCGGAGAAAACGAAAAACCCCTCCATTTTGTCCTATTCCTTCAGGAAATCTATTTTTCGTTGGAAAATTCCAATTCCCGTAGAGATACGACGAAATGGATGGTTTTTTCGTGTTCTCCGGCATCAAATTGACTAGGAAACAACCCATTTTCAGGAAAATCTGAGACCAAAAATTTTGATTTTTTTACAAGGGGGGAGTCTTCTGTATCAATATTTTTTTTTTCAAAATTTTTCAACTCTCAGATTGTCCTGAAATTGAGCTTCCTTGTCAATTTCAAACCGGAGAAAACGAAAAACCCCTCCATTTTGTCCTATTCCTTCAGGAAATCTATTTTTCGTTGGAAAATTCCAATTCCCGTAGAGATACGACGAAATGGATGGTTTTTTCGTGTTCTCCGGCATCAAATTGACTAGGAAACAACCCATTTTCAGGAAAATCTGAGACCAAAAATTTTGATTTTTTTACAAGGGGGGAGTCTTCTGTATCAATATTTTTTTTTTCAAAATTTTTCAACTCTCAGATTGTCCTGAAATTGAGCTTCCTTGTCAATTTCATACCGGAGAAAACGAAAAACCCCTCCATTTTGTCCTATTTCTTCAGGAAATCTATTTTTCGTCGGAAAATTCCAATTCCCGTAGAGATACGACGAAATGGATGGTTTTTTCGTGTTCTCCGGCATCAAATTGACTAGGAAACAACCCATTTTCAGGAAAATCTGAGACCAAAAATTTTGATTTTTTTACAAGGGGGGAGTCTTCTGTATCAATATTTTTTTTTTCAAAATTTTTCAACTCAGATTGTCCTGAAATTGAGCTTCCTTGTCAATTTCATGCCGGAGAAAACGAAAAACCCCTCCATTTTGTCCTATTTCTTCAGGAAATCTATTTTTCGTCGGGAAATTCCAATTCCCGAAGAGATACGACGAAATGGATGGTTTTTTCGTGTTCTCCGGCGTCAAATTGACTAGGAAACAACCCATTTTCAGGAAAATCTGAGACCAAAAATTTTGATTTTTTTACAACGGAGCAAAACCAAACCCATCCGATAGCGGATAAAAACGGAGCAAAACCAAACCCATCCGGTAGCGGATAAAAACGGAGCAAAACCAAACCCATCCAGTAGCGGATAAAAACGGAGCAAAACCAAACCCATCCAGTAGCGGATAAAAACGGAGCAAAACCAAACCCATCCGGTAGCGGATAAAAACGGAGCAAAACCAAACCCATCCGGTAGCGGATAAAAACGGAGCAAAACCAAACCCATCCGGTAGCGGATAAAAACGGAGCAAAACCAAACCCATCCGGTAGCGGATAAAAACGGAGCAAAACCAAACCCATCCGGTAGCGGATAAAAACGGTTATGTTATGTTTGTTATGTAGTAATTTAATTTAATGTATTTAAAACTCTATCTTAAATTTGTATGGACACGTGATCCCTAAATTTAAAAATCGTCAAATCTCGTCCGGTCTATATAGAGACTTGCGGTTTTCACCAATAAATAGAACATCTCCTAGACTATAACTATATCTTAAATTTGTATGGACACGTGATCCTTAAATTTAAAAATCGTCAAATCTCTTCCGGTCTATATAGAGTCTTGCGGTTTTCACCAATTAATTGAACATCTCCTAGACTATAACTATATCTTAAATTTGTATGGACACGTGATCCTTAAATTTAAAAATCGTCAAATCTCTTCCGGTCTATATAGAGACTTGCGGTTTGATTGGGTTTGATTGGGTTTGCTTAGGTAACTATATCTTAAATTTGTATGGATACGTGATCCTTAAATTTAAAAATCGTCAAATCTCTTCCGGTCTATATAGAGACTTGCGGTTTTGACCAATTAATTGAACATCTCCTAGACTATAACTATATCTTAAATTTGTATGGACACGTGATCCTTAAATTTAAAAATCGTCAAATCTCTTCCGGTCTATATAGAGACTTGCGGTTTTCACCAATTAATAGAACATCTCCTAGACTATAACTATATCTTAAATTTGTATGGACACGTGATCCTTAAATTTAAAAATCGTCAAATCTCTTCCGGTCTATATAGAGTCTTGCGGTTTTCACCAATTAATTGAACATCTCCTAGACTATAACTATATCTTAAATTTGTATGGACACGTGATCCTTAAATTTAAAAATCGTCAAATCTCTTCCGGTCTATATAGAGACTTGCGGTTTTCACCAATTAATAGAACATCTCCTAGACTATTACTATATCTTAAATTTGTATGGACACGTGATCCTTAAATTTAAAAATCGTCAAATCTCTTCCGGTCTATATAGAGACTTGCGGTTTTCACCAATAAATAGAACATCTCCTAGACTATAACTATATCCTTAAATTTAAAAATCGTCAAATGTCTTCCGGTCTATATGGAGACTTACTCCCGTAGAGATACGACGAAATGGATGGTTTTTTCGTGTTCTCCGGCATCAAATTGACTAGGAAACAACCCATTTTCAGGAAAATCTGAGACCAAAAATTTTGATTTTTTTACAAGGGGGGAGTCTTCTGTATCAATATTTTTTTTTTCAAAATTTTTCAACTCTCAGATTGTCCTGAAATTGAGCTTCCTTGTCAATTTCAAACCGGAGAAAACGAAAAACCCCTCCATTTTGTCCTATTCCTTCAGGAAATCTATTTTTCGTTGGAAAATTCCAATTCCCGTAGAGATACGACGAAATGGATGGTTTTTTCGTGTTCTCCGGCATCAAATTGACTAGGAAACAACCCATTTTCAGGAAAATCTGAGACCAAAAATTTTGATTTTTTTACAAGGGGGGGGTCTTCTGTATCAATATTTTTTTTTTCAAAATTTTTCAACTCTCAGATTGTCCTGAAATTGAGCTTCCTTGTCAATTTCATACCGGAGAAAACGAAAAACCCCTCCATTTTGTCCTATTTCTTCAGGAAATCTATTTTTCGTCGGAAAATTCCAATTCCCGTAGAGATACGACGAAATGGATGGTTTTTTCGTGTTCTCCGGCATCAAATTGACTAGGAAACAACCCATTTTAAGGAAAATCTGAGACCAAAAATTTTGATTTTTTTACAAGGGGGGAGTCTTCTGTATCAATATTTTTTTTTTCAAAATTTTTCAACTCAGATTGTCCTGAAATTGAGCTTCCTTGTCAATTTCATGCCGGAGAAAACGAAAAACCCCTCCATTTTGTCCTATTTCTTCAGGAAATCTATTTTTCGTCGGAAAATTCCAATTCCCGAAGAGATACGACGAAATGGATGGTTTTTTCGTGTTCTCCGGCGTCAAATTGACTAGGAAACAACCCATTTTCAGGAAAATCTGAGACCAAAAATTTTGATTTTTTTACAACGGAGCAAAACCAAACCCATCCGATAGCGGATAAAAACGGAGCAAAACCAAACCCATCCGGTAGCGGATAAAAACGGAGCAAAACCAAACCCATCCAGTAGCGGATAAAAACGGAGCAAAACCAAACCCATCCAGTAGCGGATAAAAACGGAGCAAAACCAAACCCATCCGGTAGCGGATAAAAACGGAGCAAAACCAAACCCATCCGGTAGCGGATAAAAACGGAGCAAAACCAAACCCATCCGGTAGCGGATAAAAACGGAGCAAAACCAAACCCATCCGGTAGCGGATAAAAACGGAGCAAAACCAAACCCATCCGGTAGCGGATAAAAACGGTTATGTTATGTTTGTTATGTAGTAATTTAATTTAATGTATTTAAAACTCTATCTTAAATTTGTATGGACACGTGATCCCTAAATTTAAAAATCGTCAAATCTCTTCCGGTCTATATAGAGACTTGCGGTTTTCACCAATAAATAGAACATCTCCTAGACTATAACTATATCTTAAATTTGTATGGACACGTGATCCTTAAATTTAAAAATCGTCAAATCTCTTCCGGTCTATATAGAGACTTGCGGTTTTCACCAATAAATAGAACATCTCCTAGACTATAACTATATCTTAAATTTGTATGGACACGTGATCCTTAAATTTAAAAATCGTCAAATGTCTTCCGGTCTATATAGAGACTTGAGGTTTTCACCAATAAATAGAACATCTCCTAGACTATAACTATATCTTAAATTTGTATGGATACGTGATCCTTAAATTTAAAAATCGTCAAATCTCTTCCGGTCTATATAGAGACTTGCGGTTTTGACCAATTAATTGAACATCTCCTAGACTATAACTATATCTTAAATTTGTATGGACACGTGATCCTTAAATTTAAAAATCGTCAAATCTCTTCCGGTCTATATAGAGACTTGCGGTTTTCACCAATTAATAGAACATCTCCTAGACTATAACTATATCTTAAATTTGTATGGACACGTGATCCTTAAATTTAAAAATCGTCAAATCTCTTCCGGTCTATATAGAGTCTTGCGGTTTTCACCAATTAATTGAACATCTCCTAGACTATAACTATATCTTAAATTTGTATGGACACGTGATCCTTAAATTTAAAAATCGTCAAATCTCTTCCGGTCTATATAGAGACTTGCGGTTTTCACCAATTAATAGAACATCTCCTAGACTATTACTATATCTTAAATTTGTATGGACACGTGATCCTTAAATTTAAAAATCGTCAAATCTCTTCCGGTCTATATAGAGACTTGCGGTTTTCACCAATAAATAGAACATCTCCTAGACTATAACTATATCTTAAAATTGTATGGACACGTGATCCTTAAATTTAAAAATCGTCAAATGTCTTCCGGTCTATATGGAGACTTACTCCCGTAGAGATACGACGAAATGGATGGTTTTTTCGTGTTCTCCGGCATCAAATTGACTAGGAAACAACCCATTTTCAGGAAAATCTGAGACCAAAAATTTTGATTTTTTTACAAGGGGGGAGTCTTCTGTATCAATATTTTTTTTTTCAAAATTTTTCAACTCTCAGATTGTCCTGAAATTGAGCTTCCTTGTCAATTTCAAACCGGAGAAAACGAAAAACCCCTCCATTTTGTCCTATTCCTTCAGGAAATCTATTTTTCGTTGGAAAATTCCAATTCCCGTAGAGATACGACGAAATGGATGGTTTTTTCGTGTTCTCCGGCATCAAATTGACTAGGAAACAACCCATTTTCAGGAAAATCTGAGACCAAAAATTTTGATTTTTTTACAAGGGGGGGGTCTTCTGTATCAATATTTTTTTTTTCAAAATTTTTCAACTCTCAGATTGTCCTGAAATTGAGCTTCCTTGTCAATTTCATACCGGAGAAAACGAAAAACCCCTCCATTTTGTCCTATTTCTTCAGGAAATCTATTTTTCGTCGGAAAATTCCAATTCCCGTAGAGATACGACGAAATGGATGGTTTTTTCGTGTTCTCCGGCATCAAATTGACTAGGAAACAACCCATTTTAAGGAAAATCTGAGACCAAAAATTTTGATTTTTTTACAAGGGGGGAGTCTTCTGTATCAATATTTTTTTTTTCAAAATTTTTCAACTCAGATTGTCCTGAAATTGAGCTTCCTTGTCAATTTCATGCCGGAGAAAACGAAAAACCCCTCCATTTTGTCCTATTTCTTCAGGAAATCTATTTTTCGTCGGAAAATTCCAATTCCCGAAGAGATACGACGAAATGGATGGTTTTTTCGTGTTCTCCGGCGTCAAATTGACTAGGAAACAACCCATTTTCAGGAAAATCTGAGACCAAAAATTTTGATTTTTTTACAACGGAGCAAAACCAAACCCATCCGATAGCGGATAAAAACGGAGCAAAACCAAACCCATCCGGTAGCGGATAAAAACGGAGCAAAACCAAACCCATCCAGTAGCGGATAAAAACGGAGCAAAACCAAACCCATCCAGTAGCGGATAAAAACGGAGCAAAACCAAACCCATCCGGTAGCGGATAAAAACGGAGCAAAACCAAACCCATCCGGTAGCGGATAAAAACGGAGCAAAACCAAACCCATCCGGTAGCGGATAAAAACGGAGCAAAACCAAACCCATCCGGTAGCGGATAAAAACGGAGCAAAACCAAACCCATCCGGTAGCGGATAAAAACGGTTATGTTATGTTTGTTATGTAGTAATTTAATTTAATGTATTTAAAACTCTATCTTAAATTTGTATGGACACGTGATCCCTAAATTTAAAAATCGTCAAATCTCTTCCGGTCTATATAGAGACTTGCGGTTTTCACCAATAAATAGAACATCTCCTAGACTATAACTATATCTTAAATTTGTATGGACACGTGATCCTTAAATTTAAAAATCGTCAAATCTCTTCCGGTCTATATAGAGACTTGCGGTTTTCACCAATAAATAGAACATCTCCTAGACTATAACTATATCTTAAATTTGTATGGACACGTGATCCTTAAATTTAAAAATCGTCAAATGTCTTCCGGTCTATATAGAGACTTGAGGTTTTCACCAATAAATAGAACATCTCCTAGACTATAACTATATCTTAAATTTGTATGGATACGTGATCCTTAAATTTAAAAATCGTCAAATCTCTTCCGGTCTATATAGAGACTTGCGGTTTTGACCAATTAATTGAACATCTCCTAGACTATAACTATATCTTAAATTTGTATGGACACGTGATCCTTAAATTTAAAAATCGTCAAATCTCTTCCGGTCTATATAGAGACTTGCGGTTTTCACCAATTAATAGAACATCTCCTAGACTATAACTATATCTTAAATTTGTATGGACACGTGATCCTTAAATTTAAAAATCGTCAAATCTCTTCCGGTCTATATAGAGTCTTGCGGTTTTCACCAATTAATTGAACATCTCCTAGACTATAACTATATCTTAAATTTGTATGGACACGTGATCCTTAAATTTAAAAATCGTCAAATCTCTTCCGGTCTATATAGAGACTTGCGGTTTGATTGGGTTTGATTGGGTTTGCTTAGGTAACTATATCTTAAATTTGTATGGACACGTGATCCTTAAATTTAAAAATCGTCAAATCTCTTCCGGTCTATATAGAGACTTGCGGTTTTCACCAATAAATAGAACATCTCCTAGACTATAACTATATCTTAAATTTGTATGGACACGTGATCCTTAAATTTAAAAATCGTCAAATGTCTTCCGGTCTATATAGAGACTTGAGGTTTTCACCAATAAATAGAACATCTCCTAGACTATAACTATATCTTAAATTTGTATGGATACGTGATCCTTAAATTTAAAAATCGTCAAATCTCTTCCGGTCTATATAGAGACTTGCGGTTTTGACCAATTAATTGAACATCTCCTAGACTATAACTATATCTTAAATTTGTATGGACACGTGATCCTTAAATTTAAAAATCGTCAAATCTCTTCCGGTCTATATAGAGACTTGCGGTTTTCACCAATTAATAGAACATCTCCTAGACTATAACTATATCTTAAATTTGTATGGACACGTGATCCTTAAATTTAAAAATCGTCAAATCTCTTCCGGTCTATATAGAGTCTTGCGGTTTTCACCAATTAATTGAACATCTCCTAGACTATAACTATATCTTAAATTTGTATGGACACGTGATCCTTAAATTTAAAAATCGTCAAATCTCTTCCGGTCTATATAGAGACTTGCGGTTTGATTGGGTTTGATTGGGTTTGCTTAGGTAACTATATCTTAAATTTGTATGGACACGTGATCCTTAAATTTAAAAATCGTCAAATCTCTTCCGGTCTATATAGAGACTTGCGGTTTTCACCAATTAATAGAACATCTCCTAGACTATTACTATATCTTAAATTTGTATGGACACGTGATCCTTAAATTTAAAAATCGTCAAATCTCTTCCGGTCTATATAGAGACTTGCGGTTTTCACCAATAAATAGAACATCTCCTAGACTATAACTATATCTTAAAATTGTATGGACACGTGATCCTTAAATTTAAAAATCGTCAAATCTCTTCCGGTCTATATAGAGTCTTGCGGTTTTCACCAATTAATTGAACATCTCCTAGACTATAACTATATCTTAAATTTGTATGGACACGTGATCCTTAAATTTAAAAATCGTCAAATCTCTTCCGGTCTATATAGAGACTTGCGGTTTTGACCAATTAATTGAACATCTCCTAGACTATAACTATATCTTAAATTTGTATGGACACGTGATCCTTAAATTTAAAAATCGTCAAATCTCTTCCGGTCTATATAGAGACTTGCGGTTTTCACCAATTAATAGAACATCTCCTAGACTATAACTATATCTTAAATTTGTATGGACACGTGATCCTTAAATTTAAAAATCGTCAAATCTCTTCCGGTCTATATAGAGTCTTGCGGTTTTCACCAATTAATTGAACATCTCCTAGACTATAACTATATCTTAAATTTGTATGGACACGTGATCCTTAAATTTAAAAATCGTCAAATCTCTTCCGGTCTATATAGAGTCTTGCGGTTTTCACCAATTAATTGAACATCTCCTAGACTATAACTATATCTTAAATTTGTATGGACACGTGATCCTTAAATTTAAAAATCGTCAAATCTCTTCCGGTCTATATAGAGACTTGCGGTTTGATTGGGTTTGATTGGGTTTGCTTAGGTAACTATATCTTAAATTTGTATGGACACGTGATCCTTAAATTTAAAAATCGTCAAATCTCTTCCGGTCTATATAGAGACTTGCGGTTTTCACCAATTAATTGAACATCTCCTAGACTATAACTATATCTTAAATTTGTATGGATACGTGATCCTTAAATTTAAAAATCGTCAAATCTCTTCCGGTCTATATAGAGACTTGCGGTTTTGACCAATTAATTGAACATCTCCTAGACTATAACTATATCTTAAATTTGTATGGACACGTGATCCTTAAATTTAAAAATCGTCAAATCTCTTCCGGTCTATATAGAGACTTGCGGTTTTCACCAATTAATAGAACATCTCCTAGACTATAACTATATCTTAAATTTGTATGGACACGTGATCCTTAAATTTAAAAATCGTCAAATCTCTTCCGGTCTATATAGAGTCTTGCGGTTTTCACCAATTAATTGAACATCTCCTAGACTATAACTATATCTTAAATTTGTATGGACACGTGATCCTTAAATTTAAAAATCGTCAAATCTCTTCCGGTCTATATAGAGACTTGCGGTTTTCACCAATAAATAGAACATCTCCTAGACTATAACTATATCTTAAATTTGTATGGACACGTGATCCTTAAATTTAAAAATCGTCAAATGTCTTCCGGTCTATATAGAGACTTGCGGTTTTGACCAATTAATTGAACATCTCCTAGACTATAACTATATCTTAAATTTGTATGGACACGTGATCCTTAAATTTAAAAATCGTCAAATCTCTTCCGGTCTATATAGAGACTTGCGGTTTTCACCAATTAATAGAACATCTCCTAGACTATAACTATATCTTAAATTTGTATGGACACGTGATCCTTAAATTTAAAAATCGTCAAATCTCTTCCGGTCTATATAGAGTCTTGCGGTTTTCACCAATTAATTGAACATCTCCTAGACTATAACTATATCTTAAATTTGTATGGACACGTGATCCTTAAATTTAAAAATCGTCAAATCTCTTCCGGTCTATATAGAGACTTGCGGTTTGATTGGGTTTGATTGGGTTTGCTTAGGTAACTATATCTTAAATTTGTATGGACACGTGATCCTTAAATTTAAAAATCGTCAAATCTCTTCCGGTCTATATAGAGACTTGCGGTTTTCACCAATTAATAGAACATCTCCTAGACTATTACTATATCTTAAATTTGTATGGACACGTGATCCTTAAATTTAAAAATCGTCAAATCTCTTCCGGTCTATATAGAGACTTGCGGTTTTCACCAATAAATAGAACATCTCCTAGACTATAACTATATCTTAAAATTGTATGGACACGTGATCCTTAAATTTAAAAATCGTCAAATCTCTTCCGGTCTATATAGAGTCTTGCGGTTTTCACCAATTAATTGAACATCTCCTAGACTATAACTATATCTTAAATTTGTATGGACACGTGATCCTTAAATTTAAAAATCGTCAAATCTCTTCCGGTCTATATAGAGTCTTGCGGTTTTCACCAATTAATTGAACATCTCCTAGACTATAACTATATCTTAAATTTGTATGGACACGTGATCCTTAAATTTAAAAATCGTCAAATCTCTTCCGGTCTATATAGAGTCTTGCGGTTTTCACCAATTAATTGAACATCTCCTAGACTATAACTATATCTTAAATTTGTATGGACACGTGATCCTTAAATTTAAAAATCGTCAAATCTCTTCCGGTCTATATAGAGACTTGCGGTTTGATTGGGTTTGATTGGGTTTGCTTAGGTAACTATATCTTAAATTTGTATGGACACGTGATCCTTAAATTTAAAAATCGTCAAATATCTTCCGGTCTATATAGAGACTTGCGGTTTTCACCAATTAATAGAACATCTCCTAGACTATTACTATATCTTAAATTTGTATGGACACGTGATCCTTAAATTTAAAAATCGTCAAATCTCTTCCGGTCTATATAGAGACTTGCGGTTTTCACCTATTAATAGAACATCTCCTAGACTATAACTATATCTTAAATTTGTATGGACACGTGATCCTTAAATTTAAAAATCGTCAAATCTCTTCCGGTCTATATAGAGTCTTGCGGTTTTCACCAATTAATTGAACATCTCCTAGACTATAACTATATCTTAAATTTGTATGGACACGTGATCCTTAAATTTAAAAATCGTCAAATGTCTTCCGGTCTATATGGAGACTTACTCCCGTAGAGATACGACGAAATGGATGGTTTTTTCGTGTTCTCCGGCATCAAATTGACTAGGAAACAACCCATTTTCAGGAAAATCTGAGACCAAAAATTTTGATTTTTTTACAAGGGGGGAGTCTTCTGTATCAATATTTTTTTTTTCAAAATTTTTCAACTCTCAGATTGTCCTGAAATTGAGCTTCCTTGTCCATTTCAAACCGGAGAAAACGAAAAACCCCTCCATTTTGTCCTATTCCTTCAGGAAATCTATTTTTCGTTGGAAAATTCCAATTCCCGTAGAGATACGACGAAATGGATGGTTTTTTCGTGTTCTCCGGCATCAAATTGACTAGGAAACAACCCATTTTCAGGAAAATCTGAGACCAAAAATTTTGATTTTTTTACAAGGGGGGAGTCTTCTGTATCAATATTTTTTTTTTCAAAATTTTTCAACTCTCAGATTGTCCTGAAATTGAGCTTCCTTGTCAATTTCAAACCGGAGAAAACGAAAAACCCCTCCATTTTGTCCTATTCCTTCAGGAAATCTATTTTTCGTTGGAAAATTCCAATTCCCGTAGAGATACGACGAAATGGATGGTTTTTTCGTGTTCTCCGGCATCAAATTGACTAGGAAACAACCCATTTTCAGGAAAATCTGAGACCAAAAATTTTGATTTTTTTACAAGGGGGGAGTCTTCTGTATCAATATTTTTTTTTTCAAAATTTTTCAACTCTCAGATTGTCCTGAAATTGAGCTTCCTTGTCAATTTCATACCGGAGAAAACGAAAAACCCCTCCATTTTGTCCTATTTCTTCAGGAAATCTATTTTTCGTCGGAAAATTCCAATTCCCGTAGAGATACGACGAAATGGATGGTTTTTTCGTGTTCTCCGGCATCAAATTGACTAGGAAACAACCCATTTTCAGGAAAATCTGAGACCAAAAATTTTGATTTTTTACAAGGGGGGAGTCTTCTGTATCAATATTTTTTTTTTCAAAATTTTTCAACTCAGATTGTCCTGAAATTGAGCTTCCTTGTCAATTTCATGCCGGAGAAAACGAAAAACCCCTCCATTTTGTCCTATTTCTTCAGGAAATCTATTTTTCGTCGGAAAATTCCAATTCCCGAAGAGATACGACGAAATGGATGGTTTTTTCGTGTTCTCCGGCGTCAAATTGACTAGGAAACAACCCATTTTCAGGAAAATCTGAGACCAAAAATTTTGATTTTTTTACAACGGAGCAAAACCAAACCCATCCGATAGCGGATAAAAACGGAGCAAAACCAAACCCATCCGGTAGCGGATAAAAACGGAGCAAAACCAAACCCATCCTGTAGCGGATAAAAACGGAGCAAAACCAAACCCATCCAGTAGCGGATAAAAACGGAGCAAAACCAAACTCATCCGGTAGCGGATAAAAACGGAGCAAAACCAAACCCATCCGGTAGCGGATAAAAACGGAGCAAAACCAAACCCATCCGGTAGCGGATAAAAACGGAGCAAAACCAAACCCATCCGGTAGCGGATAAAAACGGAGCAAAACCAAACCCATCCGGTAGCGGATAAAAACGGTTATGTTATGTTTGTTATGTAGTAATTTAATTTAATGTATTTAAAACTCTATCTTAAATTTGTATGGACACGTGATCCTTAAATTTAAAAATCGTCAAATCTCTTCCGGTCTATATAGAGTCTTGCGGTTTTCACCAATTAATTGAACATCTCCTAGACTATAACTATATCTTAAATTTGTATGGACACGTGATCCTTAAATTTAAAAATCGTCAAATCTCTTCCGGTCTATATAGAGACTTGCGGTTTTGATCAATTAATTGAACATCTCCTAGACTATAACTATATCTTAAATTTGTATGGACACGTGATCCTTAAATTTAAAAATCGTCAAATCTCTTCCGGTCTATATAGAGACTTGCGGTTTTCACCAATTAATAGAACATCTCCTAGACTATAACTATATCTTAAATTTGTATGGACACGTGATCCTTAAATTTAAAAATCGTCAAATCTCTTCCGGTCTATATAGAGTCTTGCGGTTTTCACCAATTAATTGAACATCTCCTAGACTATAACTATATCTTAAATTTGTATGGACACGTGATCCTTAAATTTAAAAATCGTCAAATCTCTTCCGGTCTATATAGAGACTTGCGGTTTGATTGGGTTTGATTGGGTTTGCTTAGGTAACTATATCTTAAATTTGTATGGACACGTGATCCTTAAATTTAAAAATCGTCAAATCTCTTCCGGTCTATATAGAGACTTGCGGTTTTCACCAATTAATAGAACATCTCCTAGACTATTACTATATCTTAAATTTGTATGGACACGTGATCCTTAAATTTAAAAATCGTCAAATCTCTTCCGGTCTATATAGAGACTTGCGGTTTTCACCAATAAATAGAACATCTCCTAGACTATAACTATATCTTAAAATTGTATGGACACGTGATCCTTAAATTTAAAAATCGTCAAATGTCTTCCGGTCTATATGGAGACTTACTCCCGTAGAGATACGACGAAATGGATGGTTTTTTCGTGTTCTCCGGCATCAAATTGACTAGGAAACAACCCATTTTCAGGAAAATCTGAGACCAAAAATTTTGATTTTTTTACAAGGGGGGAGTCTTCTGTATCAATATTTTTTTTTTCAAAATTTTTCAACTCTCAGATTGTCCTGAAATTGAGCTTCCTTGTCAATTTCAAACCGGAGAAAACGAAAAACCCCTCCATTTTGTCCTATTCCTTCAGGAAATCTATTTTTCGTTGGAAAATTCCAATTCCCGTAGAGATACGACGAAATGGATGGTTTTTTCGTGTTCTCCGGCATCAAATTGACTAGGAAACAACCCATTTTCAGGAAAATCTGAGACCAAAAATTTTGATTTTTTACAAGGGGGGAGTCTTCTGTATCAATATTTTTTTTTTCAAAATTTTTCAACTCAGATTGTCCTGAAATTGAGCTTCCTTGTCAATTTCATGCCGGAGAAAACGAAAAACCCCTCCATTTTGTCCTATTTCTTCAGGAAATCTATTTTTCGTCGGAAAATTCCAATTCCCGAAGAGATACGACGAAATGGATGGTTTTTTCGTGTTCTCCGGCGTCAAATTGACTAGGAAACAACCCATTTTCAGGAAAATCTGAGACCAAAAATTTTGATTTTTTTACAACGGAGCAAAACCAAACCCATCCGATAGCGGATAAAAACGGAGCAAAACCAAACCCATCCGGTAGCGGATAAAAACGGAGCAAAACCAAACCCATCCTGTAGCGGATAAAAACGGAGCAAAACCAAACCCATCCAGTAGCGGATAAAAACGGAGCAAAACCAAACTCATCCGGTAGCGGATAAAAACGGAGCAAAACCAAACCCATCCGGTAGCGGATAAAAACGGAGCAAAACCAAACCCATCCGGTAGCGGATAAAAACGGAGCAAAACCAAACCCATCCGGTAGCGGATAAAAACGGAGCAAAACCAAACCCATCCGGTAGCGGATAAAAACGGTTATGTTATGTTTGTTATGTAGTAATTTAATTTAATGTATTTAAAACTCTATCTTAAATTTGTATGGACACGTGATCCTTAAATTTAAAAATCGTCAAATCTCTTCCGGTCTATATAGAGTCTTGCGGTTTTCACCAATTAATTGAACATCTCCTAGACTATAACTATATCTTAAATTTGTATGGACACGTGATCCTTAAATTTAAAAATCGTCAAATCTCTTCCGGTCTATATAGAGACTTGCGGTTTTGATCAATTAATTGAACATCTCCTAGACTATAACTATATCTTAAATTTGTATGGACACGTGATCCTTAAATTTAAAAATCGTCAAATCTCTTCCGGTCTATATAGAGACTTGCGGTTTTCACCAATTAATAGAACATCTCCTAGACTATAACTATATCTTAAATTTGTATGGACACGTGATCCTTAAATTTAAAAATCGTCAAATCTCTTCCGGTCTATATAGAGTCTTGCGGTTTTCACCAATTAATTGAACATCTCCTAGACTATAACTATATCTTAAATTTGTATGGACACGTGATCCTTAAATTTAAAAATCGTCAAATCTCTTCCGGTCTATATAGAGACTTGCGGTTTGATTGGGTTTGATTGGGTTTGCTTAGGTAACTATATCTTAAATTTGTATGGACACGTGATCCTTAAATTTAAAAATCGTCAAATCTCTTCCGGTCTATATAGAGACTTGCGGTTTTCACCAATTAATAGAACATCTCCTAGACTATTACTATATCTTAAATTTGTATGGACACGTGATCCTTAAATTTAAAAATCGTCAAATCTCTTCCGGTCTATATAGAGACTTGCGGTTTTCACCAATAAATAGAACATCTCCTAGACTATAACTATATCTTAAAATTGTATGGACACGTGATCCTTAAATTTAAAAATCGTCAAATGTCTTCCGGTCTATATGGAGACTTACTCCCGTAGAGATACGACGAAATGGATGGTTTTTTCGTGTTCTCCGGCATCAAATTGACTAGGAAACAACCCATTTTCAGGAAAATCTGAGACCAAAAATTTTGATTTTTTTACAAGGGGGGAGTCTTCTGTATCAATATTTTTTTTTTCAAAATTTTTCAACTCTCAGATTGTCCTGAAATTGAGCTTCCTTGTCAATTTCAAACCGGAGAAAACGAAAAACCCCTCCATTTTGTCCTATTCCTTCAGGAAATCTATTTTTCGTTGGAAAATTCCAATTCCCGTAGAGATACGACGAAATGGATGGTTTTTTCGTGTTCTCCGGCATCAAATTGACTAGGAAACAACCCATTTTCAGGAAAATCTGAGACCAAAAATTTTGATTTTTTACAAGGGGGGAGTCTTCTGTATCAATATTTTTTTTTTCAAAATTTTTCAACTCAGATTGTCCTGAAATTGAGCTTCCTTGTCAATTTCATGCCGGAGAAAACGAAAAACCCCTCCATTTTGTCCTATTTCTTCAGGAAATCTATTTTTCGTCGGAAAATTCCAATTCCCGAAGAGATACGACGAAATGGATGGTTTTTTCGTGTTCTCCGGCGTCAAATTGACTAGGAAACAACCCATTTTCAGGAAAATCTGAGACCAAAAATTTTGATTTTTTTACAACGGAGCAAAACCAAACCCATCCGATAGCGGATAAAAACGGAGCAAAACCAAACCCATCCGGTAGCGGATAAAAACGGAGCAAAACCAAACCCATCCTGTAGCGGATAAAAACGGAGCAAAACCAAACCCATCCAGTAGCGGATAAAAACGGAGCAAAACCAAACTCATCCGGTAGCGGATAAAAACGGAGCAAAACCAAACCCATCCGGTAGCGGATAAAAACGGAGCAAAACCAAACCCATCCGGTAGCGGATAAAAACGGAGCAAAACCAAACCCATCCGGTAGCGGATAAAAACGGAGCAAAACCAAACCCATCCGGTAGCGGATAAAAACGGTTATGTTATGTTTGTTATGTAGTAATTTAATTTAATGTATTTAAAACTCTATCTTAAATTTGTATGGACACGTGATCCTTAAATTTAAAAATCGTCAAATCTCTTCCGGTCTATATAGAGTCTTGCGGTTTTCACCAATTAATTGAACATCTCCTAGACTATAACTATATCTTAAATTTGTATGGACACGTGATCCTTAAATTTAAAAATCGTCAAATCTCTTCCGGTCTATATAGAGACTTGCGGTTTTGATCAATTAATTGAACATCTCCTAGACTATAACTATATCTTAAATTTGTATGGACACGTGATCCTTAAATTTAAAAATCGTCAAATCTCTTCCGGTCTATATAGAGACTTGCGGTTTTCACCAATTAATAGAACATCTCCTAGACTATAACTATATCTTAAATTTGTATGGACACGTGATCCTTAAATTTAAAAATCGTCAAATCTCTTCCGGTCTATATAGAGTCTTGCGGTTTTCACCAATTAATTGAACATCTCCTAGACTATAACTATATCTTAAATTTGTATGGACACGTGATCCTTAAATTTAAAAATCGTCAAATCTCTTCCGGTCTATATAGAGACTTGCGGTTTGATTGGGTTTGATTGGGTTTGCTTAGGTAACTATATCTTAAATTTGTATGGACACGTGATCCTTAAATTTAAAAATCGTCAAATCTCTTCCGGTCTATATAGAGACTTGCGGTTTTCACCAATTAATAGAACATCTCCTAGACTATTACTATATCTTAAATTTGTATGGACACGTGATCCTTAAATTTAAAAATCGTCAAATCTCTTCCGGTCTATATAGAGACTTGCGGTTTTCACCAATAAATAGAACATCTCCTAGACTATAACTATATCTTAAAATTGTATGGACACGTGATCCTTAAATTTAAAAATCGTCAAATGTCTTCCGGTCTATATGGAGACTTACTCCCGTAGAGATACGACGAAATGGATGGTTTTTTCGTGTTCTCCGGCATCAAATTGACTAGGAAACGACCCATTTTCAGGAAAATCTGAGACCAAAAATTTTGATTTTTTTACAAGGGGGGAGTCTTCTGTATCAATATTTTTTTTTTCAAAATTTTTCAACTCTCAGATTGTCCTGAAATTGAGCTTCCTTGTCAATTTCAAACCGGAGAAAACGAAAAACCCCTCCATTTTGTCCTATTCCTTCAGGAAATCTATTTTTCGTTGGAAAATTCCAATTCCCGTAGAGATACGACGAAATGGATGGTTTTTTCGTGTTCTCCGGCATCAAATTGACTAGGAAACAACCCATTTTCAGGAAAATCTGAGACCAAAAATTTTGATTTTTTTACAAGGGGGGAGTCTTCTGTATCAATATTTTTTTTTTCAAAATTTTTCAACTCTCAGATTGTCCTGAAATTGAGCTTCCTTGTCAATTTCAAACCGGAGAAAACGAAAAACCCCTCCATTTTGTCCTATTCCTTCAGGAAATCTATTTTTCGTTGGAAAATTCCAATTCCCGTAGAGATACGACGAAATGGATGGTTTTTTCGTGTTCTCCGGCATCAAATTGACTAGGAAACAACCCATTTTCAGGAAAATCTGAGACCAAAAATTTTGATTTTTTTACAAGGGGGGAGTCTTCTGTATCAATATTTTTTTTTTCAAAATTTTTCAACTCTCAGATTGTCCTGAAATTGAGCTTCCTTGTCAATTTCATACCGGAGAAAACGAAAAACCCCTCCATTTTGTCCTATTTCTTCAGGAAATCTATTTTTCGTCGGAAAATTCCAATTCCCGTAGAGATACGACGAAATGGATGGTTTTTTCGTGTTCTCCGGCATCAAATTGACTAGGAAACAACCCATTTTCAGGAAAATCTGAGACCAAAAATTTTGATTTTTTTACAAGGGGGGAGTCTTCTGTATCAATATTTTTTTTTTCAAAATTTTTCAAATTAGATTGTCCTGAAATTGAGCTTCCTTGTCAATTTCATGCCGGAGAAAACGAAAAACCCCTCCATTTTGTCCTATTTCTTCAGGAAATCTATTTTTCGTCGGAAAATTCCAATTCCCGAAGAGATACGACGAAATGGATGGTTTTTTCGTGTTCTCCGGCGTCAAATTGACTAGGAAACAACCCATTTTCAGGAAAATCTGAGACCAAAAATTTTGATTTTTTTACAACGGAGCAAAACCAAACCCATCCGATAGCGGATAAAAACGGAGCAAAACCAAACCCATCCGGTAGCGGATAAAAACGGAGCAAAACCAAACCCATCCAGTAGCGGATAAAAACGGAGCAAAACCAAACCCATCCAGTAGCGGATAAAAACGGAGCAAAACCAGACCCATCCGGTAGCGGATAAAAACGGAGCAAAACCAAACCCATCCGGTAGCGGATAAAAACGGAGCAAAACCAAACCCATCCGGTAGCGGATAAAAACGGAGCAAAACCAAACCCATCCGGTAGCGGATAAAAACGGAGCAAAACCAAACCCATCCGGTAGCGGATAAAAACGGTTATGTTATGTTTGTTATGTAGTAATTTAATTTAATGTATTTAAAACTCTATCTTAAATTTGTATGGACACGTGATCCCTAAATTTAAAAATCGTCAAATCTCTTCCGGTCTATATAGAGACTTGCGGTTTTCACCAATAAATAGAACATCTCCTAGACTATAACTATATCTTAAATTTGTATGGACACGTGATCCTTAAATTTAAAAATCGTCAAATCTCTTCCGGTCTATATAGAGACTTGCGGTTTTCACCAATAAATAGAACATCTCCTAGACTATAACTATATCTTAAATTTGTATGGACACGTGATCCTTAAATTTAAAAATCGTCAAATGTCTTCCGGTCTATATAGAGACTTGAGGTTTTCACCAATAAATAGAACATCTCCTAGACTATAACTATATCTTAAATTTGTATGGATACGTGATCCTTAAATTTAAAAATCGTCAAATCTCTTCCGGTCTATATAGAGACTTGCGGTTTTGACCAATTAATTGAACATCTCCTAGACTATAACTATATCTTAAATTTGTATGGACACGTGATCCTTAAATTTAAAAATCGTCAAATCTCTTCCGGTCTATATAGAGACTTGCGGTTTTCACCAATTAATAGAACATCTCCTAGACTATAACTATATCTTAAATTTGTATGGACACGTGATCCTTAAATTTAAAAATCGTCAAATCTCTTCCGGTCTATATAGAGTCTTGCGGTTTTCACCAATTAATTGAACATCTCCTAGACTATAACTATATCTTAAATTTGTATGGACACGTGATCCTTAAATTTAAAAATCGTCAAATCTCTTCCGGTCTATATAGAGACTTGCGGTTTGATTGGGTTTGATTGGGTTTGCTTAGGTAACTATATCTTAAATTTGTATGGACACGTGATCCTTAAATTTAAAAATCGTCAAATCTCTTCCGGTCTATATAGAGACTTGCGGTTTTCACCAATTAATAGAACATCTCCTAGACTATTACTATATCTTAAATTTGTATGGAAACGTGATCCTTAAATTTAAAAATCGTCAAATCTCTTCCGATCTATATAGAGACTTGCGGTTTTCACCAATAAATAGAACATCTCCTAGACTATAACTATATCTTAAAATTGTATGGACACGTGATCCTTAAATTTAAAAATCGTCAAATCTCTTCCGGTCTATATAGAGTCTTGCGGTTTTCACCAATTAATTGAACATCTCCTAGACTATAACTATATCTTAAATTTGTATGGACACGTGATCCTTAAATTTAAAAATCGTCAAATCTCTTCCGGTCTATATAGAGACTTGCGGTTTTGACCAATTAATTGAACATCTCCTAGACTATAACTATATCTTAAATTTGTATGGACACGTGATCCTTAAATTTAAAAATCGTCAAATCTCTTCCGGTCTATATAGAGACTTGCGGTTTTCACCAATTAATAGAACATCTCCTAGACTATAACTATATCTTAAATTTGTATGGACACGTGATCCTTAAATTTAAAAATCGTCAAATCTCTTCCGGTCTATATAGAGTCTTGCGGTTTTCACCAATTAATTGAACATCTCCTAGACTATAACTATATCTTAAATTTGTATGGACACGTGATCCTTAAATTTAAAAATCGTCAAATCTCTTCCGGTCTATATAGAGTCTTGCGGTTTTCACCAATTAATTGAACATCTCCTAGACTATAACTATATCTTAAATTTGTATGGACACGTGATCCTTAAATTTAAAAATCGTCAAATCTCTTCCGGTCTATATAGAGACTTGCGGTTTTCACCAATTAATAGAACATCTCCTAGACTATTACTATATCTTAAATTTGTATGGACACGTGATCCTTAAATTTAAAAATCGTCAAATCTCTTCCGATCTATATAGAGACTTGCGGTTTTCACCAATAAATAGAACATCTCCTAGACTATAACTATATCTTAAAATTGTATGGACACGTGATCCTTAAATTTAAAAATCGTCAAATGTCTTCCGGTCTATATAGAGTCTTGCGGTTTTCACCAATTAATTGAACATCTCCTAGACTATAACTATATCTTAAATTTGTATGGACACGTGATCCTTAAATTTAAAAATCGTCAAATCTCTTCCGGTCTATATAGAGACTTGCGGTTTTGACCAATTAATTGAACATCTCCTAGACTATAACTATATCTTAAATTTGTATGGACACGTGATCCTTAAATTTAAAAATCGTCAAATCTCTTCCGGTCTATATAGAGACTTGCGGTTTTCACCAATTAATAGAACATCTCCTAGACTATAACTATATCTTAAATTTGTATGGACACGTGATCCTTAAATTTAAAAATCGTCAAATCTCTTCCGGTCTATATAGAGTCTTGCGGTTTTCACCAATTAATTGAACATCTCCTAGACTATAACTATATCTTAAATTTGTATGGACACGTGATCCTTAAATTTAAAAATCGTCAAATCTCTTCCGGTCTATATAGAGTCTTGCGGTTTTCACCAATTAATTGAACATCTCCTAGACTATAACTATATCTTAAATTTGTATGGACACGTGATCCTTAAATTTAAAAATCGTCAAATCTCTTCCGGTCTATATAGAGACTTGCGGTTTTCACCAATTAATAGAACATCTCCTAGACTATTACTATATCTTAAATTTGTATGGACACGTGATCCTTAAATTTAAAAATCGTCAAATCTCTTCCGGTCTATATAGAGACTTGCGGTTTTCACCAATAAATAGAACATCTCCTAGACTATAACTATGTCTTAAAATTGTATGGACACGTGATCCTTAAATTTAAAAATCGTCAAATGTCTTCCGGTCTATATGGAGACTTACTCCCGTAGAGATACGACGAAATGGATGGTTTTTTCGTGTTCTCCGGCATCAAATTGACTAGGTAACAACCCATTTTCAGGAAAATCTGAGACCAAAAATTTTGATTTTTTTCTGTATCAATATTTTTTTTTTCAAAATTTTTCAACTCTCAGATTGTCCTGAAATTGAGCTTCCTTGTCAATTTCAAACCGGAGAAAACGAAAAACCCCTCCATTTTGTCCTATTCCTTCAGGAAATCTATTTTTCGTTGGAAAATTCCAATTCCCGTAGAGATACGACGAAATGGATGGTTTTTTCGTGTTCTCCGGCATCAAATTGACTAGGAAACAACCCATTTTCAGGAAAATCTGAGACCAAAAATTTTGATTTTTTTACAAGGGGGGGGGTCTTCTGTATCAATATTTTTTTTTTCAAAATTTTTCAACTCTCAGATTGTCCTGAAATTGAGCTTCCTTGTCAATTTCATACCGGAGAAAACGAAAAACCCCTCCATTTTGTCCTATTTCTTCAGGAAATCTATTTTTCGTCGGAAAATTCCAATTCCCGTAGAGATACGACGAAATGGATGGTTTTTTCGTGTTCTCCGGCATCAAATTGACTAGGAAACAACCCATTTTCAGGAAAATCTGAGACCAAAAATTTTGATTTTTTTACAAGGGGGGAGTCTTCTGTATCAATATTTTTTTTTTCAAAATTTTTCAACTCAGATTGTCCTGAAATTGAGCTTCCTTGTCAATTTCATGCCGGAGAAAACGAAAAACCCCTCCATTTTGTCCTATTTCTTCAGGAAATCTATTTTTCGTCGGAAAATTCCAATTCCCGAAGAGATACGACGAAATGGATGGTTTTTTCGTGTTCTCCGGCGTCAAATTGACTAGGAAACAACCCATTTTCAGGAAAATCTGAGACCAAAAATTTTGATTTTTTTACAACGGAGCAAAACCAAACCCATCCGATAGCGGATAAAAACGGAGCAAAACCAAACCCATCCGGTAGCGGATAAAAACGGAGCAAAACCAAACCCATCCAGTAGCGGATAAAAACGGAGCAAAACCAAACCCATCCAGTAGCGGATAAAAACGGAGCAAAACCAAACCCATCCGGTAGCGGATAAAAACGGAGCAAAACCAAACCCATCCGGTAGCGGATAAAAACGGAGCAAAACCAAACCCATCCGGTAGCGGATAAAAACGGAGCAAAACCAAACCCATCCGGTAGCGGATAAAAACGGAGCAAAACCAAACCCATCCGGTAGCGGATAAAAACGGTTATGTTATGTTTGTTATGTAGTAATTTAATTTAATGTATTTAAAACTCTATCTTAAATTTGTATGGACACGTGATCCCTAAATTTAAAAATCGTCAAATCTCTTCCGGTCTATATAGAGACTTGCGGTTTTCACCAATAAATAGAACATCTCCTAGACTATAACTATATCTTAAATTTGTATGGACACGTGATCCTTAAATTTAAAAATCGTCAAATCTCTTCCGGTCTATATAGAGACTTGCGGTTTTCACCAATAAATAGAACATCTCCTAGACTATAACTATATCTTAAATTTGTATGGACACGTGATCCTTAAATTTAAAAATCGTCAAATGTCTTCCGGTCTATATAGAGACTTGAGGTTTTCACCAATAAATAGAACATCTCCTAGACTATAACTATATCTTAAATTTGTATGGATACGTGATCCTTAAATTTAAAAATCGTCAAATCTCTTCCGGTCTATATAGAGTCTTGCGGTTTTCACCAATTAATTGAACATCTCCTAGACTATAACTATATCTTAAATTTGTATGGACACGTGATCCTTAAATTTAAAAATCGTCAAATCTCTTCCGGTCTATATAGAGACTTGCGGTTTTCACCAATTAATAGAACATCTCCTAGACTATTACTATATCTTAAATTTGTATGGACACGTGATCCTTAAATTTAAAAATCGTCAAATCTCTTCCGGTCTATATAGAGACTTGCGGTTTTCACCAATAAATAGAACATCTCCTAGACTATAACTATGTCTTAAAATTGTATGGACACGTGATCCTTAAATTTAAAAATCGTCAAATGTCTTCCGGTCTATATGGAGACTTACTCCCGTAGAGATACGACGAAATGGATGGTTTTTTCGTGTTCTCCGGCATCAAATTGACTAGGTAACAACCCATTTTCAGGAAAATCTGAGACCAAAAATTTTGATTTTTTTCTCTATCAATATTTTTTTTTTCAAAATTTTTCAACTCTCAGATTGTCCTGAAATTGAGCTTCCTTGTCAATTTCAAACCGGAGAAAACGAAAAACCCCTCCATTTTGTCCTATTCCTTCAGGAAATCTATTTTTCGTTGGAAAATTCCAATTCCCGTAGAGATACGACGAAATGGATGGTTTTTTCGTGTTCTCCGGCATCAAATTGACTAGGAAACAACCCATTTTCAGGAAAATCTGAGACCAAAAATTTTGATTTTTTTACAAGGGGGGGGGTCTTCTGTATCAATATTTTTTTTTTCAAAATTTTTCAACTCTCAGATTGTCCTGAAATTGAGCTTCCTTGTCAATTTCATACCGGAGAAAACGAAAAACCCCTCCATTTTGTCCTATTTCTTCAGGAAATCTATTTTTCGTCGGAAAATTCCAATTCCCGTAGAGATACGACGAAATGGATGGTTTTTTCGTGTTCTCCGGCATCAAATTGACTAGGAAACAACCCATTTTCAGGAAAATCTGAGACCAAAAATTTTGATTTTTTTACAAGGGGGGAGTCTTCTGTATCAATATTTTTTTTTTCAAAATTTTTCAACTCAGATTGTCCTGAAATTGAGCTTCCTTGTCAATTTCATGCCGGAGAAAACGAAAAACCCCTCCATTTTGTCCTATTTCTTCAGGAAATCTATTTTTCGTCGGAAAATTCCAATTCCCGAAGAGATACGACGAAATGGATGGTTTTTTCGTGTTCTCCGGCGTCAAATTGACTAGGAAACAACCCATTTTCAGGAAAATCTGAGACCAAAAATTTTGATTTTTTTACAACGGAGCAAAACCAAACCCATCCGATAGCGGATAAAAACGGAGCAAAACCAAACCCATCCGGTAGCGGATAAAAACGGAGCAAAACCAAACCCATCCAGTAGCGGATAAAAACGGAGCAAAACCAAACCCATCCAGTAGCGGATAAAAACGGAGCAAAACCAAACCCATCCGGTAGCGGATAAAAACGGAGCAAAACCAAACCCATCCGGTAGCGGATAAAAACGGAGCAAAACCAAACCCATCCGGTAGCGGATAAAAACGGAGCAAAACCAAACCCATCCGGTAGCGGATAAAAACGGAGCAAAACCAAACCCATCCGGTAGCGGATAAAAACGGTTATGTTATGTTTGTTATGTAGTAATTTAATTTAATGTATTTAAAACTCTATCTTAAATTTGTATGGACACGTGATCCCTAAATTTAAAAATCGTCAAATCTCTTCCGGTCTATATAGAGACTTGCGGTTTTCACCAATAAATAGAACATCTCCTAGACTATAACTATATCTTAAATTTGTATGGACACGTGATCCTTAAATTTAAAAATCGTCAAATCTCTTCCGGTCTATATAGAGACTTGCGGTTTTCACCAATAAATAGAACATCTCCTAGACTATAACTATATCTTAAATTTGTATGGACACGTGATCCTTAAATTTAAAAATCGTCAAATGTCTTCCGGTCTATATAGAGACTTGAGGTTTTCACCAATAAATAGAACATCTCCTAGACTATAACTATATCTTAAATTTGTATGGATACGTGATCCTTAAATTTAAAAATCGTCAAATCTCTTCCGGTCTATATAGAGACTTGCGGTTTTGACCAATTAATTGAACATCTCCTAGACTATAACTATATCTTAAATTTGTATGGACACGTGATCCTTAAATTTAAAAATCGTCAAATCTCTTCCGGTCTATATAGAGACTTGCGGTTTTCACCAATTAATAGAACATCTCCTAGACTATAACTATATCTTAAATTTGTATGGACACGTGATCCTTAAATTTAAAAATCGTCAAATCTCTTCCGGTCTATATAGAGTCTTGCGGTTTTCACCAATTAATTGAACATCTCCTAGACTATAACTATATCTTAAATTTGTATGGACACGTGATCCTTAAATTTAAAAATCGTCAAATCTCTTCCGGTCTATATAGAGACTTGCGGTTTGATTGGGTTTGATTGGGTTTGCTTAGGTAACTATATCTTAAATTTGTATGGACACGTGATCCTTAAATTTAAAAATCGTCAAATCTCTTCCGGTCTATATAGAGACTTGCGGTTTTCACCAATAAATAGAACATCTCCTAGACTATAACTATATCTTAAATTTGTATGGACACGTGATCCTTAAATTTAAAAATCGTCAAATGTCTTCCGGTCTATATAGAGACTTGAGGTTTTCACCAATAAATAGAACATCTCCTAGACTATAACTATATCTTAAATTTGTATGGATACGTGATCCTTAAATTTAAAAATCGTCAAATCTCTTCCGGTCTATATAGAGACTTGCGGTTTTGACCAATTAATTGAACATCTCCTAGACTATAACTATATCTTAAATTTGTATGGACACGTGATCCTTAAATTTAAAAATCGTCAAATCTCTTCCGGTCTATATAGAGACTTGCGGTTTTCACCAATTAATAGAACATCTCCTAGACTATAACTATATCTTAAATTTGTATGGACACGTGATCCTTAAATTTAAAAATCGTCAAATCTCTTCCGGTCTATATAGAGTCTTGCGGTTTTCACCAATTAATTGAACATCTCCTAGACTATAACTATATCTTAAATTTGTATGGACACGTGATCCTTAAATTTAAAAATCGTCAAATCTCTTCCGGTCTATATAGAGACTTGCGGTTTGATTGGGTTTGATTGGGTTTGCTTAGGTAACTATATCTTAAATTTGTATGGACACGTGATCCTTAAATTTAAAAATCGTCAAATCTCTTCCGGTCTATATAGAGACTTGCGGTTTTCACCAATTAATAGAACATCTCCTAGACTATTACTATATCTTAAATTTGTATGGACACGTGATCCTTAAATTTAAAAATCGTCAAATCTCTTCCGGTCTATATGGAGACTTGCGGTTTTCACCAATAAATAGAACATCTCCTAGACTATAACTATATCTTAAAATTGTATGGACACGTGATCCTTAAATTTAAAAATCGTCAAATCTCTTCCGGTCTATATAGAGTCTTGCGGTTTTCACCAATTAATTGAACATCTCCTAGACTATAACTATATCTTAAATTTGTATGGACACGTGATCCTTAAATTTAAAAATCGTCAAATCTCTTCCGGTCTATATAGAGACTTGCGGTTTTGACCAATTAATTGAACATCTCCTAGACTATAACTATATCTTAAATTTGTATGGACACGTGATCCTTAAATTTAAAAATCGTCAAATCTCTTCCGGTCTATATAGAGACTTGCGGTTTTCACCAATTAATAGAACATCTCCTAGACTATAACTATATCTTAAATTTGTATGGACACGTGATCCTTAAATTTAAAAATCGTCAAATCTCTTCCGGTCTATATAGAGTCTTGCGGTTTTCACCAATTAATTGAACATCTCCTAGACTATAACTATATCTTAAATTTGTATGGACACGTGATCCTTAAATTTAAAAATCGTCAAATCTCTTCCGGTCTATATAGAGTCTTGCGGTTTTCACCAATTAATTGAACATCTCCTAGACTATAACTATATCTTAAATTTGTATGGACACGTGATCCTTAAATTTAAAAATCGTCAAATCTCTTCCGGTCTATATAGAGACTTGCGGTTTGATTGGGTTTGATTGGGTTTGCTTAGGTAACTATATCTTAAATTTGTATGGACACGTGATCCTTAAATTTAAAAATCGTCAAATCTCTTCCGGTCTATATAGAGACTTGCGGTTTTCACCAATTAATAGAACATCTCCTAGACTATTACTATATCTTAAATTTGTATGGACACGTGATCCTTAAATTTAAAAATCGTCAAATCTCTTCCGGTCTATATAGAGACTTGCGGTTTTCACCAATAAATAGAACATCTCCTAGACTATAACTATATCTTAAATTTGTATGGACACGTGATCCTTAAATTTAAAAATCGTCAAATCTCTTCCGGTCTATATAGAGTCTTGCGGTTTTCACCAATTAATTGAACATCTCCTAGACTATAACTATATCTTAAATTTGTATGGACACGTGATCCTTAAATTTAAAAATCGTCAAATCTCTTCCGGTCTATATAGAGTCTTGCGGTTTTCACCAATTAATTGAACATCTCCTAGACTATAACTATATCTTAAATTTGTATGGACACGTGATCCTTAAATTTAAAAATCGTCAAATCTCTTCCGGTCTATATAGAGACTTGCGGTTTTGATCAATTAATTGAACATCTCCTAGACTATAACTATATCTTAAATTTGTATGGACACGTGATCCTTAAATTTAAAAATCGTCAAATCTCTTCCGGTCTATATAGAGACTTGCGGTTTTCACCAATTAATAGAACATCTCCTAGACTATAACTATATCTTAAATTTGTATGGACACGTGATCCTTAAATTTAAAAATCGTCAAATCTCTTCCGGTCTATATAGAGTCTTGCGGTTTTCACCAATTAATTGAACATCTCCTAGACTATAACTATATCTTAAATTTGTATGGACACGTGATCCTTAAATTTAAAAATCGTCAAATCTCTTCCGGTCTATATAGAGACTTGCGGTTTGATTGGGTTTGATTGGGTTTGCTTAGGTAACTATATCTTAAATTTGTATGGACACGTGATCCTTAAATTTAAAAATCGTCAAATCTCTTCCGGTCTATATAGAGACTTGCGGTTTTCACCAATTAATAGAACATCTCCTAGACTATTACTATATCTTAAATTTGTATGGACACGTGATCCTTAAATTTAAAAATCGTCAAATCTCTTCCGGTCTATATAGAGACTTGCGGTTTTCACCAATAAATAGAACATCTCCTAGACTATAACTATATCTTAAAATTGTATGGACACGTGATCCTTAAATTTAAAAATCGTCAAATGTCTTCCGGTCTATATGGAGACTTACTCCCGTAGAGATACGACGAAATGGATGGTTTTTTCGTGTTCTCCGGCATCAAATTGACTAGGAAACGACCCATTTTCAGGAAAATCTGAGACCAAAAATTTTGATTTTTTTACAAGGGGGGAGTCTTCTGTATCAATATTTTTTTTTTCAAAATTTTTCAACTCTCAGATTGTCCTGAAATTGAGCTTCCTTGTCAATTTCAAACCGGAGAAAACGAAAAACCCCTCCATTTTGTCCTATTCCTTCAGGAAATCTATTTTTCGTTGGAAAATTCCAATTCCCGTAGAGATACGACGAAATGGATGGTTTTTTCGTGTTCTCCGGCATCAAATTGACTAGGAAACAACCCATTTTCAGGAAAATCTGAGACCAAAAATTTTGATTTTTTTACAAGGGGGGAGTCTTCTGTATCAATATTTTTTTTTTCAAAATTTTTCAACTCTCAGATTGTCCTGAAATTGAGCTTCCTTGTCAATTTCAAACCGGAGAAAACGAAAAACCCCTCCATTTTGTCCTATTCCTTCAGGAAATCTATTTTTCGTTGGAAAATTCCAATTCCCGTAGAGATACGACGAAATGGATGGTTTTTTCGTGTTCTCCGGCATCAAATTGACTAGGAAACAACCCATTTTCAGGAAAATCTGAGACCAAAAATTTTGATTTTTTTACAAGGGGGGAGTCTTCTGTATCAATATTTTTTTTTTCAAAATTTTTCAACTCTCAGATTGTCCTGAAATTGAGCTTCCTTGTCAATTTCATACCGGAGAAAACGAAAAACCCCTCCATTTTGTCCTATTTCTTCAGGAAATCTATTTTTCGTCGGAAAATTCCAATTCCCGTAGAGATACGACGAAATGGATGGTTTTTTCGTGTTCTCCGGCATCAAATTGACTAGGAAACAACCCATTTTCAGGAAAATCTGAGACCAAAAATTTTGATTTTTTTACAAGGGGGGAGTCTTCTGTATCAATATTTTTTTTTTCAAAATTTTTCAAATTAGATTGTCCTGAAATTGAGCTTCCTTGTCAATTTCATGCCGGAGAAAACGAAAAACCCCTCCATTTTGTCCTATTTCTTCAGGAAATCTATTTTTCGTCGGAAAATTCCAATTCCCGAAGAGATACGACGAAATGGATGGTTTTTTCGTGTTCTCCGGCGTCAAATTGACTAGGAAACAACCCATTTTCAGGAAAATCTGAGACCAAAAATTTTGATTTTTTTACAACGGAGCAAAACCAAACCCATCCGATAGCGGATAAAAACGGAGCAAAACCAAACCCATCCGGTAGCGGATAAAAACGGAGCAAAACCAAACCCATCCAGTAGCGGATAAAAACGGAGCAAAACCAAACCCATCCAGTAGCGGATAAAAACGGAGCAAAACCAGACCCATCCGGTAGCGGATAAAAACGGAGCAAAACCAAACCCATCCGGTAGCGGATAAAAACGGAGCAAAACCAAACCCATCCGGTAGCGGATAAAAACGGAGCAAAACCAAACCCATCCGGTAGCGGATAAAAACGGAGCAAAACCAAACCCATCCGGTAGCGGATAAAAACGGTTATGTTATGTTTGTTATGTAGTAATTTAATTTAATGTATTTAAAACTCTATCTTAAATTTGTATGGACACGTGATCCCTAAATTTAAAAATCGTCAAATCTCTTCCGGTCTATATAGAGACTTGCGGTTTTCACCAATAAATAGAACATCTCCTAGACTATAACTATATCTTAAATTTGTATGGACACGTGATCCTTAAATTTAAAAATCGTCAAATCTCTTCCGGTCTATATAGAGACTTGCGGTTTTCACCAATAAATAGAACATCTCCTAGACTATAACTATATCTTAAATTTGTATGGACACGTGATCCTTAAATTTAAAAATCGTCAAATGTCTTCCGGTCTATATAGAGACTTGCGGTTTTCACCAATAAATAGAACATCTCCTAGACTATAACTATATCTTAAATTTGTATGGACACGTGATCCTTAAATTTAAAAATCGTCAAATCTCTTCCGGTCTATATAGAGACTTGCGGTTTTGACCAATTAATTGAACATCTCCTAGACTATAACTATATCTTAAATTTGTATGGACACGTGATCCTTAAATTTAAAAATCGTCAAATCTCTTCCGGTCTATATAGAGACTTGCGGTTTTCACCAATTAATAGAACATCTCCTAGACTATAACTATATCTTAAATTTGTATGGACACGTGATCCTTAAATTTAAAAATCGTCAAATCTCTTCCGGTCTATATAGAGTCTTGCGGTTTTCACCAATTAATTGAACATCTCCTAGACTATAACTATATCTTAAATTTGTATGGACACGTGATCCTTAAATTTAAAAATCGTCAAATCTCTTCCGGTCTATATAGAGACTTGCGGTTTGATTGGGTTTGATTGGGTTTGCTTAGGTAACTATATCTTAAATTTGTATGGACACGTGATCCTTAAATTTAAAAATCGTCAAATCTCTTCCGGTCTATATAGAGACTTGCGGTTTTCACCAATTAATAGAACATCTCCTAGACTATTACTATATCTTAAATTTGTATGGAAACGTGATCCTTAAATTTAAAAATCGTCAAATCTCTTCCGATCTATATAGAGACTTGCGGTTTTCACCAATAAATAGAACATCTCCTAGACTATAACTATATCTTAAAATTGTATGGACACGTGATCCTTAAATTTAAAAATCGTCAAATCTCTTCCGGTCTATATAGAGTCTTGCGGTTTTCACCAATTAATTGAACATCTCCTAGACTATAACTATATCTTAAATTTGTATGGACACGTGATCCTTAAATTTAAAAATCGTCAAATCTCTTCCGGTCTATATAGAGACTTGCGGTTTTGACCAATTAATTGAACATCTCCTAGACTATAACTATATCTTAAATTTGTATGGACACGTGATCCTTAAATTTAAAAATCGTCAAATCTCTTCCGGTCTATATAGAGACTTGCGGTTTTCACCAATTAATAGAACATCTCCTAGACTATAACTATATCTTAAATTTGTATGGACACGTGATCCTTAAATTTAAAAATCGTCAAATCTCTTCCGGTCTATATAGAGTCTTGCGGTTTTCACCAATTAATTGAACATCTCCTAGACTATAACTATATCTTAAATTTGTATGGACACGTGATCCTTAAATTTAAAAATCGTCAAATCTCTTCCGGTCTATATAGAGTCTTGCGGTTTTCACCAATTAATTGAACATCTCCTAGACTATAACTATATCTTAAATTTGTATGGACACGTGATCCTTAAATTTAAAAATCGTCAAATCTCTTCCGGTCTATATAGAGACTTGCGGTTTTCACCAATTAATAGAACATCTCCTAGACTATTACTATATCTTAAATTTGTATGGACACGTGATCCTTAAATTTAAAAATCGTCAAATCTCTTCCGATCTATATAGAGACTTGCGGTTTTCACCAATAAATAGAACATCTCCTAGACTATAACTATATCTTAAAATTGTATGGACACGTGATCCTTAAATTTAAAAATCGTCAAATGTCTTCCGGTCTATATAGAGTCTTGCGGTTTTCACCAATTAATTGAACATCTCCTAGACTATAACTATATCTTAAATTTGTATGGACACGTGATCCTTAAATTTAAAAATCGTCAAATCTCTTCCGGTCTATATAGAGACTTGCGGTTTTGACCAATTAATTGAACATCTCCTAGACTATAACTATATCTTAAATTTGTATGGACACGTGATCCTTAAATTTAAAAATCGTCAAATCTCTTCCGGTCTATATAGAGACTTGCGGTTTTCACCAATTAATAGAACATCTCCTAGACTATAACTATATCTTAAATTTGTATGGACACGTGATCCTTAAATTTAAAAATCGTCAAATCTCTTCCGGTCTATATAGAGTCTTGCGGTTTTCACCAATTAATTGAACATCTCCTAGACTATAACTATATCTTAAATTTGTATGGACACGTGATCCTTAAATTTAAAAATCGTCAAATCTCTTCCGGTCTATATAGAGTCTTGCGGTTTTCACCAATTAATTGAACATCTCCTAGACTATAACTATATCTTAAATTTGTATGGACACGTGATCCTTAAATTTAAAAATCGTCAAATCTCTTCCGGTCTATATAGAGACTTGCGGTTTTCACCAATTAATAGAACATCTCCTAGACTATTACTATATCTTAAATTTGTATGGACACGTGATCCTTAAATTTAAAAATCGTCAAATCTCTTCCGGTCTATATAGAGACTTGCGGTTTTCACCAATAAATAGAACATCTCCTAGACTATAACTATGTCTTAAAATTGTATGGACACGTGATCCTTAAATTTAAAAATCGTCAAATGTCTTCCGGTCTATATGGAGACTTACTCCCGTAGAGATACGACGAAATGGATGGTTTTTTCGTGTTCTCCGGCATCAAATTGACTAGGTAACAACCCATTTTCAGGAAAATCTGAGACCAAAAATTTTGATTTTTTTCTGTATCAATATTTTTTTTTTCAAAATTTTTCAACTCTCAGATTGTCCTGAAATTGAGCTTCCTTGTCAATTTCAAACCGGAGAAAACGAAAAACCCCTCCATTTTGTCCTATTCCTTCAGGAAATCTATTTTTCGTTGGAAAATTCCAATTCCCGTAGAGATACGACGAAATGGATGGTTTTTTCGTGTTCTCCGGCATCAAATTGACTAGGAAACAACCCATTTTCAGGAAAATCTGAGACCAAAAATTTTGATTTTTTTACAAGGGGGGGGGTCTTCTGTATCAATATTTTTTTTTTCAAAATTTTTCAACTCTCAGATTGTCCTGAAATTGAGCTTCCTTGTCAATTTCATACCGGAGAAAACGAAAAACCCCTCCATTTTGTCCTATTTCTTCAGGAAATCTATTTTTCGTCGGAAAATTCCAATTCCCGTAGAGATACGACGAAATGGATGGTTTTTTCGTGTTCTCCGGCATCAAATTGACTAGGAAACAACCCATTTTCAGGAAAATCTGAGACCAAAAATTTTGATTTTTTTACAAGGGGGGAGTCTTCTGTATCAATATTTTTTTTTTCAAAATTTTTCAACTCAGATTGTCCTGAAATTGAGCTTCCTTGTCAATTTCATGCCGGAGAAAACGAAAAACCCCTCCATTTTGTCCTATTTCTTCAGGAAATCTATTTTTCGTCGGAAAATTCCAATTCCCGAAGAGATACGACGAAATGGATGGTTTTTTCGTGTTCTCCGGCGTCAAATTGACTAGGAAACAACCCATTTTCAGGAAAATCTGAGACCAAAAATTTTGATTTTTTTACAACGGAGCAAAACCAAACCCATCCGATAGCGGATAAAAACGGAGCAAAACCAAACCCATCCGGTAGCGGATAAAAACGGAGCAAAACCAAACCCATCCAGTAGCGGATAAAAACGGAGCAAAACCAAACCCATCCAGTAGCGGATAAAAACGGAGCAAAACCAAACCCATCCGGTAGCGGATAAAAACGGAGCAAAACCAAACCCATCCGGTAGCGGATAAAAACGGAGCAAAACCAAACCCATCCGGTAGCGGATAAAAACGGAGCAAAACCAAACCCATCCGGTAGCGGATAAAAACGGAGCAAAACCAAACCCATCCGGTAGCGGATAAAAACGGTTATGTTATGTTTGTTATGTAGTAATTTAATTTAATGTATTTAAAACTCTATCTTAAATTTGTATGGACACGTGATCCCTAAATTTAAAAATCGTCAAATCTCTTCCGGTCTATATAGAGACTTGCGGTTTTCACCAATAAATAGAACATCTCCTAGACTATAACTATATCTTAAATTTGTATGGACACGTGATCCTTAAATTTAAAAATCGTCAAATCTCTTCCGGTCTATATAGAGACTTGCGGTTTTCACCAATAAATAGAACATCTCCTAGACTATAACTATATCTTAAATTTGTATGGACACGTGATCCTTAAATTTAAAAATCGTCAAATGTCTTCCGGTCTATATAGAGACTTGAGGTTTTCACCAATAAATAGAACATCTCCTAGACTATAACTATATCTTAAATTTGTATGGATACGTGATCCTTAAATTTAAAAATCGTCAAATCTCTTCCGGTCTATATAGAGTCTTGCGGTTTTCACCAATTAATTGAACATCTCCTAGACTATAACTATATCTTAAATTTGTATGGACACGTGATCCTTAAATTTAAAAATCGTCAAATCTCTTCCGGTCTATATAGAGACTTGCGGTTTTCACCAATTAATAGAACATCTCCTAGACTATTACTATATCTTAAATTTGTATGGACACGTGATCCTTAAATTTAAAAATCGTCAAATCTCTTCCGGTCTATATAGAGACTTGCGGTTTTCACCAATAAATAGAACATCTCCTAGACTATAACTATGTCTTAAAATTGTATGGACACGTGATCCTTAAATTTAAAAATCGTCAAATGTCTTCCGGTCTATATGGAGACTTACTCCCGTAGAGATACGACGAAATGGATGGTTTTTTCGTGTTCTCCGGCATCAAATTGACTAGGTAACAACCCATTTTCAGGAAAATCTGAGACCAAAAATTTTGATTTTTTTCTCTATCAATATTTTTTTTTTCAAAATTTTTCAACTCTCAGATTGTCCTGAAATTGAGCTTCCTTGTCAATTTCAAACCGGAGAAAACGAAAAACCCCTCCATTTTGTCCTATTCCTTCAGGAAATCTATTTTTCGTTGGAAAATTCCAATTCCCGTAGAGATACGACGAAATGGATGGTTTTTTCGTGTTCTCCGGCATCAAATTGACTAGGAAACAACCCATTTTCAGGAAAATCTGAGACCAAAAATTTTGATTTTTTTACAAGGGGGGGGGTCTTCTGTATCAATATTTTTTTTTTCAAAATTTTTCAACTCTCAGATTGTCCTGAAATTGAGCTTCCTTGTCAATTTCATACCGGAGAAAACGAAAAACCCCTCCATTTTGTCCTATTTCTTCAGGAAATCTATTTTTCGTCGGAAAATTCCAATTCCCGTAGAGATACGACGAAATGGATGGTTTTTTCGTGTTCTCCGGCATCAAATTGACTAGGAAACAACCCATTTTCAGGAAAATCTGAGACCAAAAATTTTGATTTTTTTACAAGGGGGGAGTCTTCTGTATCAATATTTTTTTTTTCAAAATTTTTCAACTCAGATTGTCCTGAAATTGAGCTTCCTTGTCAATTTCATGCCGGAGAAAACGAAAAACCCCTCCATTTTGTCCTATTTCTTCAGGAAATCTATTTTTCGTCGGAAAATTCCAATTCCCGAAGAGATACGACGAAATGGATGGTTTTTTCGTGTTCTCCGGCGTCAAATTGACTAGGAAACAACCCATTTTCAGGAAAATCTGAGACCAAAAATTTTGATTTTTTTACAACGGAGCAAAACCAAACCCATCCGATAGCGGATAAAAACGGAGCAAAACCAAACCCATCCGGTAGCGGATAAAAACGGAGCAAAACCAAACCCATCCAGTAGCGGATAAAAACGGAGCAAAACCAAACCCATCCAGTAGCGGATAAAAACGGAGCAAAACCAAACCCATCCGGTAGCGGATAAAAACGGAGCAAAACCAAACCCATCCGGTAGCGGATAAAAACGGAGCAAAACCAAACCCATCCGGTAGCGGATAAAAACGGAGCAAAACCAAACCCATCCGGTAGCGGATAAAAACGGAGCAAAACCAAACCCATCCGGTAGCGGATAAAAACGGTTATGTTATGTTTGTTATGTAGTAATTTAATTTAATGTATTTAAAACTCTATCTTAAATTTGTATGGACACGTGATCCCTAAATTTAAAAATCGTCAAATCTCTTCCGGTCTATATAGAGACTTGCGGTTTTCACCAATAAATAGAACATCTCCTAGACTATAACTATATCTTAAATTTGTATGGACACGTGATCCTTAAATTTAAAAATCGTCAAATCTCTTCCGGTCTATATAGAGACTTGCGGTTTTCACCAATAAATAGAACATCTCCTAGACTATAACTATATCTTAAATTTGTATGGACACGTGATCCTTAAATTTAAAAATCGTCAAATGTCTTCCGGTCTATATAGAGACTTGAGGTTTTCACCAATAAATAGAACATCTCCTAGACTATAACTATATCTTAAATTTGTATGGATACGTGATCCTTAAATTTAAAAATCGTCAAATCTCTTCCGGTCTATATAGAGACTTGCGGTTTTGACCAATTAATTGAACATCTCCTAGACTATAACTATATCTTAAATTTGTATGGACACGTGATCCTTAAATTTAAAAATCGTCAAATCTCTTCCGGTCTATATAGAGACTTGCGGTTTTCACCAATTAATAGAACATCTCCTAGACTATAACTATATCTTAAATTTGTATGGACACGTGATCCTTAAATTTAAAAATCGTCAAATCTCTTCCGGTCTATATAGAGTCTTGCGGTTTTCACCAATTAATTGAACATCTCCTAGACTATAACTATATCTTAAATTTGTATGGACACGTGATCCTTAAATTTAAAAATCGTCAAATCTCTTCCGGTCTATATAGAGACTTGCGGTTTGATTGGGTTTGATTGGGTTTGCTTAGGTAACTATATCTTAAATTTGTATGGACACGTGATCCTTAAATTTAAAAATCGTCAAATCTCTTCCGGTCTATATAGAGACTTGCGGTTTTCACCAATAAATAGAACATCTCCTAGACTATAACTATATCTTAAATTTGTATGGACACGTGATCCTTAAATTTAAAAATCGTCAAATGTCTTCCGGTCTATATAGAGACTTGAGGTTTTCACCAATAAATAGAACATCTCCTAGACTATAACTATATCTTAAATTTGTATGGATACGTGATCCTTAAATTTAAAAATCGTCAAATCTCTTCCGGTCTATATAGAGACTTGCGGTTTTGACCAATTAATTGAACATCTCCTAGACTATAACTATATCTTAAATTTGTATGGACACGTGATCCTTAAATTTAAAAATCGTCAAATCTCTTCCGGTCTATATAGAGACTTGCGGTTTTCACCAATTAATAGAACATCTCCTAGACTATAACTATATCTTAAATTTGTATGGACACGTGATCCTTAAATTTAAAAATCGTCAAATCTCTTCCGGTCTATATAGAGTCTTGCGGTTTTCACCAATTAATTGAACATCTCCTAGACTATAACTATATCTTAAATTTGTATGGACACGTGATCCTTAAATTTAAAAATCGTCAAATCTCTTCCGGTCTATATAGAGACTTGCGGTTTGATTGGGTTTGATTGGGTTTGCTTAGGTAACTATATCTTAAATTTGTATGGACACGTGATCCTTAAATTTAAAAATCGTCAAATCTCTTCCGGTCTATATAGAGACTTGCGGTTTTCACCAATTAATAGAACATCTCCTAGACTATTACTATATCTTAAATTTGTATGGACACGTGATCCTTAAATTTAAAAATCGTCAAATCTCTTCCGGTCTATATGGAGACTTGCGGTTTTCACCAATAAATAGAACATCTCCTAGACTATAACTATATCTTAAAATTGTATGGACACGTGATCCTTAAATTTAAAAATCGTCAAATCTCTTCCGGTCTATATAGAGTCTTGCGGTTTTCACCAATTAATTGAACATCTCCTAGACTATAACTATATCTTAAATTTGTATGGACACGTGATCCTTAAATTTAAAAATCGTCAAATCTCTTCCGGTCTATATAGAGACTTGCGGTTTTGACCAATTAATTGAACATCTCCTAGACTATAACTATATCTTAAATTTGTATGGACACGTGATCCTTAAATTTAAAAATCGTCAAATCTCTTCCGGTCTATATAGAGACTTGCGGTTTTCACCAATTAATAGAACATCTCCTAGACTATAACTATATCTTAAATTTGTATGGACACGTGATCCTTAAATTTAAAAATCGTCAAATCTCTTCCGGTCTATATAGAGTCTTGCGGTTTTCACCAATTAATTGAACATCTCCTAGACTATAACTATATCTTAAATTTGTATGGACACGTGATCCTTAAATTTAAAAATCGTCAAATCTCTTCCGGTCTATATAGAGTCTTGCGGTTTTCACCAATTAATTGAACATCTCCTAGACTATAACTATATCTTAAATTTGTATGGACACGTGATCCTTAAATTTAAAAATCGTCAAATCTCTTCCGGTCTATATAGAGACTTGCGGTTTGATTGGGTTTGATTGGGTTTGCTTAGGTAACTATATCTTAAATTTGTATGGACACGTGATCCTTAAATTTAAAAATCGTCAAATCTCTTCCGGTCTATATAGAGACTTGCGGTTTTCACCAATTAATAGAACATCTCCTAGACTATTACTATATCTTAAATTTGTATGGACACGTGATCCTTAAATTTAAAAATCGTCAAATCTCTTCCGGTCTATATAGAGACTTGCGGTTTTCACCAATAAATAGAACATCTCCTAGACTATAACTATATCTTAAATTTGTATGGACACGTGATCCTTAAATTTAAAAATCGTCAAATCTCTTCCGGTCTATATAGAGTCTTGCGGTTTTCACCAATTAATTGAACATCTCCTAGACTATAACTATATCTTAAATTTGTATGGACACGTGATCCTTAAATTTAAAAATCGTCAAATCTCTTCCGGTCTATATAGAGACTTGCGGTTTTCACCAATTAATAGAACATCTCCTAGACTATAACTATATCTTAAATTTGTATGGACACGTGATCCTTAAATTTAAAAATCGTCAAATCTCTTCCGGTCTATATAGAGACTTGCGGTTTTCACCAATAAATAGAACATCTCCTAGACTATAACTATATCTTAAAATTGTATGGACACGTGATCCTTAAATTTAAAAATCGTCAAATCTCTTCCGGTCTATATAGAGACTTGCGGTTTTCACCAATTAATAGAACATCTCCTAGACTATAACTATATCTTAAATTTGTATGGACACGTGATCCTTAAATTTAAAAATCGTCAAATCTCTTCCGGTCTATATAGAGTCTTGCGGTTTTCACCAATAAATAGAACATCTCCTAGACTATAACTATATCTTAAATTTGTATGGACACGTGATCCTTAAATTTAAAAATCGTCAAATGTCTTCCGGTCTATATAGAGACTTGAGGTTTTCACCAATAAATAGAACATCTCCTAGACTATAACTATATCTTAAATTTGTATGGATACGTGATCCTTAAATTTAAAAATCGTCAAATCTCTTCCGGTCTATATAGAGACTTGCGGTTTTGACCAATTAATTGAACATCTCCTAGACTATAACTATATCTTAAATTTGTATGGACACGTGATCCTTAAATTTAAAAATCGTCAAATGTCTTCCGGTCTATATAGAGACTTGAGGTTTTCACCAATAAATAGAACATCTCCTAGACTATAACTATATCTTAAAATTGTATGGATACGTGATCCTTAAATTTAAAAATCGTCAAATCTCTTCCGGTCTATATAGAGACTTGCGGTTTTGACCAATTAATTGAACATCTCCTAGACTATAACTATATCTTAAATTTGTATGGACACGTGATCCTTAAATTTAAAAATCGTCAAATCTCTTCCGGTCTATATAGAGTCTTGCGGTTTTCACCAATTAATTGAACATCTCCTAGACTATAACTATATCTTAAATTTGTATGGACACGTGATCCTTAAATTTAAAAATCGTCAAATCTCTTCCGGTCTATATAGAGACTTGCGGTTTGATTGGGTTTGATTGGGTTTGCTTAGGTAACTATATCTTAAATTTGTATGGACACGTGATCCTTAAATTTAAAAATCGTCAAATCTCTTCCGGTCTATATAGAGACTTGCGGTTTTCACCAATAAATAGAACATCTCCTAGACTATAACTATATCTTAAAATTGTATGGACACGTGATCCTTAAATTTAAAAATCGTCAAATGTCTTCCGGTCTATATAGAGACTTGCGGTTTTCACCAATTAATTGAACATCTCCTAGACTATAACTATATCTTAAATTTGTATGGACACGTGATCCTTAAATTTAAAAATCGTCAAATCTCTTCCGGTCTATATAGAGACTTGCGGTTTGATTGGGTTTGATTGGGTTTGCTTAGGTAACTATATCTTAAATTTGTATGGACACGTGATCCTTAAATTTAAAAATCGTCAAATCTCTTCCGGTCTATATAGAGACTTGCGGTTTTCACCAATAAATAGAACATCTCCTAGACTATAACTATATCTTAAAATTGTATGGACACGTGATCCTTAAATTTAAAAATCGTCAAATGTCTTCCGGTCTATATAGAGACTTGCGGTTTTCACCAATTAATAGAACATCTCCTAGACTATAACTATATCTTAAATTTGTATGGACACGTGATCCTTAAATTTAAAAATCGTCAAATCTCTTCCGGTCTATATAGAGTCTTGCGGTTTTCACCAATTAATTGAACATCTCCTAGACTATAACTATATCTTAAATTTGTATGGACACGTGATCCTTAAATTTAAAAATCGTCAAATCTCTTCCGGTCTATATAGAGACTTGCGGTTTTCACCAATTAATAGAACATCTCCTAGACTATAACTATATCTTAAATTTGTATGGACACGTGATCCTTAAATTTAAAAATCGTCAAGTCTCTTCCGGTCTATATAGAGACTTGCGGTTTTCACCAATAAATAGAACATCTCCTAGACTATAACTATATCTTAAAATTGTATGGACACGTGATCCTTAAATTTAAAAATCGTCAAATGTCTTCCGGTCTATATAGAGACTTGAGGTTTTCACCAATAAATAGAACATCTCCTAGACTATAACTATATCTTAAATTTGTATGGATACGTGATCCTTAAATTTAAAAATCGTCAAATCTCTTCCGGTCTATATAGAGACTTGCGGTTTTGACCAATTAATTGAACATCTCCTAGACTATAACTATATCTTAAATTTGTATGGACACGTGATCCTTAAATTTAAAAATCGTCAAATCTCTTCCGGTCTATATAGAGACTTGCGGTTTTCACCAATTAATAGAACATCTCCTAGACTATAACTATATCTTAAATTTGTATGGACACGTGATCCTTAAATTTAAAAATCGTCAAATCTCTTCCGGTCTATATAGAGTCTTGCGGTTTTCACCAATAAATAGAACATCTCCTAGACTATAACTATATCTTAAATTTGTATGGACACGTGATCCTTAAATTTAAAAATCGTCAAAATCGACGAAATGGATGGTTTTTTCGTGTTCTCCGGCATCAAATTGACTAGGAAACAACCCATTTTCAGGAAAATCTGAGACCAAAAATTTTGATTTTTTTACAAGGGGGGAGTCTTCTGTATCAATATTTTTTTTTCAAAATTTTTCAACTCTCAGATTGTCCTGAAATTGAGCTTCCTTGTCAATTTCAAACCGGAGAAAACGAAAAACCCCTCCATTTTGTCCTATTCCTTCAGGAAATCTATTTTTCGTTGGAAAATTCCAATTCCCGTAGAGATACGACGAAATGGATGGTTTTTTCGTGTTCTCCGGCATCAAATTGACTAGGAAACAACCCATTTTCAGGAAAATCTGAGACCAAAAATTTTGATTTTTTTACAAGGGGGGAGTCTTCTGTATCAATATTTTTTTTTTCAAAATTTTTCAACTCTCAGATTGTCCTGAAATTGAGCTTCCTTGTCAATTTCATACCGGAGAAAACGAAAAACCCCTCCATTTTGTCCTATTTCTTCAGGAAATCTATTTTTCGTCGGAAAATTCCAATTCCCGTAGAGATACGACGAAATGGATGGTTTTTTCGTGTTCTCCGGCATCAAATTGACTAGGAAACAACCCATTTTCAGGAAAATCTGAGACCAAAAATTTTGATTTTTTTACAAGGGGGGAGTCTTCTGTATCAATATTTTTTTTTTCAAAATTTTTCAACTCAGATTGTCCTGAAATTGAGCTTCCTTGTCAATTTCATGCCGGAGAAAACGAAAAACCCCTCCATTTTGTCCTATTTCTTCAGGAAATCTATTTTTCGTCGGAAAATTCCAATTCCCGAAGAGATACGACGAAATGGATGGTTTTTTCGTGTTCTCCGGCGTCAAATTGACTAGGAAACAACCCATTTTCAGGAAAATCTGAGACCAAAAATTTTGATTTTTTTACAACGGAGCAAAACCAAACCCATCCGATAGCGGATAAAAACGGAGCAAAACCAAACCCATCCGGTAGCGGATAAAAACGGAGCAAAACCAAACCCATCCAGTAGCGGATAAAAACGGAGCAAAACCAAACCCATCCAGTAGCGGATAAAAACGGAGCAAAACCAAACCCATCCGGTAGCGGATAAAAACGGAGCAAAACCAAACCCATCCGGTAGCGGATAAAAACGGAGCAAAACCAAACCCATCCGGTAGCGGATAAAAACGGAGCAAAACCAAACCCATCCGGTAGCGGATAAAAACGGAGCAAAACCAAACCCATCCGGTAGCGGATAAAAACGGTTATGTTATGTTTGTTATGTAGTAATTTAATTTAATGTATTTAAAACTCTATCTTAAATTTGTATGGACACGTGATCCCTAAATTTAAAAATCGTCAAATCTCTTCCGGTCTATATAGAGACTTGCGGTTTTCACCAATAAATAGAACATCTCCTAGACTATAACTATATCTTAAATTTGTATGGACACGTGATCCTTAAATTTAAAAATCGTCAAATCTCTTCCGGTCTATATAGAGACTTGCGGTTTTCACCAATAAATAGAACATCTCCTAGACTATAACTATATCTTAAATTTGTATGGACACGTGATCCTTAAATTTAAAAATCGTCAAATGTCTTCCGGTCTATATAGAGACTTGAGGTTTTCACCAATAAATAGAACATCTCCTAGACTATAACTATATCTTAAATTTGTATGGATACGTGATCCTTAAATTTAAAAATCGTCAAATCTCTTCCGGTCTATATAGAGACTTGCGGTTTTGACCAATTAATTGAACATCTCCTAGACTATAACTATATCTTAAATTTGTATGGACACGTGATCCTTAAATTTAAAAATCGTCAAATCTCTTCCGGTCTATATAGAGACTTGCGGTTTTCACCAATTAATAGAACATCTCCTAGACTATAACTATATCTTAAATTTGTATGGACACGTGATCCTTAAATTTAAAAATCGTCAAATCTCTTCCGGTCTATATAGAGTCTTGCGGTTTTCACCAATTAATTGAACATCTCCTAGACTATAACTATATCTTAAATTTGTATGGACACGTGATCCTTAAATTTAAAAATCGTCAAATCTCTTCCGGTCTATATAGAGACTTGCGGTTTGATTGGGTTTGATTGGGTTTGCTTAGGTAACTATATCTTAAATTTGTATGGACACGTGATCCTTAAATTTAAAAATCGTCAAATCTCTTCCGGTCTATATAGAGACTTGCGGTTTTCACCAATTAATAGAACATCTCCTAGACTATAACTATATCTTAAATTTGTATGGACACGTGATCCTTAAATTTAAAAATCGTCAAATCTCTTCCGGTCTATATAGAGTCTTGCGGTTTTCACCAATAAATAGAACATCTCCTAGACTATAACTATATCTTAAATTTGTATGGACACGTGATCCTTAAATTTAAAAATCGTCAAATGTCTTCCGGTCTATATAGAGACTTGAGGTTTTCACCAATAAATAGAACATCTCCTAGACTATAACTATATCTTAAATTTGTATGGATACGTGATCCTTAAATTTAAAAATCGTCAAATCTCTTCCGGTCTATATAGAGACTTGCGGTTTTGACCAATTAATTGAACATCTCCTAGACTATAACTATATCTTAAATTTGTATGGACACGTGATCCTTAAATTTAAAAATCGTCAAATGTCTTCCGGTCTATATAGAGACTTGAGGTTTTCACCAATAAATAGAACATCTCCTAGACTATAACTATATCTTAAAATTGTATGGATACGTGATCCTTAAATTTAAAAATCGTCAAATCTCTTCCGGTCTATATAGAGACTTGCGGTTTTGACCAATTAATTGAACATCTCCTAGACTATAACTATATCTTAAATTTGTATGGACACGTGATCCTTAAATTTAAAAATCGTCAAATCTCTTCCGGTCTATATAGAGTCTTGCGGTTTTCACCAATTAATTGAACATCTCCTAGACTATAACTATATCTTAAATTTGTATGGACACGTGATCCTTAAATTTAAAAATCGTCAAATCTCTTCCGGTCTATATAGAGACTTGCGGTTTGATTGGGTTTGATTGGGTTTGCTTAGGTAACTATATCTTAAATTTGTATGGACACGTGATCCTTAAATTTAAAAATCGTCAAATCTCTTCCGGTCTATATAGAGACTTGCGGTTTTCACCAATAAATAGAACATCTCCTAGACTATAACTATATCTTAAAATTGTATGGACACGTGATCCTTAAATTTAAAAATCGTCAAATCTCTTCCGGTCTATATAGAGACTTGCGGTTTGATTGGGTTTGATTGGGTTTGCTTAGGTAACTATATCTTAAATTTGTATGGACACGTGATCCTTAAATTTAAAAATCGTCAAATCTCTTCCGGTCTATATAGAGACTTGCGGTTTTCACCAATTAATAGAACATCTCCTAGACTATAACTATATCTTAAATTTGTATGGACACGTGATCCTTAAATTTAAAAATCGTCAAATCTCTTCCGGTCTATATAGAGTCTTGCGGTTTTCACCAATAAATAGAACATCTCCTAGACTATAACTATATCTTAAATTTGTATGGACACGTGATCCTTAAATTTAAAAATCGTCAAATGTCTTCCGGTCTATATAGAGACTTGAGGTTTTCACCAATAAATAGAACATCTCCTAGACTATAACTATATCTTAAATTTGTATGGATACGTGATCCTTAAATTTAAAAATCGTCAAATCTCTTCCGGTCTATATAGAGACTTGCGGTTTTGACCAATTAATTGAACATCTCCTAGACTATAACTATATCTTAAATTTGTATGGACACGTGATCCTTAAATTTAAAAATCGTCAAATGTCTTCCGGTCTATATAGAGACTTGAGGTTTTCACCAATAAATAGAACATCTCCTAGACTATAACTATATCTTAAAATTGTATGGATACGTGATCCTTAAATTTAAAAATCGTCAAATCTCTTCCGGTCTATATAGAGACTTGCGGTTTTGACCAATTAATTGAACATCTCCTAGACTATAACTATATCTTAAATTTGTATGGACACGTGATCCTTAAATTTAAAAATCGTCAAATCTCTTCCGGTCTATATAGAGTCTTGCGGTTTTCACCAATTAATTGAACATCTCCTAGACTATAACTATATCTTAAATTTGTATGGACACGTGATCCTTAAATTTAAAAATCGTCAAATCTCTTCCGGTCTATATAGAGACTTGCGGTTTGATTGGGTTTGATTGGGTTTGCTTAGGTAACTATATCTTAAATTTGTATGGACACGTGATCCTTAAATTTAAAAATCGTCAAATCTCTTCCGGTCTATATAGAGACTTGCGGTTTTCACCAATAAATAGAACATCTCCTAGACTATAACTATATCTTAAAATTGTATGGACACGTGATCCTTAAATTTAAAAATCGTCAAATGTCTTCCGGTCTATATAGAGACTTGCGGTTTTCACCAATTAATAGAACATCTCCTAGACTATAACTATATCTTAAATTTGTATGGACACGTGATCCTTAAATTTAAAAATCGTCAAATCTCTTCCGGTCTATATAGAGTCTTGCGGTTTTCACCAATTAATTGAACATCTCCTAGACTATAACTATATCTTAAATTTGTATGGACACGTGATCCTTAAATTTAAAAATCGTCAAATCTCTTCCGGTCTATATAGAGACTTGCGGTTTTCACCAATTAATAGAACATCTCCTAGACTATAACTATATCTTAAATTTGTATGGACACGTGATCCTTAAATTTAAAAATCGTCAAATGTCTTCCGGTCTATATAGAGACTTGCGGTTTTCACCAATAAATAGAACATCTCCTAGACTATAACTATATCTTAAATTTGTATGGATACGTGATCCTTAAATTTAAAAATCGTCAAATCTCTTCCGGTCTATATAGAGACTTGCGGTTTTGACCAATTAATTGAACATCTCCTAGACTATAACTATATCTTAAATTTGTATGGACACGTGATCCTTAAATTTAAAAATCGTCAAATCTCTTCCGGTCTATATAGAGACTTGCGGTTTTCACCAATTAATAGAACATCTCCTAGACTATAACTATATCTTAAATTTGTATGGACACGTGATCCTTAAATTTAAAAATCGTCAAATCTCTTCCGGTCTATATAGAGTCTTGCGGTTTTCACCAATAAATAGAACATCTCCTAGACTATAACTATATCTTAAATTTGTATGGACACGTGATCCTTAAATTTAAAAATCGTCAAATGTCTTCCGGTCTATATAGAGACTTGAGGTTTTCACCAATAAATAGAACATCTCCTAGACTATAACTATATCTTAAATTTGTATGGATACGTGATCCTTAAATTTAAAAATCGTCAAATCTCTTCCGGTCTATATAGAGACTTGCGGTTTTGACCAATTAATTGAACATCTCCTAGACTATAACTATATCTTAAATTTGTATGGACACGTGATCCTTAAATTTAAAAATCGTCAAATGTCTTCCGGTCTATATAGAGACTTGAGGTTTTCACCAATAAATAGAACATCTCCTAGACTATAACTATATCTTAAATTTGTATGGATACGTGATCCTTAAATTTAAAAATCGTCAAATCTCTTCCGGTCTATATAGAGACTTGCGGTTTTGACCAATTAATTGAACATCTCCTAGACTATAACTATATCTTAAATTTGTATGGACACGTGATCCTTAAATTTAAAAATCGTCAAATCTCTTCCGGTCTATATAGAGACTTGCGGTTTTCACCAATTAATAGAACATCTCCTAGACTATAACTATATCTTAAATTTGTATGGACACGTGATCCTTAAATTTAAAAATCGTCAAATCTCTTCCGGTCTATATAGAGTCTTGCGGTTTTCACCAATTAATTGAACATCTCCTAGACTATAACTATATCTTAAATTTGTATGGACACGTGATCCTTAAATTTAAAAATCGTCAAATCTCTTCCGGTCTATATAGAGACTTGCGGTTTTCACCAATTAATAGAACATCTCCTAGACTATTACTATATCTTAAATTTGTATGGACACGTGATCCTTAAATTTAAAAATCGTCAAATCTCTTCCGGTCTATATAGAGTCTTGCGGTTTTCACCAATTAATTGAACATCTCCTAGACTATAACTATATCTTAAATTTGTATGGACACGTGATCCTTAAATTTAAAAATCGTCAAATCTCTTCCGGTCTATATAGAGACTTGCGGTTTTCACCAATTAATAGAACATCTCCTAGACTATTACTATATCTTAAATTTGTATGGACACGTGATCCTTAAATTTAAAAATCGTCAAATCTCTTCCGGTCTATATAGAGACTTGCGGTTTTCACCAATAAATAGAACATCTCCTAGACTATAACTATATCTTAAAATTGTATGGACACGTGATCCTTAAATTTAAAAATCGTCAAATGTCTTCCGGTCTATATGGAGACTTACTCCCGTAGAGATACGACGAAATGGATGGTTTTTTCGTGTTCTCCGGCATCAAATTGACTAGGAAACAACCCATTTTCAGGAAAATCTGAGACCAAAAATTTTGATTTTTTTACAAGGGGGGAGTCTTCTGTATCAATATTTGTTTTTTCCAAATTTTTCAACTCTCAGATTGTCCTGAAATTGAGCTTCCTTGTCAATTTCAAACCGGAGAAAACGAAAAACCCCTCCATTTTGTCCTATTCCTTCAGGAAATCTATTTTTCGTTGGAAAATTCCAATTCCCGTAGAGATACGACGAAATGGATGGTTTTTTCGTGTTCTCCGGCATCAAATTGACTAGGAAACAACCCATTTTCAGGAAAATCTGAGACCAAAAATTTTGATTTTTTTACAAGGGGGGAGTCTTCTGTATCAATATTTTTTTTTTCAAAATTTTTCAACTCTCAGATTGTCCTGAAATTGAGCTTCCTTGTCAATTTCATACCGGAGAAAACGAAAAACCCCTCCATTTTGTCCTATTTCTTCAGGAAATCTATTTTTCGTCGGAAAATTCCAATTCCCGTAGAGATACGACGAAATGGATGGTTTTTTCGTGTTCTCCGGCATCAAATTGACTAGGAAACAACCCATTTTCAGGAAAATCTGAGACCAAAAATTTTGATTTTTTTACAAGGGGGGAGTCTTCTGTATCAATATTTTTTTTTTCAAAATTTTTCAACTCAGATTGTCCTGAAATTGAGCTTCCTTGTCAATTTCATGCCGGAGAAAACGAAAAACCCCTCCATTTTGTCCTATTTCTTCAGGAAATCTATTTTTCGTCGGAAAATTCCAATTCCCGAAGAGATACGACGAAATGGATGGTTTTTTCGTGTTCTCCGGCGTCAAATTGACTAGGAAACAACCCATTTTCAGGAAAATCTGAGACCAAAAATTTTGATTTTTTTACAACGGAGCAAAACCAAACCCATCCGATAGCGGATAAAAACGGAGCAAAACCAAACCCATCCGGTAGCGGATAAAAACGGAGCAAAACCAAACCCATCCAGTAGCGGATAAAAACGGAGCAAAACCAAACCCATCCAGTAGCGGATAAAAACGGAGCAAAACCAAACCCATCCGGTAGCGGATAAAAACGGAGCAAAACCAAACCCATCCGGTAGCGGATAAAAACGGAGCAAAACCAAACCCATCCGGTAGCGGATAAAAACGGAGCAAAACCAAACCCATCCGGTAGCGGATAAAAACGGAGCAAAACCAAACCCATCCGGTAGCGGATAAAAACGGTTATGTTATGTTTGTTATGTAGTAATTTAATTTAATGTATTTAAAACTCTATCTTAAATTTGTATGGACACGTGATCCCTAAATTTAAAAATCGTCAAATCTCTTCCGGTCTATAGTATAGAGACTTGCGGTTTTCACCAATAAATAGAACATCTCCTAGACTATAACTATATCTTAAATTTGTATGGACACGTGATCCTTAAATTTAAAAATCGTCAAATCTCTTCCGGTCTATATAGAGACTTGCGGTTTTCACCAATAAATAGAACATCTCCTAGACTATAACTATATCTTAAATTTGTATGGACACGTGATCCTTAAATTTAAAAATCGTCAAATGTCTTCCGGTCTATATAGAGACTTGAGGTTTTCACCAATAAATAGAACATCTCCTAGACTATAACTATATCTTAAATTTGTATGGATACGTGATCCTTAAATTTAAAAATCGTCAAATCTCTTCCGGTCTATATAGAGACTTGCGGTTTTGACCAATTAATTCAACATCTCCTAGACTATAACTATATCTTAAATTTGTATGGACACGTGATCCTTAAATTTAAAAATCGTCAAATCTCTTCCGGTCTATATAGAGACTTGCGGTTTTCACCAATTAATAGAACATCTCCTAGACTATAACTATATCTTAAATTTGTATGGACACGTGATCCTTAAATTTAAAAATCGTCAAATCTCTTCCGGCCTATATAGAGTCTTGCGGTTTTCACCAATTAATTGAACATCTCCTAGACTATAACTATATCTTAAATTTGTATGGACACGTGATCCTTAAATTTAAAAATCGTCAAATCTCTTCCGGTCTATATAGAGACTTGAGGTTTTCACCAATAAATAGAACATCTCCTAGACTATAACTATATCTTAAATTTGTATGGATACGTGATCCTTAAATTTAAAAATCGTCAAATCTCTTCCGGTCTATATAGAGACTTGCGGTTTTGACCAATTAATTGAACATCTCCTAGACTATAACTATATCTTAAATTTGTATGGACACGTGATCCTTAAATTTAAAAATCGTCAAATGTCTTCCGGTCTATATAGAGACTTGAGGTTTTCACCAATAAATAGAACATCTCCTAGACTATAACTATATCTTAAATTTGTATGGATACGTGATCCTTAAATTTAAAAATCGTCAAATCTCTTCCGGTCTATATAGAGACTTGCGGTTTTGACCAATTAATTGAACATCTCCTAGACTATAACTATATCTTAAATTTGTATGGACACGTGATCCTTAAATTTAAAAATCGTCAAATCTCTTCCGGTCTATATAGAGACTTGCGGTTTTCACCAATTAATAGAACATCTCCTAGACTATAACTATATCTTAAATTTGTATGGACACGTGATCCTTAAATTTAAAAATCGTCAAATCTCTTCCGGTCTATATAGAGTCTTGCGGTTTTCACCAATTAATTGAACATCTCCTAGACTATAACTATATCTTAAATTTGTATGGACACGTGATCCTTAAATTTAAAAATCGTCAAATCTCTTCCGGTCTATATAGAGACTTGCGGTTTGATTGGGTTTGATTGGGTTTGCTTAGGTAACTATATCTTAAATTTGTATGGACACGTGATCCTTAAATTTAAAAATCGTCAAATCTCTTCCGGTCTATATAGAGACTTGCGGTTTTCACCAATTAATAGAACATCTCCTAGACTATTACTATATCTTAAATTTGTATGGACACGTGATCCTTAAATTTAAAAATCGTCAAATCTCTTCCGGTCTATATAGAGACTTGCGGTTTTCACCAATAAATAGAACATCTCCTAGACTATAACTATATCTTAAAATTGTATGGACACGTGATCCTTAAATTTAAAAATCGTCAAATCTCTTCCGGTCTATATAGAGTCTTGCGGTTTTCACCAATTAATTGAACATCTCCTAGACTATAACTATATCTTAAATTTGTATGGACACGTGATCCTTAAATTTAAAAATCGTCAAATCTCTTCCGGTCTATATAGAGACTTGCGGTTTTGACCAATTAATTGAACATCTCCTAGACTATAACTATATCTTAAATTTGTATGGACACGTGATCCTTAAATTTAAAAATCGTCAAATCTCTTCCGGTCTATATAGAGACTTGCGGTTTTCACCAATTAATAGAACATCTCCTAGACTATAACTATAACTTAAATTTGTATGGACACGTGATCCTTAAATTTAAAAATCGTCAAATCTCTTCCGGTCTATATAGAGTCTTGCGGTTTTCACCAATTAATTGAACATCTCCTAGACTATAACTATATCTTAAATTTGTATGGACACGTGATCCTTAAATTTAAAAATCGTCAAATCTCTTCCGGTCTATATAGAGTCTTGCGGTTTTCACCAATTAATTGAACATCTCCTAGACTATAACTATATCTTAAATTTGTATGGACACGTGATCCTTAAATTTAAAAATCGTCAAATCTCTTCCGGTCTATATAGAGACTTGCGGTTTGATTGGGTTTGATTGGGTTTGCTTAGGTAACTATATCTTAAATTTGTATGGACACGTGATCCTTAAATTTAAAAATCGTCAAATCTCTTCCGGTCTATATAGAGACTTGCGGTTTTCACCAATTAATAGAACATCTCCTAGACTATTACTATATCTTAAATTTGTATGGACACGTGATCCTTAAATTTAAAAATCGTCAAATCTCTTCCGGTCTATATAGAGACTTGCGGTTTTCACCAATAAATAGAACATCTCCTAGACTATAACTATATCTTAAAATTGTATGGACACGTGATCCTTAAATTTAAAAATCGTCAAATGTCTTCCGGTCTATATGGAGACTTACTCCCGTAGAGATACGACGAAATGGATGGTTTTTTCGTGTTCTCCGGCATCAAATTGACTAGGAAACAACCCATTTTCAGGAAAATCTGAGACCAAAAATTTTGATTTTTTTACAAGGGGGGAGTCTTCTGTATCAATATTTTTTTTTTCAAAATTTTTCAACTCTCAGATTGTCCTGAAATTGAGCTTCCTTGTCAATTTCAAACCGGAGAAAACGAAAAACCCCTCCATTTTGTCCTATTCCTTCAGGAAATCTATTTTTCGTTGGAAAATTCCAATTCCCGTAGAGATACGACGAAATGGATGGTTTTTTCGTGTTCTCCGGCATCAAATTGACTAGGAAACAACCCATTTTCAGGAAAATCTGAGACCAAAAATTTTGATTTTTTTACAAGGGGGGAGTCTTCTGTATCAATATTTTTTTTTTCAAAATTTTTCAACTCTCAGATTGTCCTGAAATTGAGCTTCCTTGTCAATTTCATACCGGAGAAAACGAAAAACCCCTCCATTTTGTCCTATTTCTTCAGGAAATCTATTTTTCGTCGGAAAATTCCAATTCCCGTAGAGATACGACGAAATGGATGGTTTTTTCGTGTTCTCCGGCATCAAATTGACTAGGAAACAACCCATTTTCAGGAAAATCTGAGACCAAAAATTTTGATTTTTTTACAAGGGGGGAGTCTTCTGTATCAATATTTTTTTTTTCAAAATTTTTCAACTCAGATTGTCCTGAAATTGAGCTTCCTTGTCAATTTCATGCCGGAGAAAACGAAAAACCCCTCCATTTTGTCCTATTTCTTCAGGAAATCTATTTTTCGTCGGAAAATTCCAATTCCCGAAGAGATACGACGAAATGGATGGTTTTTTCGTGTTCTCCGGCGTCAAATTGACTAGGAAACAACCCATTTTCAGGAAAATCTGAGACCAAAAATTTTGATTTTTTTACAACGGAGCAAAACCAAACCCATCCGATAGCGGATAAAAACGGAGCAAAACCAAACCCATCCGGTAGCGGATAAAAACGGAGCAAAACCAAACCCATCCAGTAGCGGATAAAAACGGAGCAAAACCAAACCCATCCAGTAGCGGATAAAAACGGAGCAAAACCAAACCCATCCGGTAGCGGATAAAAACGGAGCAAAACCAAACCCATCCGGTAGCGGATAAAAACGGAGCAAAACCAAACCCATCCGGTAGCGGATAAAAACGGAGCAAACCAAACCCATCCGGTAGCGGATATCAATATTTTTTTTTTCAAAATTTTTCAACTCAGATTGTCCTGAAATTGAGCTTCCTTGTCAATTTCATGCCGGAGAAAACGAAAAACCCCTCCATTTTGTCCTATTTCTTCAGGAAATCTATTTTTCGTCGGAAAATTCCAATTCCCGAAGAGATACGACGAAATGGATGGTTTTTTCGTGTTCTCCGGCGTCAAATTGACTAGGAAACAACCCATTTTCAGGAAAATCTGAGACCAAAAATTTTGATTTTTTTACAACGGAGCAAAACCAAACCCATCCGATAGCGGATAAAAACGGAGCAAAACCAAACCCATCCGGTAGCGGATAAAAACGGAGCAAAACCAAACCCATCCAGTAGCGGATAAAAACGGAGCAAAACCAAACCCATCCAGTAGCGGATAAAAACGGAGCAAAACCAAACCCATCCGGTAGCGGATAAAAACGGAGCAAAACCAAACCCATCCGGTAGCGGATAAAAACGGAGCAAAACCAAACCCATCCGGTAGCGGATAAAAACGGAGCAAAACCAAACCCATCCGGTAGCGGATAAAAACGGAGCAAAACCAAACCCATCCGGTAGCGGATAAAAACGGTTATGTTATGTTTGTTATGTAGTAATTTAATTTAATGTATTTAAAACTCTATCTTAAATTTGTATGGACACGTGATCCCTAAATTTAAAAATCGTCAAATCTCTTCCGGTCTATATAGAGACTTGCGGTTTTCACCAATAAATAGAACATCTCCTAGACTATAACTATATCTTAAATTTGTATGGACACGTGATCCTTAAATTTAAAAATCGTCAAATCTCTTCCGGTCTATATAGAGACTTGCGGTTTTCACCAATAAATAGAACATCTCCTAGACTATAACTATATCTTAAATTTGTATGGACACGTGATCCTTAAATTTAAAAATCGTCAAATGTCTTCCGGTCTATATAGAGACTTGAGGTTTTCACCAATAAATAGAACATCTCCTAGACTATAACTATATCTTAAATTTGTATGGATACGTGATCCTTAAATTTAAAAATCGTCAAATCTCTTCCGGTCTATATAGAGACTTGCGGTTTTGACCAATTAATTGAACATCTCCTAGACTATAACTATATCTTAAATTTGTATGGACACGTGATCCTTAAATTTAAAAATCGTCAAATCTCTTCCGGTCTATATAGAGACTTGCGGTTTTCACCAATTAATACAACATCTCCTAGACTATAACTATATCTTAAATTTGTATGGACACGTGATCCTTAAATTTAAAAATCGTCAAATCTCTTCCGGTCTATATAGTCTTGCGGTTTTCACCAATTAATTGAACATCTCCTAGACTATAACTATATCTTAAATTTGTATGGACACGTGATCCTTAAATTTAAAAATCGTCAAATCTCTTCCGGTCTATATAGAGACTTGCGGTTTGATTGGGTTTGATTGGGTTTGCTTAGGTAACTATATCTTAAATTTGTATGGACACGTGATCCTTAAATTTAAAAATCGTCAAATCTCTTCCGGTCTATATAGAGACTTGCGGTTTTCACCAATTAATAGAACATCTCCTAGACTATTACTATATCTTAAATTTGTATGGACACGTGATCCTTAAATTTAAAAATCGTCAAATCTCTTCCGGTCTATATAGAGACTTGCGGTTTTCACCAATAAATAGAACATCTCCTAGACTATAACTATATCTTAAAATTGTATGGACACGTGATCCTTAAATTTAAAAATCGTCAAATCTCTTCCGGTCTATATAGAGTCTTGCGGTTTTCACCAATTAATTGAACATCTCCTAGACTATAACTATATCTTAAATTTGTATGGACACGTGATCCTTAAATTTAAAAATCGTCAAATCTCTTCCGGTCTATATAGAGACTTGCGGTTTTGACCAATTAATTGAACATCTCCTAGACTATAACTATATCTTAAATTTGTATGGACACGTGATCCTTAAATTTAAAAATCGTCAAATCTCTTCCGGTCTATATAGAGACTTGCGGTTTTCACCAATTAATAGAACATCTCCTAGACTATAACTATATCTTAAATTTGTATGGACACGTGATCCTTAAATTTAAAAATCGTCAAATCTCTTCCGGTCTATATAGAGTCTTGCGGTTTTCACCAATTAATTGAACATCTCCTAGACTATAACTATATCTTAAATTTGTATGGACACGTGATCCTTAAATTTAAAAATCGTCAAATCTCTTCCGGTCTATATAGAGACTTGCGGTTTGATTGGGTTTGATTGGGTTTGCTTAGGTAACTATATCTTAAATTTGTATGGACACGTGATCCTTAAATTTAAAAATCGTCAAATCTCTTCCGGTCTATATAGAGACTTGCGGTTTTCACCAATTAATAGAACATCTCCTAGACTATTACTATATCTTAAATTTGTATGGACACGTGATCCTTAAATTTAAAAATCGTCAAATCTCTTCCGGTCTATATAGAGACTTGCGGTTTTCACCAATAAATAGAACATCTCCTAGACTATAACTATATCTTAAAATTGCATGGACACGTGATCCTTAAATTTAAAAATCGTCAAATGTCTTCCGGTCTATATAGAGACTTGAGGTTTTCACCAATAAATAGAACATCTCCTAGACTATAACTATATCTTAAATTTGTATGGATACGTGATCCTTAAATTTAAAAATCGTCAAATCTCTTCCGGTCTATATAGAGACTTGCGGTTTTGACCAATTAATTGAACATCTCCTAGACTATAACTATATCTTAAATTTGTATGGACACGTGATCCTTAAATTTAAAAATCGTCAAATCTCTTCCGGTCTATATAGAGACTTGCGGTTTTCACCAATTAATAGAACATCTCCTAGACTATAACTATATCTTAAATTTGTATGGACACGTGATCCTTAAATTTAAGAGATGTTCTATTTATTGGTGAAAACCGCAAGTCTCTATATAGACCGGAAGAGATTTGACGATTTTTAAATTTAAGGATCACGTGTCCATACAAATTTAAGATATAGTTACCTAAGCAAACCCAATCAAACCCAATCAAACCGCAAGTCTCTATATAGACCGGAAGAGATTTGACGATTTTTAAATTTAAGGATCACGTGTCCATACAAATTTAAGATATAGTTATAGTCTAGGAGATGTTCAATTAATTGGTGAAAACCGCAAGACTCTATATAGACCGGAAGAGATTTGACGATTTTTAAATTTAAGGATCACGTGTCCATACAAATTTAAGATATAGTTATAGTCTAGGAGATGTTCTATTAATTGGTGAAAACCGCAAGTCTCTATATAGACCGGAAGAGATTTGACGATTTTTAAATTTAAGGATCACGTGTCCATACAAATAATCAAAAATCAAAAAAAATCAAAATTTTTGGTCTCAGATTTTCCTGAAAATGGGTTGTTTCCTAGTCAATTTGACGCCGGAGAACACGAAAAAACCATCCATTTCGTCGTATCTCTTCGGGAATTGGAATTTTCCGACGAAAAATAGATTTCCTGAAGAAATAGGACAAAATGGAGGGGTTTTTCGTTTTCTCCGGCATGAAATTGACAAGGAAGCTCAATTTCAGGACAATCTGAGTTGAAAAATTTTGAAAAAAAAAATATTGATACAGAAGACTCCCCCCTTGTAAAAAAATCAAAATTTTTGGTCTCAGATTTTCCTGAAAATGGGTTGTTTCCTAGTCAATTTGATGCCGGAGAACACGAAAAAACCATCCATTTCGTCGTATCTCTACGGGAATTGGAATTTTCCGACGAAAAATAGATTTCCTGAAGAAATAGGACAAAATGGAGGGGTTTTTCGTTTTCTCCGGTATGAAATTGACAAGGAAGCTCAATTTCAGGACAATCTGAGAGTTGAAAAATTTTGAAAAAAAAAATATTGATACAGAAGAAAATCAAAATCAAATACAAAAAAATCAAAATTTTTGGTCTCAGATTTTCCTGAAAATGGGTTGTTTCCTAGTCAATTTGATGCCGGAGAACACGAAAAAACCATCCATTTCGTCGTATCTCTACGGGAATTGGAATTTTCCGACGAAAAATAGATTTCCTGAAGAAATAGGACAAAATGGAGGGGTTTTTCGTTTTCTCCGGTATGAAATTGACAAGGAAGCTCAATTTCAGGACAATCTGAGAGTTGAAAAATTTTGAAAAATTTTTAAATTTAAGGATCACGTGTCCATACAAATTTAAGATATAGTTATAGTCTAGGAGATGTTCTATTAATTGGTGAAAACCGCAAGTCTCTATATAGACCGGAAGACATTTGACGATTTTTAAATTTAAGGATCACGTGTCCATACAAATTTAAGATATAGTTATAGTCTAGGAGATGTTCTATTAATTGGTGAAAACCGCAAGTCTCTATATAGACCGGAAGATATTTGACGATTTTTAAATTTAGGGATCACGTGTCCATACAAATTTAAGATATAGTTATAGTCTAGGAGATGTTCTATTTATTGGTGAAAACCGCAAGTCTCTATATAGACCGGAAGAGATTTGACGATTTTTAAATTTAAGGATCACGTGTCCATACAAATTTAAGATATAGTTATAGTCTAGGAGATGTTCAATTAATTGGTGAAAACCGCAAGTCTCTATATAGACCGGAAGACATTTGACGATTTTTAAATTTAAGGATCACGTGTCCATACAAATTTAAGATATAGTTATAGTCTAGGAGATGTTCTATTTATTGGTGAAAACCGCAAGTCTCAATAGTTTTAAATACATTTCTGGCTCTTTTATCTGATACAAATTTAATGAAGGACGAGGTATTTTTCTTTGTATTGAAATTCATTTTACATCTTTACACAGTGTTGTGTAACTGCTAAAAACTTTTGGCAAAAGTTAGAGCTTATTTTTTTATTTCAGGTATTTTGGCTATACCTACCCGGAGCGTCCGTTAATTGTTACTGCTGGAATAAGTGTGGACAACTTTCATTAATCCCCCCACACCCATCTTTCATCTCTTTTGGGCACTGGGTTTTTTTATTTATATCGACACTATAGTTTTAGAGGGACATGATGATTGCTAATTTTGTTTACCTTATAATTTCTTAATTATCTTTTACTGTATTTAATTTTTCAATTATTTTGTACCATATCTATATGTAGGCTTTTGTTCCATGACAGGTTTTTTACCTCTCAAAAATCAAAAAAATAGTTTTGTATTGTATTTATCAGAGACTATAAATAATATAGACATACACTCAAATACACCGAAAAGCCAGTCTCCCTTAAGACATTTGGTGGGTTTACTGGTTTATGGTTTAAAAGTTTGTTTGTCCACCATTATATATACATGTAGATACATAGTATACATATTTATATAATGATAGACAAACAAACTTTTAAACCATAAACCAGTAAACCCACCAAATGTCTCAATGAGACCCGCTTTTCGTTGCACGGCAGTGTTCGTCTAGGTACTTATGTATTGTAGTTTTAGGCTTAGCTACTTGCGGAATCACCATGGTCTCTTTAACAGCCTTTTTCTATCAACATAAAATTTAATTTTTTCATTTACAGAAAAAGCCATTTATAAATTATTAAAATTCATTACATAAACTGAAAATATACTTCCCAGATATTCCAAAAATAAAGTTTTTAAACGACGAGTGCCGTATCGGGGTCCCTAGTGAAACTTATTTGCGTAAGGACGTCATACACTTATCTGTTGTAGCTCACTGACCGAGTCAATGGATTTGTGCCAAAGCCCGTGGGACTGTGGCGTAGTTTTAGGAAACTAGTTCAGTTTTTAGAAACTAATTAGTTTATAAAGCTAGGCTATCTCTGATTCGCGGAAGAATCTCTGATATTACGTCATTCCTCCTTATTAACTTTTCACGATAGTGAGTAAATTTAAATTATCAGTACAAGTTTCAAACGACGAGTTCCGCTTCGGGGTCTCATTTGGACGTCATACACCTATCTTGTGGCCCGTGGCCGTAGCTACATTGACTGGTGCCAAAGCCCTGTGAGACCTTGGCTTAGTTTTCCGGAATTCTAATTAATTTTACGGAATTTATTAGTTTTACGGGGCTAAGCTATCGCTGATTCGCAGGAGAATCTCTGATATAGGGGCGTTCGTCATCAGTACTGATATCCTTAGCTCGCGTACGCGTCGCGTATATGTAAAAGTTTGAACTCATTACGTTGCGGTCCTCGTTGGAGCAGTTGTCTTTGAAAAGGGGTGCACTAATAGTGACTTCGGTACCGTGAGATCTATCAGGAGCGGTGTGTCGAGGCTGTTTGAAGCAGACGCCCCTGGCACGACGCGAGCGGTGCCATGCTGCAACCAGACCCAGAATTTGGGCGTCGGTTTGATCACAATAAGGCAGATGCACCAAATTGCTGGTAAACCTATAGGTTAACCACAGGTGCATTGCGGACGCTTAGGCTGAAAACACACTAATCCGCGTAGATCTCAGGGACTTCGACTGCACCTAGTAAGCCCTCTTTCATCTCACTTCGGTGGGTATCAACTGCGAATCTTGGCTGCAACCGTCGCACGAAGGAAGTTGCAACACGCTATCCAGCCAGTAAATAAAATAGAGAACGTGTCGCCGATCTGCTATTCAAGACATTTGAGGGCTTGCGTGAAATCGTGGTCATGGAATGATCGTCGTCGTTTAGATACGTGAAGTCCTTGAGGACCATCGGATGTCCAATATAGGGCTTTAGCATGCCGGCATGTCGGGCGTACGTCTATGCCCCTTTTTTCGACCCTTGGATAGTGGAGAAGGGAGATGGATTTCTGCACACTGGATTTGACTGGACTCCATTAGATACACTTAAATAAACAGGTAGGTATTTTTGGTACAGTACTGAACATACAATGAACTACAAAAAATATCCAACATTTTTTCGTTTTGTGTCAGATCTTAAAAAGTAACTAATCCTTCTTTCCTCTGTTTCAGATATTTCTAATACCTTTGGAGATTTGAGAAATTGAGCAGCAAACCTGGACATCTGAGAAATTCAGCAGCAAACCTAAACATACCAGTCAATTCAGCGACACGGTTCATCTGAGCAAACCTGAACATACCAGTCAATTCAGTGACAGGGTTCATCTCTCCCGGTATCCTTTGAATAATATAATATATCTGCACCTCGTAAGTAAAAAGCAAGTTGTTGTTTATTTATTAACCAAAAGGTCATTCCTGTGCTATGATGTATAATTTGTCCCCTTTTTCCATATGCTCTCTCTCTCTCTCTCTCTCTCTCTCTCTCTCTCTCTCTCTCTCTCTCACACTCTGAGTCAAGCAGCGTGGATACATTAATCTTAGCATATTTTATGTCAATTTTAATGTTACCCATTAAGCGCGACTTTGAGTGAATTTAACTGACAATAATTTGAAAAATACATCATAGAATCCAAAGAAGATACTGTAATACGCCTTTTATCGTCTTTGGGTTTAGCATCTCCTTATCCCTGCGAATTACGCCATTATATATCATCCTCATTACATAATATATTATCTATCATCATCTATATACTGTGGTTAATGGGCAAAGGAGGTTTCGTATTTCTATTTATTCCACAAATCATTCAATCATATTTTAAAATAGGTGACTTGCAATCCTTAAAGTGACTCTAGTGAAGTGAAAGTGTAGTGTTTTTTACTCTCTTATACGATTTGCACCTTATTGCTGGCCACCTTTTTCTAAGCTGGACACAACAGGTGCCTACGCGTCATACATAAAGTTTATACTCGTTTTTTGCGATAATCCTGTGCAGAATTCTGCACAGGATTATTAACAGTGATTTGTGATCAGTGATGTGTATGGATATTGTAAGTGATTCTGCTCAGAACCAAGTTACAGTGATGTGCGGGATATATTGCAAGTGATTCTGCTCAGAGCCAAGATTGCACATCAGTGTTCAGAACCAATCCAAGCTTTAAGAATAGGAATGTTACTTTAAGAGTATTAAGAAGAAAATGGAGCAAACAGTCTAAGCAAAGAAAAATCTTCCATTTTTAGTTTCTTACAAGATCTTGCATAGGGACTGATTGTTTGATTTGTGGTCTAAATTGCATAAGTTAGTAAATACAGTGACAAATGCACGAGTGTCTAAGAAGTGAATGTCGTATCCGGATTTTATGTCATAATTATAAGGTGTACCAGCTATCAGCGATCATAGTGGGAATGGTCCCTGGTTTTAACGCTTCACTTTCTAGTCGCCTGGTCGCACTCTGGACACGCGTTGACGTGTAACAGTAACCTGCAACTGTGCATTAGAGGTGAATGTCGTATCCGGATCTTTAACTTGATATGTGCCCTATGAATCAGTCAGCCACAGTTGTGACCAAATGAAGGTCCCCACCGTTTGTTTGGTTGCAGGTGTGATTGGTGATCATAAGGTAGATTGAATAGTGCCGAAGGATCCGGTGCTAGTAGGACTAACACCAAATTACTGGTAGTTCTGGCATTTGTGCGGCTTCATCTCTCATCACTTTTGTGCAGTCATGAACATAGGGCAGACGAAGAAGGGTCCTGCACCTAGGCATCAGGGTAACCTGGCATTAGCAGATAGCGTAGGTGTTTACCGAAAAACAGAGAGATCACATCTAGGTGCGATTTGGTTTGTTGTTCGGTTCTCACTCTGTCTTTTTACAGGTTGTCCCGATGAGGGCACAGAAAGTGCAAAAAATGTAGGGTCGCGTCGTTATTGCACGTTTTGCAACACTGTATTTACTACAACGGGGTTATTCATTTATTTATTCATCTACAATACTCGCAGAGTAAAATAATGTTTTAATACCTGCAAATTTTTTATTATCCGCCATGCAGCTATTAAAATGTATTTTTATCGCCGCCTCACTTGTCTTTAATCACTTTTTCTTATTCGAAAGCAATTTTACATTACAACATGAAAAACTACAAGAGTAAATCAAATTTAAAAAGGTCGGATTCCGTATCGCAGTCCCATTTGCGTAAGGACGTCATACACCTATCTGTTGTAGCTCACTGACCGAGTCAATAGACTGGTGCCAAAGCCCTGGGGACTGTGGCGTAGTTTTAGGAAACTAGTTCAGTTTTTCGGAACTAATTAGTTTATGAGGCTAGGCTATCTCTGATTCTCAGGAGAATCTCTGATATTACGGCATTCGACCTTTATTACTTCGACGATAATAAATGAATTTAATACTTATTATCGTCCCCTACCAATCAAGTGTAAATAAGTTTTTAAGCACGAGCTCCTTACCTGGGTCTCCTCGCCAGGACGTCATACACCTATCTGTTGTAGCTCATTGACGGAGTCAATGGACTGGTGCCAAAGCCCTGGGAGACACTGGCTATGTTTTATGAAATGAGCAGGAATCTCACGAGAGAGGAGGTTTTGGCCTATTTTGTAAAGCCTAGATATCGCTGATTCGAAGATGAATCTCCGATACTAGGGCGTTCGTTCTTAATTACTTGTTTTATACTATAGCTACCCGCTGGTAGTACCGGGATTCGAGATTCCTTTTCAACATGTTTGCAACCTTTTCCTTTTTCCTTCCTTTCCAATTTCATAAAATGTCATTCTGTTGATATACATAGGATATGCAATAAATGTACATACTTTATGTACGTATATGATGATATGTAATATATGTCAGTCAAGTATGTACATTTAATGCATATCCTATGTATATACCAACAGAATACAAACACTCAATGCTAACGCCATGTTTTACATTCCATGGACATGCATGCAATATGTAATAAAATAATAAATATTATTATTATATTACATATCGTATGTATGTCCGTGGAATGTAAAACATGGAAACATTTTGTATTCTGTTAGTATATACATAGGATATGCATTAAATACATACTTGACCGACATATATTACATATCATATGGAATGTAAGGCAGCGATTAATAATGTAGATTTATCGCTGCCTCACTTGCATTTAATTACTTTTTTTTATTCGAAAGCAATTCTAGATTTCAACATCAAACACTACAAGAGTAAATCAAATTAAAACGTTTTTAAAGGACGGATTCCGTATCGCAGTCCCATAAGGACGTCATACACCTATCTGTTGTAGGCACTGACCGAGTCAATAGACTGGTGCCAAAGCCCTGTGGGACTGCGGCGTAGTTTTAGGAAACTAGTTCAGTTTTTCGGAACTAATTAGTTTATGAAGCTAGGCTATCTCTGATTCGCAGGAGAATCTCTGATATTACGGCATTTGACCTTTATTACTTCGACGATAATAAATGAATTTAATACTTATTATCGTCCCCTACCAATCAAGTGTAAATAAGTTTTTAAGCACGAGCTCCCTAGCTGGGTCTCCTTGCAAGGACGTCATACACCTATCTGTTGTAGCCCATTGATGAAGTCAATGGACTGGTGCCAAAGCCCTGGGAGACACTGGCTATGTTTTATGAAATGAGCAGGAATCTCATGAGAGAGGAGATTTTGGCCTATTTTGTAAAGCCTAGATATCGCTGATTCGAAGATGAATCTCCGATACTAGGGCGTTCGTTCTTAATTACTTGTTTTAAACTATAGCTACCCACTGGTAGTACCGCTGGGTATACCTTAAAATCCTTAAATGTACATACTTTACGTACATATATTACATATCACATGTATGTCCATGGAATGTAAAACATAACATTATTTGGTGTTTACATTCTATTAATAGGATATGCATTAAATGTATATACTTTACATACATATATTACATATCATATTGATGGAATCTAAACGTTCATATGGGGGTACTCAAGAATCCATTAAGCAAGACTTCAAGAAAAATAAACAAAAACCCATACTATACAGGACAAGCTTAGATACTTCTAAATGATAGAATTGCTTGAAATCATTGAACTTAGACCAAGTTAAGAGGTGTTAAAAACAGACTAGAATTTGAAGCAATCATTAGAAGAAGAGATTTCCGTATTTTTCTGCAAAGAAGAAACTATGCTTCTGTATCATAGAAGAATATGAAATAAGTAGACTGTTTGCTCCGAGAAGACGCATAGTCGAAAACGGTTCATGTTTGCGCCAGTAATTCTGTCAGGACAAAGTTCATATAGTCTTTTATGTTTTAGGTTTATGTAATCCCAAATGTTGCCAAAATCTCGTATCTTACAGTACTTACATTGTTGCCGATTGTTATTGTCGGATTATTTTAAACTGAAATGTCAAGATGGAGTGGAAGAGTACATAGGTTCTGGAGGATAAGGTAGGGTAGTATATATTTTGGAGTATCAAAAGATAGAAAAAGTATATTTTTTCGGTGTTAATTGGGTTTGTGCGCCTCGTAATATTGATAACTTTTACTTCTTGTATTTTAAATATTACTTGCTTTCTAATTTCTAAATTTTTTCAAAAAGTAGGTATATATCAATATATCAATGAAGATATTCTTATTTTCAAAATTATCGTAGAAAATCGATTATACTGACACTTATATGAACACATTTTACTAACTTTGTACTACTTGCATTTTAATATTCCTCCTTTTCTAAAATGAAAAATGCCATTGCATTGGGCCAAAATTTTCTAAAATTCAGGGTTCCGGAAGATTTGTATTTGAAATCATTATGAAACGAGGCTGCACAAAATATGGAAATTTTTAATACAGTTACGGAAAACTCCGGTTAATTTCGCGTCGCGCCGCGCCGCACCGCACCTGCAAAGTCCCTCGCCAAAATACCCTTTAAACATCTTAAACTTTAAAACTCAAACTTCTTAAAAGAAAACATAAATAAATTCATTTTTATTATTGGTCTGCTGTCTGTCGGTCTATGTGTTGCAAAAAACACAAAAACCATTTAACAAAGAAAATATTTCTCCGAAATTACTTAGTTTTGGTTACTGGTTGACGATACATCATACAGGGTGAACCACTTAAAAAAATAAATTCTCCATCATCTCTTTAACTCCAGAAGGCAGCTGCCTCAAAAATAATGATTTGCAAAAGTTACATTCTGGTTAATTCATAATTATTTTAAAAAAGAATCTTTACATGGTTAACTTATTTAATGTAACATACCTACAAGGCGAACAACTTAAAGTTTGTACATTTTTACTACAACTTAAGCCAACGTATTTCATTAAAATTATATTTGCTTAAAATAACTGTGATTTTCCCTTTGATACCCTTACACCCTGATTCGGAACGAAATTTCGACTTCCGCAAATTTTTATTATTTGTGAATAGTGATCAAGTGATGTGTGTGCTACATCTTTTTAGTGTCCTTTTATTTTTTTAGTGTTGAAAAAATACTACGCAGAAAATTAGATCTCTGTGCTTGCCAAATAATTGTGAATAGTGATGTAAATAAGTAAGCAAATGTGTGATACATTTTTTTAGTGCCTTGATTGATCGTTTTCTCGTTATATTTAGTGTCGAGAAGAATCTGTGCAGAAAATTACGTAGATACGTTATTCAGCTTATCGAAACAGGATTTAATAATATTTAATAACTGCGAATAGTGACGAAGTAATCTGGTTTTATATCTTGGTACTTGAACAGTGATGTGCTTTGTGCATATATTACAAGTGAACATGTTTGTAATAAAGCTGTGGACTAGTGATGAAGTAATGTGAATAACGGATACATGGCTGTCATTGATATTTTAAGTGTCTTTGTGTGTTTTACAGTGATTATGAGTAGGGATGTAACGGGTACCCGGTCTACCCGGCCAAAACCGGGTACCCGGCCGCGTAGGCCGGATACCCGGTTTTGCCGGGTATCAGGTTACCCGGCCGGGTACCCGTTTTTTTTTACTTTGTTTTCTGTTTTTGGTAAAATAAAGCATAAAAGAACTGAAACGGTGTATTTTTGTGATGGTAAAAATACATAAAAAACAGATTTTAAAAAGTGATATATAACAATAAACTTTGTTAAAAATTTAATAACTAAAATCAATTAATGGCAAATTGTGATGAAGATAAACTAACATTTCACCATTCTCAGAGGATAGTCAGTTTCGGGTTTTTTTCCATAAATATTACCCGCTTCTGAAAACAACCATTCACTAAATATTGTTGAGGCAGGTGCTGAAAGAAACTTTTTACCAAGCTTTGCTAGATTAGGAAATCTCTCTGAATTTATTTTCCACCACGAAAATGGGATTGATTGTGTCTATCAATTAACGGCAACGCCAAATATGAATTTATTTCTAGGGATGTAAGGGGTACCCGGCCAAAACCTGTGGCTCTGCTAGCTTGAGTTCAAGCTAGCAGAGCCACACTGAAAAACCACAAAACAAAATTCTTTTCCAAAATGTTTTTATACAGGAATTTTTGGCCAATTAATTGCCCCTGAAATATGTACAGGGACTGAGAAAAAAATAATTTGTTGGAAAAAAACTGCGATTTTCTGTTTCGTCTATAGAGAATACGATACTATTACTCAAGATCGCGAAATAATAACTTTATGACCTGTGGGTATATAGCAGGTTTTACGACTAATTTATTGCTAATTTATTACCACATTTTTAATTTTTTTGCTCTTCGTTTAAAAAAAAAAACTGTGGCTCTGCTGGCTTGAGTTCAAGCTAGCAGAGCAACAATGAAAAACCACAAAACAAAATTCTTTTCCAAAATGTTTTTATGCAGGAATTTTTGGCCAATTAATTGCCCCTGAAATATGTACCTACAGAGACTGAGAAAAAAATAAACTGTTAAAAAAAATAGTGATTTTCTGTTTCGTCTATAGAGAATACGATACTATTACTTAAGATCGCGAAATAATAACTTTATGACCTGTGGGTATATAGCAGGTTTTAAGACTAATTTATTGCTAATTTATTACCACATTTTTAATTTTTTTGGTCTTCGTTTTTTTAATAAAATCCTGTGGCTCTGCTAGCTTGAACTCAAGCCAGCAGAGCCACAGGATTTTTTTAAAAAAACGAAGAGCAAAAAAATTAAAATTGTGGTAATAAATTAGCAATAAATTAGTCTTAAAACCTGCTATATACCCACAGGTCATAAAGTTATTATTTCGCGATCTTAAGTAATAGTATCGTATTCTTATAGACGAAACAGAAAATCGCTGTTTTTTTCTAACAGTTTATTTTTTTCTCAGTCTCTGTACATATTTCAGGGGCAATTAATTGGCCAAAAATTCCTGTATAAAAACATTTTGGAAAAGAATTTTGTTTTGTGGTTTTTCAGTGTGGCTCTGCTAGCTTGAACTCAAGCCAGCAGAGCCACAGGATTTTTAAAAAAAAAAACGCAGGGCAAAACAATTAAAAATGTGGTAATAAATTAGCAATAAATTAGTCTTAAAACCTGCTATATACCCACAGGTCATAAAGTTATTATTTCGCGATCTTAAGTAATAGTACAGTGCGACCTCGATAATCCGGACTAATTAAAACTGCGGTGGTCCGGATTAGTAAATAATTCGGATTACTGAAGCGGGACAGTTTTTTATTGGAAAGTGACATATGTAATACAAAATAATTAGCAAATAGTACAGATACATATTAACAAAAAAGTTATAGTCATTTGAATTTTTTTTTAATTATATTTTAGGTTTAAAAAAATTCAAATGACGATAACTTTCTACTAACACATGTTTTTCTCTTAAAATTTAAGCATTGTCGACAAAATGATGTAAAATTTGTTTAGAAAAAATAATAAATAAAATATCTAAGCGTGTTAATTTTTTACCCAGGTGGGTCAATTCAAAAATTCAACTTTTTTTCGCAAATTACAAAATATTTTTTTCTTCGTCAAAACATTCCTAGTAGGCCCACTATTAAAAAACCTGAACTTGGCGTGGGTCCCATAAGTAGAAACTTTAAAATTTCACGGGCCGTGCCTGGTCAACACAAAGGCACGCACTGCTTATGTGAACGCCCAGACATCAGATGTCTGGGCGTTCACAAAATCAGTGTGGGCCGGATCAGACTGATCCGGCCCAATTTCGGAAGTTAGGGGAACCCCACACAATCGATTTTAGATATCCTTCACTAATTTGTATGAACAAGTCTAGAATTTAATTACAAACGCAGGTCCGGATTAACGAGTACTATCAAATCCGGATTATAAAGTACACAATGCAATTGAAATGCTTGGCCGGATTACCGAATAATCCGATCTACTAAAGCTCCGGATTATCGAGGTCGCACTGTATCGTATTCTCTATAGACGAAACCGAAAATCGCTGTTTTTTTCTAACACTTTATTTTTTTCTCAGTCTCTGTACATATTTCAGGGGCAATTAATTGGCCAAAAATTCCTGTATAAAAACATTTTGGAAAAGAATTCTGTTTTGTGGTTTTTCAGTGTGGCTCTGCTAGCTTGAACTCAAGCCAGCAGAGCCACAGGTTTTTTTAAAAAAACGAAGAGCAAAAAAATTAAAAATGTGGTAATAAATTAGCAATAAAATAGCCAAAAATTATGACACAAGAAAAAATTTAAAAAGGCGTTGTGGCTCTGCTTATGTTTTATAGCTGTACTAGTTAACAGAAAACCGGGGTATGCATGTGTGCGGAGTAAAGGGAGGCGCCGTTTGTAAGTTGCTTTACTTTGTGCACGATGCGCGCACTGAATACCCCGATTTTATGTTACCTAACTATAAAACGAAAATATTTATTTTTAACTTTTTAGAAGCGTGTTTTTTAGTTTTTTAAACTATGGTTGCGAACAGTCCTCTATTCCAGAGGACAGCCCTCTTAAGGTAAAGTTTGTAGAAAATATATCACGTTTCATTTAAATGAACTTTTGTGTACGGCCTCTGTTTTTATTTTTAAAAGTTGGCAACCCTATTTTAAACTATTATTTATTTCTTTGATGTTAGGTACCCGCAGGCCCTTGTTCATTTATTTATTTATTTAAGGTGACCAACCGTCCTGTTTTGGCCAGGACCGGTTTAGGTTTTTCGACTATTGTCCTGGGTAAACAAAGTATCCAGGTTTGTCCCGATTTTTACGATTTTGTCCAGAATTGTCCCGGATAACAAATCCACTAATGATGCTCCTTAGTTAGACATGTGTATCTGTATAATGTATAATCCCATATGATATATAAAAGTAAAACTGGAATTTGTAGCGTGTTAATGAATGTCAATAAATTTTTTTTGCATTTATTTTTAAAAAACAATAACATTTTTGTGTTTTTACCTTTTCGTACAAAGTCAAGGTGACACACATTTTCTGACATTTATGTATTTATTGTCACAGTTTTAAATGCATTTTGTAAGTGTTTTGGAGCTTTTTTGGCAACTTAGCATAATCTTAAGACTGAAATTTACTTATGTCAAGTTTTATTTCTTTAATCTAATGGAACAGGGCCTCACATGGGGTAAGGAATTTACCATGTAAAAACCCTATGGTCTGCTTTAAAAAATACACTGTATATTTTTTTAAAGTATGAAAAATTAAGGGATAAATGAACAATTAGCATCTCTGGGACAAAATAGGAAGGTTTAACTTTTAGAATCCTTTAGAACATAAATTTGATGTATTTTTTACACCCAACTTTTTATTTCAATGTTGTTGAGATAGACAAATAAGACTATGGATATTAAGTTTGCGTAGCGCATAGCGGGTCATCATGGTTAGTTAACGTGACCATTTATTTTTTTCCTCAGAACCGGATGTCAACGGTCTTTCGCCAAAAAAAGGAAAAAAAAAAAGAAAAACATTATCCACAATAAATTTTATTATCAATTTTAATGAACAATGCACAACATGCAAGTATTTGTAATTTATGTAGGTAGTGTTATATTTTTGTGACGAACAAATTTTCTTTAATCTATCAGGTGATGATTGTAAGTAAGTGTGAAATTCTTGGTACGTTTTAACAATACTTCACAAGTTTTGCTTTTAAATTGATGTCGCGTTTGCGAACTTTTTGAAAACGGGACATTTTGGCGTCCCGAAGCTTTCCTTGGGGACAACGGGACAGTACTGAGAAACAGGACAATCCCGTTCAAAACGGGACGTATGGTCACGATAGTCATGGTACCTACACATTTTCAGGAAAATTAGTATTTCATTCAATGATTAACAACATCTAAGCAGGCATGGATATATATTAACATTGGAAACCAGTAAGCCTACAGTAAGCCTAAAGTGTGGAATGTAGATGACTAATTTCTTGTTTTTGTTTTTTTACAGGCGGACGCGATTCACTGACGTCGTTAGCGGACGCGGACCCCTTCAAGTTCACACGTCGGGCATTTTGGCGGGCTAGGGGGTGTTTGTCTGGGATGCCTTAAGACCATGCAGCAAACTGGGAGGGGGAATTATGGGACGTTTTAATTCCTTTTCTTGGTGGTCACAGGCCCCAATAGCACGTTGAAGTGTCCGTAGTGAATTGTAGCCTTTATCCGCCAGGGCAGGATAATTTCAAGATTGGAGACGGGCTTTATTCAGTGAACTTGGAGGGGACTCGACTCTTCCAAACTTTCGTATTGTATGGGAGCAGAGCAACCTCATTCCTGGAAAATGACAACACTTCAAAATTATTCGGTAAGTATAATTTCCTCTGTTTTATACGCTTCTATATTTGCCATTGCGAAGAATTCGCATTTTATGAGATATGAGGTAGGAGGTAGAGTTGTGCCTTTGACCGGTCAACAACTTTTTGGTCAATTGACTGACAATTTGACCGGGCCCTCGTTCAGAATAGAATTATTTTGTTATTGTCAATCAGTAATTTTTGCAATATTGCATTTTTGTAAGACCTACTAGTGATCACACTTTATAATACCGTTAGTACCAATTATAAAATAAAATGTTCGAAAGTGAAAAATAAACGGAACTGCTAAATTTTGTCGGCGAATAATGCCACAACGGCACTGAATAAACCGGGGATTTGCCCGAAGCTCGCATAGACCATAGATCGGCATCGGTGTTTCCCCGAAATGCGTTTGTACAGGTCGGCCACATACCCATACTTTATTTTGACGGGGCAATTTTAATAAGTATTTGACTACCTAATATTTGACCGCGGTCAAATTGACCAGTCTATTGACTGGTCAATTGACCAAGGCACAACTCTAGTAGTAGGTATAGTGATTTGAAGCAAAAATTTTGCACCTTTTTTGAATTGAATTATTCTGAATTGGCTAACAATGTTCTCAACTAGCTTGCAAGAAAATTGGATATTCATGCATATGATCCAAAATGTTTAAATATCTGTTTGTGGAAAGTTATGATTAATTTGTGTTTTAAAAATTTTACTAATACTTAATTGTTTGCTTACACTTTCTAGTAGAAAAACCTGAGCAAACTTCATTATAGGACTAAATCTTCGTTTTGAGAATTATAGCCGATATATTTTTCCTACAAGTCAGAAATTCCCCCTTAAAAAATAGTCTAAAATACATTTCTGGCTCTTTTATCTGATACAAATTTAATGAAGGACGAAGTATTTTTCTTTGTATTGAAATTTATTTTACATCTTTACACAGTGTTGTGTAACTGCTAAAAACTTTTGGCAAAAGTTAGAGCTTATTTTTTTATTTCAGGTATTTTGGCTATACCTACCCGGAGCGTCCGTTAATTGTTACTGCTGGAATAAGTGTGGACAACTTTCATTAATCCCCCCCCCCCCCCCCACACACACACCCATCTTCATCTCTTTTGGGCACTGGGGTTTTTTATTTATATCGACACTATAGTTTTAGAGGGACATGATGATTCCTAATTTTGTTTACCTTATAATTTCTTAATTATCTTTTATTGTATTTAATTTTTCAATTATTTTGTACCATATCTATATGTAGGCTTTTGTTCCATGACAGGTTTTTTACCTCTCTAAAATCAAAAAAATCGTTTTGTATTGTATTTATCAGAGACTATAAATAATATAGACAGACACTCAAATACACCGAAAAGCCAGTCTCCCTTAAGACATTTGGTGGGTTTACTGGTTTATGGTTTAAAAGTTTGTTTGTCCACCATTATATATACATGTAGATACATAGTATACATATTTATATAATGATAGACAAACAAACTTTTAAACCATAAACCAGTAAACCAACCAAATGTCTCAATGAGACCCGCTTTTCGTTGCACGGCAGTGTTCGTCTAGGTACTTATGTATTGTAGTTTTAGGCTTAGCTACTTGCGGAATCACCATGCTCTCTTTAACAGCCTTTTTCTATCAACATAAAATTTAATTTTTTCATTTACAGAAAAAGCCATTTATAAATTATTAAAATTCATTACATAAACTGAAAATATACTTCCCAGATATTCCAAAAATAAAGTTTTTAAACGACGAGTGCCGTATCGGGGTCCCTAGTGAAACTTATTTGCGTAAGGACGTCATACACTTATCTGTTGTAGCTCACTGACCGAGTCAATGGATTGGTGCCAAAGCCCGTGGGACTGTGGCGTAGTTTTAGGAAACTAGTTCAGTTTTTAGAAACTAATTAGTTTATAAAGCTAGGCTATCTCTGATTCGCGGAAGAATCTCTGATATTACGGCATTCCTCCTTATTAACTTTTCACGATAGTGAGTAAATTTAAATTATCAGTACAAGTTTCAAACGACGAGTTCCGCTTCGGGGTCTCATTTGGACGTCATACACCTATCTGTTGTGGCCCGTGGCCGTAGCTACATTGACTGGTGCCAAAGCCCTGTGAGACCTTGGCTTAGTTTTCCGGAATTCTAATTAATTTTACGGAATTTATTAGTTTTACGGGGCTAAGCTATCGCTGATTCGCAGGAGAATCTCTGATATAGGGGCGTTCGTCATCAGTACTGATATCCTTAGCTCGCGTACGCGTCGCGTATATGTAAAAGTTTGAACTCATTACGTTGCGGTCCTCGTTGGAGCAGTTGTCTTTGAAAAGGGGTGCACTAATAGTGACTTCGGTACCGTGAGATCTATCAGGAGCGGTGTGTCGAGGCTGTTTGAAGCAGACGCCCCTGGCACGACGCGAGCGGTGCCATGCTGCAACCAGACCCAGAATTTGGGCGTCGCGTCGGTTTGATCACAATAAGGCAGATCACAAAAAACAGAGAGATCACATCTAGGTGTGATTCTGCTTTGTTGTTCGGTTCTCACTCTGTCTTTTTACAGGTTGTCCTGATGAGGGCACAGAAAGTGCAAAAAATGTAGGGTCGCGTCGTTATTGCACGTTTTGCAACACTGTATTTACTACAACGGGGTTATTCATTTATTTATTCATCTACAATACTCGCAGAGTAAAATAATGTTTTAATACCTGCACATTTTTTATTATCCGCCATGCAGCGATTAAAATGTATTTTTATCGCCGCCTCACTTGTCTTTAATCACTTTTTCTTATTCGAAAGCAATTTTACATTACAACATGAAAAATTACAAGAGTAAATCAAATTTAAAAAGTTTTTAAAGGACGGATTCCGTATCGCAGTCCCATTTGCGTAAGGACGTCATACACCTATCTGTTGTAGCTCACTGACCGAGTCAATAGACTGGTGCCAAAGCCCTGGGGACTGTGGCGTAGTTTTAGGAAACTAGTTCAGTTTTTCGCAACTAATTAGTTTATGAAGCTAGGCTATCTCTGATTCTCAGGAGAATCTCTGATATTACGGCATTCGACCTTTATTACTTCGACGATAATAAATGAATTTAATACTTATTATCGTCCCCTACCAATCAAGTGTAAATAAGTTTTTAAGCACGAGCTCCTTACCTGGGTCTCCTCGCCAGGACGTCATACACCTATCTGTTGTAGCTCATTGACGGAGTCAATGGACTGGTGCCAAAGCCCTGGGAGACACTGGCTATGTTTTATGAAATGAGCAGGAATCTCACGAGAGAGGAGGTTTTGGCCTATTTTGTAAAGCCTAGATATCGCTGATTCGAAGATGAATCTCCGATACTAGGGCGTTCGTTCCTAATTACTTGTTTTATACTATAGCTACCCGCTGGTAGTACCGGGATTCGAGATTCCTTTTGAACATGTTTGCAACCTTTTCCTTTTTCCTTCCTTTCCAATTTCATAAAATGTCATTCTGTTGATATACATAGGATATGCAATAAATGTACATACTTTATGTACGTATATGATGATATGTAATATATGTCAGTCAAGTATGTACATTTAATGCATATCCTATGTATATACCAACAGAATACAAACACTCAATGCTAACGCCATGTTTTACATTCCATGGACATGCATGCAATATGTAATAAAATAATAAATATTATTATTATATTACATATCGTATGTATGTCCGTGGAATGTAAAACATGGAAACATTTTGTATTCTGTTAGTATATACATAGGATATGCATTAAATACATACTTGACCGACATATATTACATATCATATGGAATGTAAGGCAGCGATTAATAATGTAGATTTATCGCTGCCTCACTTGCATTTAATTACTTTTTTTTATTCGAAAGCAATTCTAGATTTCAACATCAAACACTACAAGAGTAAATCAAATTAAAACGTTTTTAAAGGACGGATTCCGTATCGCAGTCCCATAAGGACGTCATACACCTATCTGTTGTAGGCACTGACCGAGTCAATAGACTGGTGCCAAAGCCCTGTGGGACTGCGGCGTAGTTTTAGGAAACTAGTTCAGTTTTTCGGAACTAATTAGTTTATGAAGCTAGGCTATCTCTGATTCGCAGGAGAATCTCTGATATTACGGCATTTGACCTTTATTACTTCGACGATAATAAATGAATTTAATACTTATTATCGTCCCCTACCAATCAAGTGTAAATAAGTTTTTAAGCACGAGCTCCCTAGCTGGGTCTCCTTGCAAGGACGTCATACACCTATCTGTTGTAGCCCATTGATGGAGTCAATGGACTGGTGCCAAAGCCCTGGGAGACGCTGGCTATGTTTTATGAAATGAGCAGGAATCTCATGAGAGAGGAGATTTTGGCCTATTTTGTAAAGCCTAGATATCGCTGATTCGAAGATGAATCTCCGATACTACGGCGTTCGTTCTTAATTACTTGTTTTATACTATAGCTACCCACTGGTAGTACCGCTGGGTATACCTTAAAATCCTTAAATGTACATACTTTACGTACATATATTACATATCACATGTATGTCCATGGAATGTAAAACATAACATTATTTGGTGTTTACATTCTATTAATAGGATATGCATTAAATGTATATACTTTACATACATATATTACATATCATATTGATGGAATCTAAACGTTCATATGGGGGTACTCAAGAATCCATTAAGCAAGACTTCAAGAAAAATAAACAAAAACCCATACTATACAGGACAAGCTTAGATACTTCTAAATGATAGAATTGCTTGAAATCATTGAACTTAGACCAAGTTAAGAGGTGTTAAAAACAGACTAGAATTTGAAGCAATCATTAGAAGAAGAGATTTCCGTATTTTTCTGCAAAGAAGAAACTATGCTTCTGTATCATAGAAGAATATGAAATAAGTAGACTGTTTGCTCCGAGAAGACGCATAGTCGAAAACGGTTCATGTTTGCGCCAGTAATTCTGTCAGGACAAAGTTCATATAGTCTTTTATGTTTTAGGTTTATGTAATCCCAAATGTTGCCAAAATCTCGTATCTTACAGTACTTACATTGTTGCCGATTGTTATTGTCGGATTATTTTAAACTGAAATGTCAAGATGGAGTGGAAGAGTACATAGGTTCTGGAGGATAAGGTAGGGTAGTATATATTTTGGAGTATCAAAAGATAGAAAAAGTATATTTTTTCGGTGTTAATTGGGTTTGTGCGCCTCGTAATATTGATAACTTTTACTTCTTGTATTTTTAATATTACTTGCTTTCTAATTTCTAAATTTTTTCAAAAAGTAGGTCTACCTATATCACTATATCAATGAAGATATTCTTATTTTCAAAATTATCGTAGAAAATCGACTATACTGACACTTATATGAACACATTTTACTAACTTTGTACTACTTGCATTTTAATATTCCTCCTTTTTTAAAATGAAAAATACCATTGCATTGGGCCAAAATTTTCTAAAATTCAGGGTTCCGGAAGATTTGTATTTGAAATCATTATGAAACGAGGCTGCACAAAATATGGAAATTTTTAATACAGTTACGGAAAACTCCGGTTAAATTCGCGTCGCGCCGCGCCGCACCGCACCTGCAAAGTCCCTCGCCAAAATACCATTTAAACATCTTAAACTTTAAAACTCAAACTTCTTAAAAGAAAACATAAATAAATTCATTTTTATTATTGGTCTGCTGTCTGTCGGTCTATGTGTTGCAAAAAACACAAAAACCATTTAACAAAGAAAATATTTCTCCGAAATTACTTAGTTTTGGTTACTGGTTGACGATACATCATACAGGGTGAACCACTTAAAAAAATAAATTCTCCATCATCTCTTTAACTCCAGAAGGCAGCTGCCTCAAAAATAATGATTTGCAAAAGTTACATTCTGGTTAATTCATAATTATTTTAAAAAAGAATCTTTACATGGTTAACTTATTTAATGTAACATACCTACAAGGCGAACAACTTAAAGTTTTTACATTTTTACTACAACTTAAGCCAACGTTTTTCATTAAAATTATATTTGCTTAAAATAACTGTGATTTTCCCTTTGATACTCTTACACCCTGATTCGGAACGAAATTTCGACTTCCGCAAATTTTTACTATTTGTGAATAGTGATCAAGTGATGTGTGTGATATATCTTTTTAGTGTCCTTTTATTTTTTTAGTGTTGAAAAAATACTACGCAGAAAATTAGATCTCTGTGCTTGCCAAATAATTGTGAATAGTGATGTAAATAAGTAAGCAAATGTGTGATACATTTTTTTAGTGCCTTGATTGATCGTTTTCTCGTTATATTTAGTGTCGAGAAGAATCTGTGCAGAAAATTACGTACGTTATTCAGCTTATCGAAACAGGTTTTAATAATATTTAATAACTGCGAATAGTGACGAAGTAATCTGGTTTTATATCTTGGTACTTGAACAGTGATGTGCTTTGTGCATATATTACAAGTGAACATGTTTGTAATAAAGCTGTGGACTAGTGATGAAGTAATGTGAATAACGGATACATGGCTGTCATTGATATTTTAAGTGTCTTTGTGTGTTTTACAGTGATTATGAGTAGTGACAGATACATTCGTGCATAGATATTACAAGTGATGTTTCTAATACAGCCGTGGAGTAGTGATAGTGTGAATAATGGTTAGATTGCTGTGATGGATATTTTAAGTGTCTTGACGTGTCTTACAGTGATTATAAGTAGTGATGTGCTTCGCGCCAAGATATTACAAGTGACCGTGTTTGTAATAAAGCTGTGGAATAGTGATGAAGTAATGGGCAGGTGGCTGTTATGGATATTTTAAGTGTCCTGGGGTGTGTTTTAGTGATTAGAAACGGTGATGTGCTTCGTTCATATAAGTATATTATATGAGACGGATAAAATATGATTGAGAGTGGACAGAAATGGGGAATCATCCAGGAAATGATAATAATTATAATGAAGAACAAGGAAAGAGAAAGAAATGAGAGACAAAGGACAAATGGGCGCCCGCCAGGATGATCCTAATAAGAGTGAGAAAGAACGAACGTAGGGGGTAGAACCGGCCGAACCCCTAATCACATACTGTGGACGGCGGACGTAGGCTGAAGAATGTAAGACAGCCCGATACTAGCGAAGATATGCCAGAAATGGCTGTACCGTTGGATCAATGGGAGATGTTCAGTGGGGCCACTTGTTCGAAGCGTGCTTCGACTACGCCCCATTTAAAAAAAAAGTGGCTCTGTGAGTAATGGTTCTAATATAAAATAGGTAGTGATGTGCTTTGTGAATATATATTTCAAGGCGTGGAATAATTCAGTGTGTATATATTTACAAATGTGTCCTTTTTAATAAGGCATTAATGTGCTGTTTCCATGTTTTTAAGACATTCAAATGTATTTATGAACACATTGTATTTTGGAGCAGGTGTAGGGGAGTTGGGAGCCTGCTAACTTAACTTTTTAGTTAAGCTCGTCGTATTTACAGTAATCATAAAGTGTGATGTGCTTTATATCGTCGCTGATCTTACCAAGGGGCGAAAGCGACAATTTGCTAATTTTACAGGAGAGCAGTTTAAAGAAAATAGGCCCTATTTGGAGCACGCTCTTTCTTTAAGTATTTTATTATTATTTTAATCTATTATGGTATAAGGTAGGTCAAGAGACATGCTTGCGAAAGACATGTATAGAATTTGAAAAGTCATGCCCTATCACCCCTAAATAGGTACTAAGTGGAGGTTCGCCCATTCGTCAGATTCTTTTGAATAATATATGGGATATTCGCCTACTTTTGTCTATTAACGTGTGAATTAAACAAAAAGCGTAAGTGGCCTTTTAGGCATTTTATTTTAATAAACGGTCGAGAAACAAAAACTTATTGTCAAACACCATCAAAAGTATATTTTTAGTAATATTTATTTAAACATAAACAGAAAAAAGAAACTCGGTTTGCTCAAAAATCACAAATATTTGTGTTATTAATGCTAAATTATAACACAAGTATTAATAGTAATAAGTATTAAATAAGTATAAACTAAGAAAGCTCTTATGTTTTTAATAACGGAAACAACAACTAGTTTTAGTAATATTAAAAAAATACAAAAAAATGATTCTATAAATTAAAGAAAAAACAAATTTATTTAAACGTGTGCAAGCACACAAATTTTAATAGTAGGTACTTAGAGATGTGCCATGAGAATGTTCTCAGGGGAATATTTTCGGAGAACGGTAAATTACCGAGAAAAATAAATTCTCCAGAATGTTCCATCTCTATGGCTAATAAAAGTAAAAATTCATTTATTTTATTAGTTTTTCACTTAAATAGTAATTTTCGAATCTATATTAAAAGCCTTTAGCTGTTAGGCGTAACACCTAAAATTGCTATTGTGGGATCTAATAATTAGGCAAAACTCCATTGTGTGGATGTTCGCCCCTTCGTCTGGTCCTAATAATAGTGTCGCTTATGCCTATAGACGATTTGCTGTATACTGAAAACTACTCGAGCTGGAGGTTCGCCAGTTTGTCAGATCATAGATACCTTTAAATGTAATCACATCATGCACCTAACTCAAAATCAAAGAAAGTGTCGCTTTCGCCTCTTGGTAAGATCAGCGACGATATGTGGAATAATTCAATGTGTATATATTTACAGTGATGTGAATAGTGAAGTAGCGTGAATAGTAAATCATTGGTTGTGTGATTGTGACTTTTTTGTGGTGTTGTGTCTTACAGTGATTATACATAGTTACAGTGATGTAAATAGCGATGAAGTAACGGAAATAGTAGGCAAGTGGCTGTGTCCGGTATGGCACGAAGTTGTTCGCATAAAAAAATACAAGGACATGTTGGAAAAGACACAACGGAAAGTGCTTTTGAAAGTGGCAAGCGCCTATCGCACCTCCTCTATCACAGGAATTATACCCATATAATTGTCTTGGAACGAAAAAATATATACCAGACACAAAGAGATAAAAGCGAGGCGAAGCGGGAGGAAAGACGAAGAACACTGGAACGATGGCAAGAAATGTGGGGCAACAACGTTACAAAGGGGCAGTGGACAAAGAGGTTAATTCCTCACCTCGGGCCATGGTTGGAGTGTGGCCACAGTGGGGTGGAGTATTACACTACACAGGTGCTTACAGGTCACGGATCGTTCGGGACATATCTAAATAGAATCGTGGCAGCAGAAAGCAATCAGTGTATTTATTGTGGAGAGACTGACTCGGTGGAACATACCCTGTTCAACTGCACAAGATGGGAAAGGTTTAGACAGGAGACCTATTTGAGTCCCGGGCATCAGCTTCAAGCAGACAATCTTGTGGAAAATATGATTGAGAGTGGACAGAAATGGGGAATCATCCAGGAAATGATAATAAGGATAATGAAGGACAAGGAAAGAGAAAGAAATGAGAGACAAAGGACAAATGGGCGCCCGCCAGGATGATCCTAATAAGAGCGAGGAAGAGCGAACGTAGGGGGTAGAACAGGCCGAACCCCTAATCACATACTGTGGACGGGGGACGTAGGCTGAAGAATCTAAGACAGCCCGATACTAGCGAAGATATGCCAGAAATGGCGGTACCGTTGGATCAGTGGGAGATGTTCAGTGGGGCCACTTGTTCGAAGCGTGCTTCGACTACGCCCCATTTAAAAAAAAGTGGCTGTGTGAGTAATGGTTTTAATATAAAATAGGTAGTGATGTGCTTTGTGAATAGATATTTCAAGTGTCAGTGTGTGTGATAAAGGTGTGGAATAATTCAATGCGTATATATTTACAGTGGTGTGAATAGTGATGAAGTAATGCGATTAGTAAGCCATAGGCTGTGCGCTGTATTTTGTGTTATGTATCTTACAGTGATTATACACAGTTACAGTGATGTGAACAGTGATAAAGTATCGGAAATAGTAGGCAAGTGGCTTTGTGAGTAATGGTTGTAATAAATGTATTGTTGTGTTTTAGTGATTATAGGTGCTTTGTGCGTATACATATACTATTTTAAGTGTTAGTGTGTTTGGTAAAGGTGTGGAATAACTCAATGTGTATATATTTACAGTTGTGTCCTTTTAATAAGGCCTAAATGTGCCGTTTCCTTCTTCCTCGTAAAATATTTTTATTGCATATTGTCAAGACATTTAATTATAACTGTATTTATAAACACATTGTATTTTGGAGCAGGTGTAGGGGAGTTGGGAACCTGCTAACTTAACTTTTTAGTTAAGGTTGTAGTTATATTTTTGATCATATATAGTTGAGCTCATATTTACAGTGATTATAAACAGTGACGTGCTTTGTATGATGTGGGATAATTCCATGCGTATATATTTACAGTGATGTGAATAGTGATGAAGTAAGCGATTAGGCTGTGCGTTAGTGGTGGATATTTTGTGTTGTTATGTGTCTTACAGTAATTATACACAGTTACAGTTATGCGAAATAGTAATGAAGTAAAGGAAATAGTAGGCAAGTGGATTTGTGAATAATGGTTGTAATAAATATATTGTTGTGATTTACAGTGATTGATTATAGGCAGTGATGTGCTTTGTGCATATATATTTCAAATGTCAGTGTGTGTGATAAGGCGTGGAATAATAAAATGTGTATGGAATATTTATAAACACATTGCATTTTGGAGCAGGTGCAGGGGAGTTGGAAGCCTGCTAACTTAACTTTTTAGTTAAGGTAGGGTGACCAGCAGTCAACATGACAAAATAAGGACAAACAAGGCAAAAACGGATGATTTTTAATAAAAAGGATGACAAATCTTGAACAAAAATATATTAAAGGTCTAACTTGTAAGATCAAGTAGTATTGTATTTTTTATAATATTCCACGACTTTTCATACTGAGGAAATAATTTTTCTTAAGAAGACTTCAAGTGGTAAAAAACCGGACGTAAAAAAACGCCGGTCGGACGTTCTAATTTTGGTCAAAAAGCCGGACATGTCTGGCCTTATCCGGACGTCTGGTCACCCTAGTTAAGGTTGTAGTTATATTTTTGGTCATTTGCAAGAGAAGAACAGGACCGGCGGCACGGTGATTTTAATTTCATAAATATGGTTAAAATCGAAAGGCCAGTGAAATCTATATGCGGAAAGCAAGAAGAGTGCCTAAGAAGAAATTGGGAAAACCTAAGAAGTATTAGTGAAGACATTTGTCCAAGAGGAAGATGATCTACACTATCTAGTTAAACAGTGGAACAACTAGCTTAACGTCGTCAGTAAAGGAGCTCCTGCTGATCACAAATAAGTAGGATATTTTGTGCTGCTGATCATCAAAGAAATACAGTCCAGAAGCAAACTTTATATTATATAAGAGTAGGGGAAAGGCAGGCAAGATGGCATAGCATCTTTAATTTTTCGAATATTACCTTATCATTAAAGTTCAAGCAACAATTCTTAAATCTGGTGATGGCCAAGGGTATTCGCAAAGTATCTTGACACAAAAATGTTGACTTCTAAAATCCATTTATTACAAAAAAAAATCGAAAAATATACATGCTAAAATCCATCTTGCCCGACCGGGTCGGGTAAGATGGCATTAGGCAATAACACTACACTAACGACTCGTAATCTTATCTTAACGCTGGTTAAACTTAAAACTGAGGTGTTTTCTAGTATTAACTGCAACTTTATTTTTATTTCCAACTCGACGTCGCAGGGTAGTCGCAGATACGTTGAAAGTTTTACTTGCTGCTCGAGCCTATCCCATTTATTTTTTCCTAACTGCTTCTATAGCTCTTGCCATATTAGCCTCATCACAGCTTCCTCTATTTGTTTTTCTTGTATATGAGTAACCCATTTAGAAAAAAGAATAAAAATTCTTGTAATCCTTTGTAACACAAACAATAAAAATAAAGGGGCGGGCAAGATGGAGTACCCTGCCATCTTGCCCAGCAGACGGTTAGGCCAACTTGCCCGCCTCTCACATTTTTAAAAATTATTGGCTAAAAATATGTGGAGAAAAGCTAAAGTAAAAATGTAAGAACGCGAAAATAAAGGTTGTGATCCTACAGTTGCGACAGTGTACACAAATTACATAAAAAATTAAATTATGATTACTTAATCTGCTTCTAAAATAAGACTTACATTAGATCAACTTCACATAAAATCACATAAAAACAAATAGCGCCTGTCTCGCTGCTGCAACCGACCTACCATTACAAATGAGGGATGTTGCCAACATGTGCGCTAATTTGTCACACATAGAGGACATTTTAGTGGATAGTGTTATTTTATATAGACGATGTGCCATTTTGCCCGCCTATGCTATCTTGCCTGCCTTTCCCCTATAGTAATGTAACATAATTATTGTACTATTTTAATCTAGCATAATTCATTAATTGTATTCATTATACATGTGATTCAGTAAACGTTTGTCTTTTTCGACTAATGGCTATAGGTTTGTTTCAGTGGTTTCAAATCAGTATGAGCCAATAAATGTCAATCAACAAACCGTTTATATTTAAAGTAAAACTAACTTACTGAGACATTCGCCCAGGGCAAAGACAAAGCAAGTCAATGCCAAAAGAGTATTTACGAGATTTTTCCTTGATCCACCCTGAACTAAAGGCATGTGATGTCCGAATTAATACCTATATTAATATGGATCAACGAAATCTCGCGAAAATATCCTACAAGGCTTAATTGCATCTTAAAGAAATGTCTGCACAGAATATTCGTTTCGCTTCTGGTTCTGGTTAACAGTTAAACATTAAATAAAGTTTAATTTATTTAACTGTCAAATAGAGCCAGGACCAAAGCCAAACGAAAACGTATAATGTGCTTGCATTAAAATGAAGTGCATCTAGTACAGAGGAGGAGACAGCCTCTCATATAATGCGTCCCACTAGCTCATTTAAGATTAATAAACCACCCAAGGGAACTTGTTGCCCAGGGTGGGACCTCCATGAGACAGCTAGAGAATTATTTAGCCTAATAAAGGTGGAAAGCCTGTTTAACTAGGCCCAGCTCAACAGGGGTCACAATAAGCCTCATTGACTGCAGTACAGAGGATTTACAGACCTACCCTATCCTTCCCTACTTTCCAATCCAATCCAAAACTATATACGAGTAATAGTTGCGATAAAGTTGAAAAATCCTGCAAAGCGGAATCCGTTAGCCCAGGTTTGCTCACCAAAGATCCATGTCACATTTTGTACTTTTCCTGCAATTGTAGTGCATACATATGACTCCCTGCCATTTTTTAATGAGAAAGTACATATCGAAGACACTTCATGTTACTTTTGCTATCTACATATTACAGTTTACATGGGTATTTTAAAATTCAATAATAATAACAATATATCGGCCGCCCAGTTCCATACAGCAACAAGTTAAATTTACACATTTTGTGATTAATACGAAAATTTAAGTTCTAATCCTTTTACTAGTTTTACGAAGCAACAACTCGAAATTTGTAGAGTTGATATTACCAACTTTACAAATTTTGAGTTGTTGCTTTATAAAACTAGTAAAGGATTAGAATTTAAACTTATTTCCGTATTAATAACACAATGTTTAAATTTAGACTGGCTGCTGAATGGAACCTGGCTATCGATATAACAAATGTGATTTTTAGATGTACAAATATTTTCCATGCCATTTAAATAAATATTTTTACGACTGAAATTACATGATCAGAAAAATTATGCTGCAGGCAGAAATTTTGCCTCGAGTTCATATTTTTAAAATTATAAAAAGGCTACAATCTAAATGCTTGGTTGTGACGCACCTATTTATACACAGGCAGACAGACACACTATGAGCAGGACACAATTATATTTTTATATACTTACTTAATTACATCACAAATACTAATAAATGCATCTTATTTCTGGATGTGTCCATCCCCTATCTACAGCAGGAGTTTATATGTAAATTACTACAGTGGCAGGAAATACAACATGTAGTGTGTGCCTATCTTTGGTGTGTACGCCCAGTCTAATAGACTTTGCTTCTGCAGTAGTTTTAAACTAATCACTGTAGACTTTATTCTGAAGGCAAATGGTTTTGCGGATTGATTTTTTGGCCCTTATTGATTTACTACCACTGCTGCACTAGAAACAAACCGGCCGCACCAAAAAAAAAGCATATCGCATGTCGTCCTTATTGGGTGCAAAAATCGTCACCTTAAGGGAGTCCTAAAACGTCGAAATTACCTACATTTGCTGAGTCTTTAGGACGTGGGTGCAGATTTGCAAGATTCATTTTATGGAGCAGAAACACTAGATTTGTGTGCTACAGAATGTGTCAATATAAAGGCCTTAAAGCAGTAAAATCTATATTCTGCATCTAAATCCGATAGCTAGGCACCTTAAAGGCTTCTTATGTGTCTTCCAGGCTTAGCTTGCCTGGGGTGGTGACCTCTTAACCAACTTGCAAAAAATAATATAGTAACACTAATTTGAGTGGCAGGACATGGAGTCGAAGGCACTAAAATTTCTGGCCAACCTACGAAAGAAGCTGCAAAGGCGCTATTCTATGGACCTATTGCAGCGCTACTAGAGGCACCTTTTAGAAGACCTCGGACAGTGGGTCAAAGAACAGGAAAAATAGCCCACGGGAGAAATGATCCAGTGGGCTCCAGGGTAGACAGGTAAAAACAGTTAGTACCTTTTATCAAGGTTCTAGAACTTCAAGCAAATGAGCTTGTATGGGTTACCTGCTCTTGGGGGTAAGCGATTGTTGGTATTGACAAAAGGTCTGGGTCGAAATGATGGGCTATTCCAAGCCTCATAAGGGCTCATTTCTTAAAAATTAGCAAGTGTTGGTAATTTTAAGGTTATAGGACTCCGTAAAATTCGAATATTGGATATTTTTAGTTACTTACGGAAGTCGTTCAGGCATTTCCCTTGATTTTGTCAATTCTACAGTTAAATAAGTTCTATAATAAAAGTTCATAAATACACTGCTACCCTTTAGACGAAACATCAAAATTTTAGCCGCGCATATCCTCAAAATATCCAAAATTTGTAATTTAGTTGTGGTATTAAGGTGATGAATCGCGTTTGTAGACCCTAAAATAAATGTTCTATAAAGGGGCTATTACATGCGGTTTGTTTTTTTTTTTTTTTGGTTATTCAAAAAGTTCAATTTTGCGGGGGTCTCTAACTTTTCCCAACTTTTTACTGCATACTAACCCTTGAATGAGGTTTCTAACATCCATATCCTAAAAGCTAAAGATGTCCTTATCCTAAATTTCCAAAATCTTTGCAGGCGAAAAATTACAAATCATAAAAACTAAAAATCCAAGATGTCGAAATTCCTGATCCTTTTTTGGAACATTTATGGTTAATAGGACTAAAAGCCAGTGCCGCAACTAGCTCATGATGCGCCCGGTGCGAGCTAAATAAAAACAAATTGATGTTTTTTATTTCAGCTACATCCAAATAAAAAAAAAACAAACCGTTGAATCTCAAGATTTCCTGAATGGTAGGTAAACCAATTTATTAAAACGAGCCAACGAACTTAAACTATAACACATTAGAAAACAGTAAATATCATGTACTATGAAGAAACCTGGTAGGAATCTATTATTTTATTTATTCTAAATCAACTTTTCAGTTTATTGCAGAAGAAATAAAAATGTACCAAAAAATAATACCATTACAATATAAAATAAACTCGTGATGCACATTTATAAGACTAAAATCTAAATTAAACAAAGAGTAAGCACAGTTAAAAAAATTATTTCAGGAAATGTTTTGTGGGCGAAATTTAAATAAAGATAATAATTAATAAAGATGGTCAGTTCTAGGCGTAAAAATTTGTTAATATATTTAATTAGTTTTATAATTTTGCACAAAACCGTACAGCAGTAAAGAATGTGCGATATTTGGCTGAACAGTGAACATTAAACGTAGAACATAGAAACTTTTACAAAATCTAACACTAAGTTAGTTAATTAATAATTAAAAGAACTCCTTTCATAATCAGACTTTCCTGACTTTCCATGAAGCAAAATCATTAATATTAAAATCATATAGTTGAGATTTTCTTGCTACAGAATTTTCTATAGACAATATAGCTAAATTGGATGTTCTCTGTTGGCCCATAGTCGATCTCAAATATGTTTTTATCAGTTTCAGTTTCTGAAAGTTCTTTCGCATGATGTTATAGTTACTGGTACAGTTCAAATATTTTCAATGAAATATCAACATTTGGATAAGTTTCCACCAAAGAAAAATTGAGCTTGGAGCTGATCTAATAAGGATGTTGATTCGCCTGAGAAAAGCTCATTTGCCTGAAATTTTATACTTCTATTCTACCTTGTTTATGTCATTTTCATATTTAAAAGCTAAATGCATAGCTTATTCCTATTTTCTCAGTATCAGTGATTTTCAAGCTGTTAACTGACAAACTAAAATCTTGCACTATATATATGATTGAGCTTTTCAAACCTCCATTCTAAATCTTCCAACAAATTTTACATCATTCTGTCGAAACTTTTTAAATTTTAAGTGAAAAAATGTGTTAAAATAGAAAGTTATAGGTAATCATTTGAATTTTTTAAACCTAAAATATAATTTAAAAAAAAAATCGAATGACTATAATTTTAAATGATTACCCATTACTTAATTAAAATTTGTTTAGAAAAAATAATAAATAAAATACCTAAGCGTGTTCATTTTTTAACCAGGGGGTCAAAGCAAAAACTAAACTTTTTTTCGCTTATTACAAAATATTATTTTTCTTTACTAAAACATTGCTAGTAAGTAGGCTCACTATCAAAAACCCTGAACTAGCAACAGAAATATACAACTTTAAAATTTGACCAGCCGCTACTGATGAAATAGCTTTTTATTAAAAAGACATGCTAAATGAAAATTTTAAAATAAGAGAGTAAAACCTGATTTCTAAAAAAATGCAAATTTTATATCTATAATTGCTGATCTAAAAATGTATAAACTTGATATTCATTTTTTTCCAAATTTTTATTTAAAATGCTCGTCTGGGATTTGAAGTTTTTTCCCAGAACGTGACGTCATACTTAACCTGAGGACAAATTTTTGCAAATTCGACCAATGGTACTTTCAGGATTTGGGATAAGGTTATAAAAAAACCTCGACAATATTGAGGTTATGTGATATTTGACGTTTTACATAACCCCACTTTCTGGCTTTATAACCTAAGTTTTTTGTTGTTGCTTTATCCTGAATTTTCATTATTATGAAATATCGTCCTTGCCAGTTAACTTTATCTTGGTAAACACGTTAAAGAAAGTTTTAGTAAGTGCTAGTTTTTATTAAAGACTTTTGTTTGTTCTTAGATACACAAAGGAATCCTTAAAAGTGGAATGTGGAAAGGAATGTTATTTGAAAATGTTGGCATGACATTTTTTCATCTAAAAATGCAAAACTACTTAAACCCGAGCACCAATAGACATCCATGCCTTGCCCTGAAGGATAGTGTACAAGATGAGACTAAACACTTTTGACTACTTTTTAATACTTTTAATATGACATTGAGATTGGCCTTGATGTCTGCCTCAAGTACCAAAATATGAAAGCAAAACATGTACAATGTACATCTTTAAAAATCGCTAAAAATAAGAATTTTAGCATAAACATGCCAGAAGATTGCCAGTAAGCAGAGCCTTGCATTCATAACTCATCAGTCGACATTAGATCATTTTTAGAAGTGTAGAAACCTCAACGATACTAATATACCAGATCCTCTGTAAATGGTAAAAAGTATATTGATGCTGAGCTTGTCTGAAAACTACGTTCTGAAGAGGTGGGTATATATTTTTAGTTATTTTTAGTTTTGGTCTTAAGTTCTCTGATCTACAATGTATGTAATCTAAGATGTTTTATTTCTTATTCGATTTCTTACAAATGTAAGATGTAATCGGCTCTCGTCATGAAAATTTTGTATTTCTAGACCCTGTACTAAGAAAGATATCACACTTCTTCAGACTGTAATTGAGAACATACCTCCCTCCATATATACATACATCTATTCATAAACTCATACACACAGTCATACATATGTACATACAAACATATATTATATAGATACACATATTCTTAGATGATTAGGAAATAAAATAAACCCAGAAAGAATTAGTAAATAAATTTAATTTTTACCCCCTAAATACGCTCCTGAATGTTCCATTCGGTATTTATTTTATAGCTTATTATCCCTTGATCATATATCACTGAATAAGTTTAAGAAAATTAGTTAGAAAAAAATACAGAGTGTATCAAATGTATCGATGTCATGGACAAAGCACCAAATTGAAATTTAATCATTGATTGCTCCCTTCCTATAAATAGTGAAGGACTTAAAAAATAAGGCCATCACGTATTTCGACGAGGTCTTTCCGACTATGAAAATAGAATTTTTATTTCGATCTAATTTGACCCCTAACAAGAGAAATCGTGAAAAATTTGGGTCAAAAGTCGTAATTTTCAGTTTTTCCCAATTTCCAGTGGCTTTAGGTATAGGAAGATGTATTGCAAAAAGAAAGTACATATTTAAGATTCTAAAGTTTGACGCGTCAAACCGTTTTTCGATTCCACCTACCGTTTTCGAGTTATTAAGTACCAAAGATGGGTCTGCAAATGGTATTGTTCAACCAAATAAAAAATCACAACAATTACTTCCCATTTTCCGATCCTCGCCAATATAAATAGGTTTCTATAGCTCCGGGTCCTCCTCCGAAAATCTAAATCGAATTACACTTTTGAGACCTAGCTGTACCTGATTTCCACGGAAATTCCGAAAAATTTCGATTTTGACTTTTAATAGCTCCGAGAGGAAACACCCTGTATAACTGAATTTTTTAACCAAAGCTAGTCTCATCATCCCTCTATTAACCTAGAAAGTTTAAACGTTTCTACTCCAACCGTTTACGAGAAAAAAAAAATGGGAAGGTGAAAATGTGGAAAGTGAGGTCGCGTCGTCAACATCCGAACATATCCTCGATCACAGGGGAATATGCAGACCGCTCGGGCACCGTCCATAGATATTCTAATAGAATATCTATGGACGGTGACTCGGGAGAGCAGTCTGTATACTCCAATTCAGCATCTGTCCATCCGCCACAGCTTTATACAAGTAGCTCTTAAACTGCTTAACTTAGAACTTTGGTATATTTCTAGTTAGTAAACAGTAATAAGCTTAAATTAAGGCTTAAAGTATAAAATAATTACCATACTAATAACATTTTTCAAGCCCATCAGAAGAAGTATCAAACGAAAGCTCATTACTTTTCGACTAAAATCTTTACTTAACTAAAAAAAGGTTTAAATGCTTGTCTTCTTATTCTCCAAATAAAATTAGATTGTAATGGTGTCAATGTCTTGAGAATAAAATTTCAGTAACAAGAATTTTTCCAGTCTCTTTGGATGAGTTCAGAAAAATTTTCCGTCGTGCTCCACTCGTATGTGATATCATATTATTTAAACTAATTAATATTTATTTTTTATAGAGTGGAGTGGAGTGGAGAGTCTGGGTTCAAATTTCGATTATGCCAAGGCAGTTTATGGAACAAAGGATGCAAAGGAGTAGAATCGAAAACAAGTCCTGAAGCTCAAAAATAGTCATAATTTCATATTTCTTTAGTTTTAGTACTCTATGTAAAAACAAATAATTTATGTTATTCATAAAAGTTATGTTTCAATTAAATGTATTAAATTTGCACATTACTAATGTAATTTATTGTTTAACAATAATTTTATTAAAAAAATATTAAAGCTAATTATTTTGTTTTATTTGTCCTTGTCCTTGTCCAATCTCCAATCAGTTTCCTAATTTTTGGAGATACAGGAGAAATCTCCTCGAATTTCTGTGCTCCTAATAAAAATATCTTTAAAAAATTGGAAAAGTGGGACAATTTGGCAGCTCGGCGTATCAGGGCAAAAAATATCTCCTCGCGTTTCTGCGATCCTGATACAAAATTCAAAACTTGCAAAATTTCTAATTTTTGGTATTTTTATTAGGAGAGCAGAAGTGCGAGGAGGTATTTTTCTGCTCCTGGTACGCAGAAATATTATTTAATTAAAACACGAAATCAAATGCAAAAATTTGGAATTTTTGGTGTTTTTAATAGGAGAACAGGAGTACGAGGAGGTATTTTCTGCTCCTGATACGCAGAATAATTTATTTAAACAAGAAATAAAGTAGAAAAGTTTAATTTTTGGGATTTTGATTTGGAGAGCAGGAGTGCGAGGAGGTATTTTTCTGCTCCTGGTACGCAGAAATATTAATTAAGACACGAAATAAAATGCTAAATTTCGAATTTTTGGTATTTTTATTAGGAGAGCAGAAGTGCGAGGAGGTATTTTTCTGCTCCTGGTACGCAGAAATATTATTTAATTAAAACACGAAATAAAATGCAAAATTTCAAATTTTTGGTGTTTTTATTAGGAGAACAGGAGTGCGAGGAGGTATTTTCTGCTCCTGATACGCAGAATAATTTAGTTAAACAAGAAATAAAGTGGAAAAGTTTAATTTTTGGGATTTTGATTAGGAGAGCGAGGAGGTATTTTTCTGCTCCTGGTACGCAGAAATATTAATTAAGACACGAAATAAAATGCTAAATTTCGAATTTTTGGTATTTTTATTAGGAGAGCAGAAGTGCGAGGAGGTATTTTTCTGCTCCTGGTACGCAGAAATATTATTTAATTAAAACACGAAATAAAATGCAAAATTTCGAATTTTTGGTGTTTTTATTAGGAGAGCGAGGAGGTATTTTTCTGCTCCTGGTACGCAGAAATATTAATTAAGACACGAAATAAAATGCTAAATTTCGAATTTTTGGTATTTTTATTAGGAGAGCAGAAGTGCGAGGAGGTATTTTTCTGCTCCTGGTACGCAGAAATATTATTTAATTAAAACACGAAATAAAATGCTAAATTTCGAATTTTTGGTATTTTTATTAGGAGAGCAGAAGTGCGAGGAGGTATTTTTCTGCTCCTGGTACGCAGAAATATTATTTAATTAAAACACGAAATAAAATGCAAAATTTCGAATTTTTGGTGTTTTTATTAGGAGAACAGGAGTGCAAGGAGGTATTTTCTGCTCCTGATACGCAGAATAATTTATTTAAACAAGAAATAAAGTAGAAAAGTTTAATTTTTGGGATTTTGATTAGGAGAGCAGGAGAGCGAGGAGGTATTTTTCTGCTCCTGGTACGCAGAAATAGTATTTAATTAAAACACGAAATAAAATGCAAAACTTCGAGTTTTTGATATTTTCATTAAAAGAGCAGGAACATGATTGGTATTTTCAGCAGTTAATAGGCGATGTTGCCAGATTGTACAAAACTTCCTAGTTGTTAGGGGGAAATCTCCTCGAATTACTGTGCTCCTAATAAAGATATCTTTAAAAAATTGTAAATGTTGCAATGTTGCAATTTGGCAGCACCGCGTATCAGGACAGAAAATACCTCCTCGCGTTTCTGCGACCCTGATTCAAAACTTCGAGTTTTTGATATTTTCATTAAAGGAGTAGCAACGTGATCGGGATTTTCAGCTCTGGAAAGGCGATGTTGCCAGATTGTGCAAAACTTCCTATTTTTAACGATATTCGTATTAGGAGTACAGAAATTCGATGAGATTTCCCCGTATGTCGTTTTGCACAATCTGGCAACTTCGCCTTCTATGTGCTTCTGTGACCCTGACAGAAAATAAAAATTTCGGATTCTTGATATTTTCATTACGGGAGCAGAAAGACCGGAGGTATTTTCTTATCCTGATATAGACGTTGCCAAAGTGTGCAAGATTTCCTGAGTTTTAGGTAAAATGCGTCTCGAGTTCCTGTGCTCCTAATAAAATATTCTCAAAAGTGGGAAATCTTGTAAATTTGGCAACGTCGCGTACCAGGGCAGAAAATACCTCCTCGCGATTCAGTGATCCTGATGGAACATTCAAAATTTTGGATTTTTGACATTTTATTATAGAAGCAGAAAGAAAAGGAGGTATTTTCTGCTTTTGATACTAGACGTTGCCGAATTGTGCAAGATTTCTTAGCTCTTAGGTAAAACCTCGAGTTTCTGTGCTCCTAATAAAATATCCTTAAAAGATGGGAAATCTTACAAACTTTGACAATGTCGCGTATTAGGGCAGAAAATACCTGCTCACGTATCTGGTATATTTAAAATTTTATATCAGGCTCGCAGAAGTGCGAGAAGATATTTTCTGCTCCTGATAAGCGACGTTGCCAGATTTTCCAAAAGTCCTAATTTTTAAAGATATTTTTATTGGGGGCCGGAAATTTGAATTATCCCCTAAATACTAGATAGTTTTGCACAATCTGGCAACAACGCCTATTAGGAGTAGAAAATACCTCGTTGTGTTTCTGTGATCCTGATACAAAATCTAAATTTCGGATTTTTGATATTTCCATTAGGAGAGCAGAAGGATGAGGAGGTATTTTCTGCTCCTGGTATTCTACATTGCCAAATTGTGGAAAATTTCCTAGTTTTTAAGTGAAAACCACGTCGAGTTTCTATGCTCCTAAAATATCCATAAAAGACGGCAAATTTTGCATAATCTGACAATGTCGCGTATCAGGGCAGGAAATACCTTCTCAGGTTTCTATGATCCTGATACCATATTCAAAATTTCGGATTTCACCAGTTTCCATGAGGGGAGCAGACACGAGAATTGCCACCAAATTTTGCATAACTTCACCTATCTTTTAGATATTTATTTGAAGCACAGGAACTCCAGGAGTCACATTACCAGACTATATTTAGTTTTCCCGTCTAATTCCAAAGGAGTAATAAAACAACATGTTTGTTTAAGCGTTTATTTTGAAAATCATTAATACTACAACGTTACATATCACTTTTAAAAACATCAACATATTATTAAAATTAACACAAATATAATTAAGTAGTAATAAGAAAAAATAATAGACTGCTGCGGCCCTGTGACGTCATACCAAAATTAGCTTCGCAAATTCGCTGTTGCGTTCTTATAAGTAGTGTGGGTATTAGGGTTACGAAACCTAAGCAAATTAGCAAACCTAAGCAAATTGTTGTCACTGAGAGCTGTGAAAATTTTGGCCGATATGTGTCGATTTTTATAAAAGAATAAGAAAATGATAAAACATGACGTAAAAATAAAAGTGCTGTTCAGAAAAATTATGGTAGTGAAATATTGGCATTGTATGATAACAATTTACTTAAGGAATCTATAACAGTTAAACATTTTAATGATCATTTGAAGATAACAAATTTGGGATTACATAGATTCACATGAATTATATGATGTAATGAGAAGATTGATTGCTGAAGAATAAAATCCACTACAACGTTAAATTCATATAGTTCTTCGTCTTCTGTGTTCATAATCATGTTTTCATGCAGTGACTGTAACAAAACTTTTACCCAGTAATAAAATGTTTATGGACATAAATATAGACCATTTTGTTCTCGTGAAAAAAGAAACGCTAATACCAAATTATGTTATATACCAGTATTAGGTACAGATAATAATTAGAATGTCGATTGTATTATGTTGCTGACTATTATCACAAAACTGGTATGTTTTGTGACTATTATGACCTGAGCAAAACTTGTTCGGTTCAACGCCTCCTAAACTTGATTTACATGTTAGATGGTTTCTGAAAACATCCTTACTAATTATCAAAGGAAACAAAAACCAAATGTTTTTTTTTGAAAAACATCTTTTTTGAGAGCATATTTTTAAAACATATTTTTCGAAAACGAATTTACGAAGTTTTTAGAAAATATTTTCTCAAAATCCTATTTGGAAAGTACATTTTTTAAAAAATATCTTAACAGCTTTTTCAAAAGATCCTCTTTTTAAAACGAATTTATGAAATTCTCCAAAACATTTCGAAAATACATTTTTTCAAAATTGTCAAAAAAAAATATTTTTTTAAAATAGGTAGGTACACAACTTCCGAAAATGTATTTTTCAAAAGCCTTCCTGGGCTGTGAACTCTATTAACTTGGAAAATGATAAATAGAAAAGACTAAAAAGTTCGAAAAACGATCCTGAACAAACATAAACGAACCTTTTTTGAGTTGATTCAGGTTTTTTTACATTACCCTTTCCGGTACGCCACGTTTTCGTAAATTACTTTTCCAAAAGCCGTTGCTTAAAAAAATAAATATTCGAAAAGTGTTCCCCGAAAAAATTTAATTTCTCTGAAAAAATATATCTTGAAAAAGCTTAAAAAAAATTTGAAAAATCGGTTTTCGAAAAATTGTACATACTTACGTGTATAATCCCCCAAATGAGCAGAAGGCATAAATAAAAGGTTTTTTTTTTCAAAAAACATTTTTTCATGCATGCTGGAAAATTTGTAAGTTAAGATGACCGATTGTTCTGTTTTCGCAAAAACAGGTTTAGATTTTTCGTCCATTATGAAATAGTGTTCATTTTTTGGAACCCTAAACAATAAATAAAATCTTGTAAAAAATACTTTTTATAAACAAGCTTTTATTATTTAGATGTACTAAAACGAAAAAAATAAGTAGAGTTTCTTCATTGGGGCATTGCTGAATGCTATTTATAAGTGGACCTAGTTCGCGTGGGTGGATTGGGTGGATCCTAATAAAAGTAGTATCAAAGTTATCACTGAAACAGATATAATATATTAATGTTACATTTATTGTCTTAAGAGCTCGTCGCGTGCGAAAAGTTCATACAGGCATAATTTTGTTTGGCAGAAATTCTAAGTAGATACCTAAACCTAAGAATGTATTTTTTTCTTTTGTATTCACGCGACCAGCTTTTAAGACAATAAATTTAACAATATATTGTTTCAGTGATAACTTTGATACTACTTTTATTGGGATCCAACCACGCGAACTACGACCACTTACAAATAGCATTCAGTATTGCCACAATGAAAAAACTATACTTATTTTTGTCGTTTTAGTACATCTAAATAATAAACGCTTGTTTTTAAAAAGTTTTTTAATCAAGATTTTATTTTTAAATTTTTAGTTACGTCTTAACCTATGCATTTCTGATAATGCATCAGTATTACAAGACATTTTACCTTTTATCGTATTCTACTCATCAAACCCTTTCATTTGATATCCATATCAAGGGGATTGTGAAAAAATGGTAATCCGCCATATCTACTGGCGTCCGCCATATTGGGTTTAGAATGAAGTCACTCCTCAAACCCTTTCATTTGATACAAATGTCAAGGGGGTTGTGAAGAAAAAGGTAATCCGCCATCTTGTGGCGTCCACCATATTGGGTTTAGAATGACGTCACACAGCTTATTAATTGTATTCTACTCGTCAAACCTTTTCATTTGATGCCCATATCAAGGGGACTGTGAAGAAAAAGGTAATCCGCCATCTTGTGGCGTCCGCCATTCTGGATTTAGAATGATATCACATAGCTTATTGTATTCTACTCGTCAAACTCTTTCATTTGATACCCATGGAAAGGGCGTTGTGAGAATAAAATAAGGTAATCCGCCATCTTGTGGCGTCCGCCATATTGGGTTTAGATAGCTTATCAGTGGCGGATTTGACCCCCCCCCCCCCCCCGAGCCTTGTACAAAAAGGATTGCAATGGCGCATTTTATAAAAATAAATGTAACATAAACGTTAACCATTTCTATATATTCTGCAAAATATTATAAACAAAAGCAAACATTTTGCCATCTATGTAAGGTTTTTGAAATGAATTTTACCAAAAAAATATGAATAATAGATCAATAGTTATACATAATATAAAAAATACAAGCCTTTTTTGGCATTTTTGATTTACATGCTCTTAGATTGTTTCTCAAAACAATCCTTACACATCTCACTGCGAATTTTGGCTTCTAAACGAAACAAATAACTCCATAATTTTTTATCTCTTTGGAAAGTAATTTTTTTCGAAAAATAGCTTTTTCGAAAATGGATTAACGAAATTTTTCAAAAATATTTCCTCGAAAACATATTTCGAACCTAATTTTTTCCAAAATGTCCACCGCTTTTTCAAAGATGCTTTTTAGACAACGGATTTATGAAATATTTTGAAAATATTTTCTCCAAAAAGCTGTATATCGAAAGTATATTTTTTCAAAATTGTCTCCAAACAAATATGTTTTAAAACAGGTATTTTTCGAAAATATATTTTTTGAAAACAATATTTAGAAAATTAAATTACGAACTCTGGTACCTTGAAAAATAATAATGAAAAAAGACGAAAAAAGATTCTGAAGAAACTCAAACGAATCTTTTTTGGGTTTGATCAGATTTCCTTAGGTTTGGTACGTTACTTTGTCGTAAATTACTTTTTCAAAAAGCCGTTGCTTGAAAAAATTTAAATTCGAAAAAGATGTTCCCTGAAAAAATATATTTTTGAAAAGCGCTTTAAAAAAATTTTAAAATTGGTTTTTGACAAATTGAACTTTCCTAAGTATTTGTAAGTATATCCCCCCAAATGAGCAGAAGGCAAAATAAAAAAATGCCACAATATTAAAATTTACACTTTCATATTAATAAAATTAAACAGTTTGTCCTGTCGCATGTAAGCTAAGATGACCAACTTTTTTAGCTGTTTCTTTTTCAATAAATATCATTTTTGATGTTAAATTAAGTAAATTTTTTCGAAAGCCAGCTTCATGGAAAATATATTTTTTTTAAAAAGAACCTTTTACAAATACATTTCCCGGAAATATATTTTTTAGAAAAATTTAAATTATGAATGAATGAAACAATAATTTCGCAACAATTAATATATCAGAAATTAGGGATGAAGCTCGCAAAAGAAATTAGGATTGAAGCTCACAAAACTTCTACCAGGATAGGTATAAGGTCATTAATACTAAAATTCTATGCCCAAGTAATTTGGAGGAGGTAGAGGAGGGCCCCCTGTCTGCACTAAAATTACTTAACAAAAAGGAAACATACTTTATAAACAGTATTTATTAAAATTTTAGGTTACAAAATTAGGTATAGGTAAAATTTTTATTTATTACAGGGAAGACCCATAAAAATCATACATAATAAAAATTACATTACTTAAATCACAACATTGCAACTACATAATAAGAGAAATAAATTTAAAAGCGTCCGACAAAATATACAGGGAGTCTGGAGAAGAATGAGAAATGGAAAGATTTCGCCAAGCTGTCTTGGTAAAGTTTGTTGGTCGAATCAAAAGCACAACCCTAATAAAACCAAAAATACTGTTCTAGGTAAAGTAAATAAGTTTGAAAGTACCCAACCTAAAAAATTAACGAAACTTAATTACAGTTTCTAAACAAACACTAATAGGGTGGTTTAGAGAAATGATTTAACTACATAAACATAAATAATTATAAAAACTAAGGTTAGGAGTTTGTTAAACACCAATTATACACAACAGTAAACAAATAAATTGCATATAATCATGTAAGTGAAAATATTGTATGTAATTTGTATAACTTCGAGGAATTTTTTATGTATTGCAGTCAGTGTTATGTCAATAGCCGTGGAAAAAAATCATGACTTCATAAAAGAATTAAACAAAAGTAAACACTTGCATTTTGCATTTTTAAAACGGCTGTTTTTTAAACATCAGTTTCTTTCGCAATTTTAATAATCTTAGTTTAAAAACGTAATCATAAAATCGTAAAATTATAAGACCTGAATCTTTTAACTCCTTGGAAAAGAACCTTATAACCAAAGATTTTAATTGTACAGAGCAAGTTTTTTAAAGTTTTACAAGGCGATAACTCGAAAACAATTTAAAATATTTTCATGAAATTTTGGCGAATTAAGAGGGATTTAAATATGTTTTTGACATTTATCCTCTATCTCTATTTTGAGGGGTGGGGGTGGTAACTTTGGAATTTTAAATGGATGATGTAGTTTTGTTTATAAAATTCGAATCTAAAAACTACGTACGTGTACAAGTTTTTTTTTATTTGCGAAATTCATAATTCCGTAATCGAAAGAGCAAATCCAAAAAAAAATTGTACACATACGTAGTTTTTTACGTAGATTCGAATTTTATAAACAAAAGTACATCATCCCATTTAAAATTCCAAAGTTACCCCCACCCCCACAATAGAGAGAGGGGGAAATGTCAAAAATATGTTTAAATACGCCCCCCCCATCTCTCTATTAACTCGCCAAAATTTCATGAAAATATTTTAAACCGTTCTCGATATATCGTCTCATCACTGTGTATACAGGGTGTCTAATATAGGTGATACCACTATTGCTATCTCCGAAATGGTTTGCTTAGGTTGGGTTAGAGAAAATATGCCATTTTTAGTCCCTACTTATATTTCGTTTACGAAGTTGCCAAATTCCCTACAGTTTCTTATCTACAGGGGATTTTTGAAAAATAGTCAAAAATGTAATTCTTAAATATTTCGAAAACTATTATGGTTAGAAAAAAATTATTTTAACAAAAATCACACGATTTTTTACCTTCTCTAAAGTAGCGTTATTGTTTTGTTTATATCATTTATTTTTATTGAGTTACTGATACTAACTTGTTTTTTTCAAATGCGGACCTGGACTTTTTGCTGTATTTTTTGAAAGAATACTTCATACCCTTTACATCGGTGTATCACTTGATTATGTTTTTCGACGTTTTGGTGAACAAAAGCATCATCAAGATATTCTACCAGTACGGACCTGGCCTTTTTCAGGTAAATGCGCCATTTCACAACCACAAACCATAGCGATAGGTTGTGAATTGTGCCTTAACATGGAAGATCCCAGGACCGTATTGTAGAAAATCCTGATGATGTTGCTATTCTTGATCAAAACGTCGGAAAATATTTTCAAGTTATACACAGTTGTAAAGGGTGTAAAGTATTCTTTCAAAAAATGGTGCAAAAAGTCCAGGTCCGTATTTGAAAAAAACAAGTTAGTATCAATAACTCAATAAAAACAAATGGTATAAACAAAACAATAACGTTACTTTATAGAAGGTAAAAAATCGTGTGATTTTTGTTAAAACAATTTTTTTCTAACTATAATAGTTTTCGAGATATTTAAGAATTCAATTTTTGACTATTTTTAAAAAATCCCATGTAGATAAAAAACTATAGAGAATTTGGCAACTCCGTAAACGGAATATGAATAGGGACTAAAAAAGGCACATTTTCTCTAATTTAATTGACCTCGTATCTTTGACCGTTTCGGGTGGTATCACCTATTTTAGACACCCTGTAGTCATAAACCGCAGCAGTAAGATGATACTTTGCTCAAAGACAATCATGATTTAGTTGTTAAAAAGATACACAGACATTGGTTAAACAATAAATGATTAAAATAAACAATAAAAATAAGTACTAGTCTAAATATTAAAATCGTTGATTTAAAAAAAAGGTCATTCTTACATTTTTGTAAAAAAGCCCCAAAAACAACACGAAAATGAGAAAATGATCTCTTTATGCTGCCGAATTTATCCATATTTAGTTGCCTTTGATGAACTCATTTATTACATCTAAATTTTAACAAAACAGCATTAAGTTGGGTCTCTTGTGAAAAGAGACAGACCGTTTTTTATGTAACAAAATTTAAAAAATACTGTTTCTCTTGATATAATGTACAAAGGATAATATAAAGCAATGTAATTCCAAGAAACTTATTAATTAAGAGGGCCCTAATCACGGCATAAATTCTATATACGTCATGCGCTTCCCAGGGAAATAAATATAAGACAAAGCTCAACTCCAACTTGGTGTTTCATTTATTAAAAACATCAAAAAGCGTTTCGTCTTAATACAAGATCTTACAGCCATAGCCTTCTTTAACAAGGGAGCCATGAAGTAGATGATCTGGCAACACAGCACGGGGGCTGAAATAGTAAATAGCTGATAGCGTGTCGTGTATGCAAGTGCCTACCTGTTTCCTGAAGTTTATGGGCGTGGTTTTTTAAATGAAATATATTGTTTTCTATAATCGGCAATGTAAATGTAGGTTCACTGCATTTAGGCCACGTATTAGTAGTGTCTTAACAATTAGGTCTTCTGCTATTATATTGCTTCATATTATTCCTTGTATATTGATCTTTAGATTTAGAATCAACAAAAGCTTTATCACAAAAGAAATTCCCTTTTTGTAAATTTTGTTCAATAATAAAAATAGCCCAGTCGCTATGTCCAAAAAAAAACCCTGAAAATAAAGAATTTTTTTCCACAATTTTCCATTTGTAGTCGTCGGGGAGGGTCATTGGTCACTGGACTTTATTGACCAACGTACTTGAGATGCTGACATCACAGGCAGCTGTACGAACAAAATAATGCGCCGATAAAGTAAAAAAATAAAAATTCCGATTTCAAAACCTTATGAAAAATGAAAAAAAAAAATTAAAATACATTTTTTAAAGTAAATAATAATAAATTATAAAATTAGTCAAATAATTTTTTCGCACCCCTATTTTCCTTTACCGTAGGCGTAGAACCACAAATATTAATCCCAGGAGAAAAAAGGTTAGGACCAAAGTTGACGAGAATTTCATTCCCTACAAGATTGTTCATGCTCTTAACGCGCTAAAGTTTAAAATAAAAGAGATAATGCAATAATTTAATTTCACCCTTTTTTTCAGGTTTAAATCGAAAAATATCGATCGTAGACAAAAATTGCTGAGACGAAAGTTGTAGAGAATTTAATTTTCTGTTATGATCATTTTTAGTTAAAAGTTGAAAATGGACGAGTTATTTAACAAAAGAAAAATTCCTCTTTAAATTCAAGATGGTGGTCGGCGCATAAGCAGAATACGGTGGTAATTCTGGCTTTAGACTACCAATGACTAGGGGTGGGCAAAATAATCGATTATTAATCGATTAATCGATTGAACGATTACAAAAAAATTAAAATCGATTAATCGACTAATCGATTTTTCGATTAATCGATTCTTTTTTATAATCATAACTCGACTAAGAAACACGTATTCAACGAAATAATTTGAATGCTTTTCGATCCGCGCTCCTTTAATTTTTACGGGTCTAAAATTTAAATCGCCCTCCGGAATTGTGTTCAAGATAGGCAAGTGGTGAGCGCTGGACTCGCTTTCATTATGTCATTAGTAATGACATAATTTCGACGAGTTCAATAATCTATTTTTCGATTAATCGTTTTGTCGATTAATCGATTAATTTCGATTAATCGGAAATAATCGATTATTTCAAATAATCAAAAATCGATTATCTTTTTCGATAATCGCCCAGTCCTACCAATGACCCTCCCCGACGACTACAAATAGAAAATTGTGGAAAAAATTTCTTTGATGTCAAAAGTACATTCCGACTGAGCTAAAACGGTATGTCGCTTTTCAGATGCATCATATTACTATAGATACGGAGCTGAAAGGATTCCGGAGGTTATACAAACAAAAAAATATATGTGCAACAAAAATCTATAACTAGGTGGCTTCCATATTTCTATGTACAGTTACAGGTACTACCACACAATTTCTGTGAGGTATTTTGGTAAACATAGGAGACACAACGTGGACAGGGTTATGTTTTGTAGAGATACTGGTGTGAATCGATGTGCTATCCGACATAAGATCATCTTCTAAAGAGTCAACTTCCATAGGAGCCAATGACAGATGTTCTGACTCATCATGTGGCGTCATGGTTGAGTAACCATGGTCAGACTCTGCAGCTGTGTTATTTCTTCTGTAGTTGCTCGCAACACAATAAGGCGATATAGGATCAGGCGCTGGACAATCTTCCTTTAAAAGTTTGTCTCTGTGATTGCCCAAATCATGAAAAGTGTCATTAAGATTGAGGTCACTCATTCTAAGTTGGTCCTGGGTAGACGATAAATAAAGCCTATCTACGGCCGGGTTAGTATAGGAACGGTAACAAATATACAACAAAATAAAAAGCATACACATGGCAATAATAAGACCTAATATAGGGCCGAGTGGGGAACTATCGGACTCCGAACTGGGAGCTAAGTCGTGAACGTCGCTGCGATAGGGAGTGCTCAATCCATAAACGCCATTAAAGCAACTTGTTATAGCAGAACAAAACGGACTTTTAAGAAAATCTCCATTGATGTCATACCGACACCATTCGCAACCAATAACTCCTAAGCAGTCTAAATGAGATCTTTCATTTTGGCAATTTATAGGAAAACATGGCTCCAAAGTATTATCCAAATCCATAGTAAAACTAGCTTCCATTGAAGAATTTTCTTCAGCATACCACTTACACGGTAAATTATCAGTTAAATTTTGATTGGCATCTTGGCAAGATCTAGATTGTGATTCTAGAGGGCACTCGCACGGACACTCGCACTCTTTCTGCTCCATTCTATTACAGTTCAAACACAAACGATCTACTATACTACAAGGGCAAAACGCGGCTACCACATCACAGGAAGCATTAACTACACCTACAAATATATTTGTATCTGGCACTGAAGTAATATGATATGTTACACAATGTTCTCCTGGAACAAATAAGTTCACTAATTCATCAGTATAACTCGTATTTAATCTGTAATATCGTTGTATAGTATTGTCAGCATAGTCGTTACACAGTAACTTTTTAATAAATTGTTTATGACTCAAAATGTCATTTGCAACAAGAGATTCCCTATGGACAATATGCTGCTGTTCCACAGGCCTAGCTCCATTTATATCCATTAAATTTGGATGGTATATAATGTAGCCTTGATCATCTATGAGAAAACAAGTTACTTTTTCATTTAAACAATAAGGCATTTGGTTTAAAAGCATTTTTAGCATATATCCATAAGTCAAATCTATTGCAATGACTACTCGAGGGGTCGCATATGCTACAGTAACGATATACCCTGCGCCACCTTTATCTAAATAAGGAGGGATAAAAATGACTTTATTTTTATGTTGTAAGGCACATAAAAACCAATGCCTTTTTGTGCTTTCTATTCCCGACGTTAAAACACTACCGGGAAACATCTGTAACACTCCACTGTAAGAAGAAGCATATCTTCTCACTATATACTTTGACATTTCTGAGGAAAGGTGTTTTTTCCTTAGAAAGTCTAGAAGATGTGCTAAACCAGACACTTCATCCCTGACTTCCTTTTTTAATCCGGGGTTTATAATTAGTAATGTTTCATCTTTTAAATATGCCAAGTACCCTTGATCTACAAGCTCACACTGCGTCGTCCTCGAGGCAGAAAACGGCGATTGGAAGCATGATCTACTTAAATACAGCGACGCGACATCTAAAATAAAATCTTAATTTTTAACGAATTTAGAACTGATATTATTTAAAATTTGTACACACTCAAAGGGACTATCTAATTAAATTTAAATCAAAAAATTCTCACCTAACGTCGCGATCTGTGAAAGATGTCTACAGAATTTATGATTTTCAGACCCATCCAAATTATGATACAAAAGTTTTCTCACAGAAGGACTGGGAGATGCTTTGTAGGGTATGTTAAAAATTCCGTAATCCCTATTTAGCACAACGCAAATTATATACCAATGTCCTACCCTACTCCAAGTGTATTCCACCTAAAAATGATTAAAACTAAGGGTGGGCAAAATAATCGATTAATCTATTTTAATCGATTGAACGATTACAAAAAAAAAATTAAAATCTTAATCGATTTTTCGAGTAATCGCCTTTTCGATTAATCGATTTTTCGATTAATCGTTTTTCTCGATTAATCGCTTTTTCTATTAATCGATTTTTCGATTAATCAATTTTTCGATTAATATCGATTTTTTCGATTAATTGATGTTTTGATTAATCGATTTTCTCGATTAATCGATTCTTTTTTATAATCATAACTCGACTATGAAACACGTATTCAACGAAATAATTTGAATGCTTTTCGATCCGCGCTCCTTTAATTTTTAAGGGTATAAAATTTAAATCGCCTGCCGGAATTGTGTTCAAGATAGGCAAGTGGCACTGGAGTCGCTTTCATTACGTCATTAGTTATGACATAATTTCGAGTAGTTCAATAATCGATTTAGTCCGATTAATCGATTTCTTCGATTAATCGATTTTTCGATTAATTTCTATTAATCGATTAGTATAAATTTTATCGATTAATCGATTTTTCGATTAATCGATTTTGTCGATTAATCGATTACTTTCGATTAATCGATTTTTCGATTAACAGAATAATTTCGATTAATCGATTAATCGGAAATAATCGATTATTTCAAATAATCAAAAATCGATTATCTTTTTCGATAATCGCCCAGCCCTAATTAAAACCTCTAAGCTACTGTAAACCCTCAAAAATTAAAAAAAATTGTTTTGAAAAAGTAGTACTTACAGTTTCATTCTTAGTATTCCTTGTTATAAAATTTCCTTTAACTTCAGAGAGCAGTTTCGTTCTTAATAATTTTATATCAGGTACTGCTTCAATATATTTTATATCAACAAATGACAGTTGGTGACTGACAACTGACGGACGCGAAATAGAGGGATGAACTAAGACTTTTCCTTGTAAATCAGTCATAAATGCATAAGAATACTGTTGGTTACTACTGTAATAGGTAACATCTTCAACTATATTGGAAAAATATACATCAGTCCCTAACATAGCAAAGTTATCATTTGATATCCAACCACTTGTAAAGGATACTGTAAGATCTAAAACAAAAAGATGTTTAATGTTTCATTAACGGAATCTCGCGAAAATACACAAAACAACCTAGAGCGCATGTCTGCAGTTTTAAATCGATAGACGGGTTGGATGCTGCAGCTGCGTGGCCAACTTGTTGTCAAAGTCGTAATTAGTAGGTTTAATGTTTGATAGGCACAATTACCATAATTAATATTATTAGTAATTACCTAAATATCTTAAAATAAAATTAAGTAAGCTTATATTAAATGAATAAATGTATCGCGAATATTGTTTTAATAAAAAATTAAAGATAATGAAACTGAACCGAAAGTAGGGCGCCTTAGTTATCAATAATGTAACAAAAAAAGATTACTCACCTCCACTTTGTGGGTCCCAGTAAGGTAGAGTTATTTCCCTACCAGCAATAAATAGAAAGCCTGTATTAAAAATACTAAGAAACCTATTTATAACAAAACCTATATCATCAGTCTTATTTACAGTTAGCATATAACCGGGATTTCTAAAATGATTGTGCGTGTATGTAATATTGTACTTTGTAAAATTCTGATCGGCTATGTCATGAAGAAAATGCGTTTCATACATAACTGGTTTCATTTCTGAAAAGAAAAACAGCAAATATTGATTTTTTAAGTTTGTTACAAGAACTGTATACAATTTATTAAATAAATCAAAAAATACACACACACACACACCTATACAGTGTCCGCCATAAGTTGGCTACATATGGAAAAATTTGTATTATTGATTTCTCAGAAAATTCTATTCATGATAAAAGTTGGTATGTTAAGAAAAATTAATTTTGACAACTTAAAATTTTTGGTAGAGTATACAGGGTGCTCAAAAAATACAAAAATCATGGTTCAGAAAAACAAAAATCTAGGAATTTAAAAAAAAATTCTACAAAGAAAGTAAAGCTCTTGTCAAGAGAAGAAGAAAAGTCAAATAACATTTTTTCCAAAAGAGAACCGCTGTGAAGAAAATTAAGGACGAAACTTACAAAAGTCCCCTTATACTTACTTAACCTAAAATTTTAAGTTGTCAAAATTAATTTTTCTTAATGCACCAACTTTATGAAGCACCCTGAATCAATATATATATATATATATATATATATATATATATATATATATATATATATATATATATATATATATATATATATATATATATATATACAAATATTAAAAAACTAAAGATTTACCATCAATAACGGCGCATGTATGAATAAAAACAGGGAAACTGAGATCTTCAGTTTCTTGGGCAATAATTTTTAATACACTTCGCGCTTCTGTGAGGGAAGACAACAAACCACGACTAATGTATGTTACCATGACAATGTCCCTTTCAGTAAGATCGGGAGTTTTAATCACTTCTAATGCCTTTTGCATTCCAACAACGTGATTGGTTGCTCCTGAAAATAACAGGAAGTTTATTATCATTGAGGTCTGGAGAAAATATTTAATCCTGAAGTAAAATTTATGATACCCTTTTTCACAAAGGTTTTAAAAATACTGCTTTAAAACTTACCACTTCCTCTAGCTAGAGAATCAATAAAACTATTTAACTGCAGTAAGTATGGAGTTTCAGCTTCTTGCAAAGAAATATTTGGTTTAAAAAATTTACCATCAGCACACTCTATTTCAGGGTAAGACCAATCAGAGGCAACAGCTATTAATGCAACTCTGTCGTGGTTAAATAAAGAAGCCAGCATCTCTTTCGCTACAAGAGCATAAGAATGTTAAAAATTAAGAATAGGACCAGCAAAACAAAGGAGATTTTGAAAAAAATATTTTGCACAAATATACTTTACCTATTGATTTAGCGATTTGAAGCTGCCTTTTACTTAAAGATCCACCATGGTCTAAAATTAAAACAATATTTTTCCTCACATATTTCTTGTGAGTCATATAATTTTTCCATGCAATGGCTTCATCATGACCAGAGCACTCAGAAAATGGCGAATACGCCAAGTTTCTTACACCACTTTCAGATATAAAGTATTGCTGCTTTAGGGCGTTAGAAATGGGCTTATACTGGGTAATATTCATTCTCATTTGATACACAACTAAAATGTCGATATACAAATTAATAAATACCAGGTCTTTTATGCCAATACCAATTGACTTGCCAGACGCAAAATTTTTTATTTTTAGATTTAGGTATGAAGTATTTCTTTAGCAGAAGTACTGTACCTACAGGAAAGGTATATATTCTAGGTAAAGAGTTTCACATGGAGAAGCCTTGTATAAGTTTTTGCGTTTTCACTGACTGGACCCTTATAATTTCTTATTGATTGGACCCCGTATAACTTGGCGACTTGCCCAGACCTAAGATGAAATTATAATACCGAGACACTCACCTCACGATCCATGAATAAAAGAAGCTATGCTCCCAAACCGTGTCAAATTCGTCCAGGTTCGCGCATGACGTCACGCCGTGACTTATTTTTCAAATTTATAACGCGCAATATAGAGTTTACGTTAGTTAAAGGCGATTTTACATAAATTCTATTGGCAATATACTTCGCCTCCTGCTTATAATACAAATTTTATAGTATATGATTTAAAATAATCATATAAATAAAGGGATAAATACACACATTGATTAATTGATTGTCCACATCACAACCATACACAGCACATCTCATTTTGTACTTTTAAACTCCTAAAAGTAATATAAAAACACCAAAAACTAGTTGAAAACACAAGGCGATCTTAAAAAAGACGTGTTTCGTTTACAAAATATCGCGGAATTGGTTACGGCGTGACGTAAATGGCCACGCCTACCTGGGCGGTATCATAATAATATCTTCTTGTATTTGTATCATGCCCACGATCTTTAAATTAAGTCTCTTAGTTTAAAGACCTTGGAGCACACTCGGTTATTTTCGGCCATTGTCGATTGATTGGCATTGGAAAACTGATTTTCACGTTTAGGGATGGATGGCGTTGGAGAATAGGGTCGATATTTTATTTCAAAAATCCGGTCAATGCTGCTCATCTTTAAAAAAAAAGGAAACTTGAAGGACATGTACGGATGTGGGCGAGGATTTTCGGCGGAAATCGGAAAGCTGACTGCGGAAGGCTTGTCATTTATTTTGTATGTTTGTATGTATTTTTTTTTTGATTCGAAACATTTTCATGGGATTTTACTGGTTTAGAGGTTGGCAGCCAAATCGCCAAATAGTCAGTGCCGCCGGATTGTTTACAAAAATCAAAAGAGTAACAAATATAATATTTCTCAGCAATGAAGTTCTGATTTGATCATTAAATATAATTAAATTAATGGAAATTATGAAATTCCCTACAGATTTTAAGGCATTTCTCCTTTCTCAGCAATGCAAAGCATATTTCAGTTTGGCTGCTAACTTAATTTTGATAATTTCTCGAACCTAGATATATAAACAGATTTATATTTATATGGTAAGCTGAGGGCTACTATCAGGCCCGGCCCGTTAGTTTTTTTACAGGTGGGTCAAAATTTTGTGGGCAACCAGTGATATCAACGCAAGAAGCAAAATACACTTTTTTAATTAAGAAAGGTTTTTTAATAATGTGCCAAGAAATTATTTACCTACAAATAAACACTGCAAAAATCATAAAATAGGTACATACTTCAGTATATTGAACACTACTACTCTAGATGTTTATGGCTTTTTTCTATGTGTTTTAATACTCTAGATTAGTAGATTTCAGCGGCTTCCCGTTTTGATACGTTTAGCATCTCCTCAATAGACGTCGCGCCTAGTACTAAAAGCCCAGAATAAACAGAACAAAATTCTGAGCTAAAAGTATGATTATTAGTAAAATAAAATTAGGAACGCTGCCGAAACTCCATTTTCTTTAATAAATACAATACTGGCGACTAGACATAGTAATACGATATTTGTCTACGCACGTGCAGGCTGTAAGCTGTAGTAAATATGAGATTGCTAACAATTTTAAAAATATTTTATTGAGGAATAACTTGTTGCCAATAAGTACACGTTTTAGAGCCGATCTAATTTTTAAAATAACAGAGATTAAAAAAAAAAAGTTTTTGGCCCAACACAGATTCGAACCCTCGACCTTCTGATCAACTCGCTGAGATTGTTCTGGACTACGCTGGTAATTTAAGAAAATCGGTCCGATACCGTTAAATTTGATGCCTAGCGCTGGCCTGACAGAAATTGTATTTATAATTTTTTATGTTTAACCACTAATTAATATTATTAATACAATGGAAATACAATGCGCATATTAGCTACCTAATTAGTTTTTCTTTTTCCGAACCAAATGTTTTGAAAGAGTATATTTTACGGGGCGGTTTGAGTGTATTTCCATAGTGGGAGTGGCCCGATATTATTGGTGGGCCGTCGACCAATTGTGTCTCTTTTTAACTTCCTAAAGCGCGTATGTCTGTTTCTCTCTTAGTTTTAATGAATTTATATTGTTCAAATAAACCTAGGGGTCAATTTAAAATACGACCCAGCCCGGAGCAAGCTTGGATAATCTTTAGATGATGGCTTGGCTTGATTCTTTCTTGAGGAGTTTTCGCATGGAACTAGCACTTTTTTGAAACAAAAGATTCTTCTTTGGTTGTAAAAAATAAATTATTAGGTAGATCATTAAAAATTTTAGGTGGGTCACTGACCAAATGACCTTATGGACTATAGTTAGCACTATAGTCTGCAGCCGTTTTCTACAAATTTGCCTGATAACTTAATTTTTCCAATTTCTCGAAAACAAGGCATATAAACAGATTACTATTTACTAGATAAGTTAAGGGCAGTGGCGGACATTATGGGGGGCAAGGGGGCAAGTGCCCCCCGCCCCCTTTCCCTACTAAATTTGGCGCCCCTTACATGATACTCTCGTTCATTTTCTAATGAGATGTTAGAATAATAGCGCCCCAATACTGGCGTGCCCTCCCGCCCCTAAATCAAATATCCGCCACTGGTTAATAGTACTATAATTTGCAGCCAGTGGCGTTCACTTGCAAGCCGTTATAGTTTTCTACAAATTTGGCTGCAAACTTAATTTTTCCAATTTCATGAAAACAAGATATATAAACGGACTAATATTTACAAGATAAGTTAAGGGTTATTAGTACTATATTTTGCACCCAGTGGCGTTCACCTGTAAGCCATTTCAGTTTACTACAAATGTGGCTGTTAACTTAATTTTTTCAATTTGTCGAAAACTAGACATATAAACAGATTAATATTTACAAGATAAGTTAAGGACTAGGTACTAGTATTATAGTTTGCAGCCAGTGGTGTTCACTTGCAAGCTGTTTCAGTTTTCTACAAATTTGGCTGCTAACTTAATTTTTTCTATTTCTCGAAAACAAGACATACTTATAAACAGAGTAATATTTACAAGATTAGTTAAGGGCTACTAGTAATATAGTTTGCAGCCAGTGGCGTTCACTTGCAGGCCATTTCAGTTTACTACAAATTTGGCTGTTAACTTAATTTTTTCCATTTCTCGAAAACTAGACATAAACAGATTAATTAAAATTTTTACAAGGTAATAGTAAATTAGGTTTCCAATATGTTACTTATTTGGAACTTCTTTACAAAAATAATTTTTATACCCACTAAAAGTAAGCTTGACTGAACTTACCATATTTAGATCCAAAGAAATCGTTAACACTATTATTTATTCCATTGCTGCCCGTTAACACATCCAATACTCCATTCCTTTCTTTAAGACAAGGTAACAATACAGAGGATTTAATTATTCTACTTGAACTTAGCTCATCTATAAGTTTGGTTGCATTGTCTATGCCATAAAATATTCTATTTATTTTCTTTTCTAGCTTTTGTGCCATTCCTTCTAAATTTATTGTGGCTGGGCTAACATTTTGTGGCATAAAATTTCTAAATAACTTCTAAAATTCAAAGATAGTTGCATCGAAAGAGTAATATTAGCTGTGGAATATAAGTAAGTACTCCTAATTTTTAGTATGATGGTTAAAAGGTTGTGAACTTTAATTTTAATGGCCACGTGAACTTACCTCAATGAAAGGAACTCCCAGCTCTTCATTTTTAAGGAAATTTATATCCTGACTGAGCTTATTAGATACATCTTTTATATTTACATTACCTACAGAAAAATAAAACAGGGAAGTTAGCAACAATATTAAAATAGTAACGCTTGGCACTGTATCCATTTTTCGTCAATTTCATTGTACTATTCAATTCTATATTTACTCAGAACTGTAAAGAAGTGCATTAGGTGTGGATATATTTTCCATTTCAATTCTAAAACGATTTATAAACATCTTTTCAACAAAAATTCTCAACATAAACAAAAAAGTGACATGGGCATGGTGCTTGACATCAATTTTTGACAGTTCTTTGGCATTTGAAAGGGTTGGCTTGATTTGGAGGTTATGTGACTTGTCAGTTGCCAGTGCCGTACGTATGGCCCAGTGCCGGCGAAACTTTTATTTTATATATCATCGGGGGCCGTGTTCAAAGGGTCTTCTCTGGATTCCCCATTTTTAACTAATTTATCTTGCTAGTAAACTGTGTGTGGGCATTTAAATTACCTAATAGAAGAAGCAAGAAACTATTAATACTGAAAAATCCACCTCTATTTCTGAAAATAAATACCTAAGTATTCTAACAGACGTTTCTTTGTTTTTGGAAGGCGTTATGTATATATTAATTATAATAAATAATGTAAAAATTGTTTCTTTTTACCAACAAATAAAAACATGATTTTTTAAAAGACTGGTAAATGCAAAAAATACAAATAGAGGGTAAATGGGCCAATGACGTTCAATCTGTCAACATGATAGATGTCATTCGTTGATGAAAATTATCTATTTTTGTGTCTATTTTTAGAATGATTGTTAATTTGGAAAAGTAGTATTTCTGTTTTCTTAAATAGTGTTATGTTTTTCAACAACGAATTTTGTGTTTCTTTTGTGAAGTGAAAATGCATTTTTCAATACCAGATACTCAAGAGTTGAATGAAGGAAACGGGTCAACTTTTATTGTATGTTTACATTGTTTATCCATTAAAGAATTTGGTAAATTGAAATCTTTTTAGGGGTACAATATACATATAAATGGTGTCTTCCATTGTACTGTTCGGTATAAGCAACTGCATAACCTAAACGAACAATTAAAAAAGGAATTTAGTCCTGATAATGTGCCACCTTTTCCTCCCAAAAAATTACTCCCCCTAACCTCAGGGCAACTTGAGGAAAGAAGAGCTTTATTAGAAAAATACATTCAAACTGGTAAGTATGTTTTCTGTTGTAACTTGTGTGGATTGTATAAAACCAATCTATAAATCATACATATATATATATATATATATATATATATATATATATATATATATATATATATATATATATATATATATATATATATATATATATATATATATATATATATATATATATTATACATATATATAGTCCAATGTGTTTACTAGAAAGCATCCAGTGTATGCAGGTACAGATCTAGGAATTGTTTAATGTGCATCAGTGTATTGATGCATATTAAAACCCTATTTAAGATAACAGGCCACAAGAATAAGTTAATGTTTTTTTTTCAGTTGGTCAAGATTCAAAACTTGTGTCTTCCGAGCTAGTAATTGGATTTCTGCTTTCCGCCCAACAAGAGACTGCATCTCTAGATAGACAAGATGTAAATTTAGATATAGGTTATACACTGAATGGTTATCAAAGTAATATTAGAGTTTCTACATTTGATTGTACTGAACAAGTGCTTACAAAAGTATTAAAACAAATTAACTTGCCAATAGAGCATATGCAGTATTTCTCACTTTATCTAATAAAAGTAGATAATACAGGTGATATTGTAGTCTTAAGGAAACTACTTGATTTTGAGTCACCCTATATGACACAACAAGTTTATAGAACACCGACTAGAATGATTATTAAAAAGAAGTAAGTAAATCTTTTTTTTTAAATAGCTTCTTGGAAGGTGGTTTAGATTTTTTTCAGTAATTAATGCCTTTTAAAATGTATCAAATAAGGTAATTATTCTTGAAGATTTACCAGGTTAGCATTAAATATTTTTTAGTTTATTTTTATAGGAAAAAGAATAAAATAAATTTATCTTTATCTTATGAATCCCACAAATTGTTTGTTTATTGGCTACCAGTTTGGCTATTTCAGTGCTGCATCATCAGGCCATAAGAGACTAAAATTGGGACAATGTACACCATGCCTAAAGGCTAAATTTTTGCCTAAGTTTAGGTAAAAATCTAGTGTTTCAATAATAGTTAGAGACTATTTAAAAAATATAATCTCTAAATAATTGGACTAGGTAAAAATTTAGTCTTTAAATCACTAGACACTACGTTAAAATTTAGTCTCTAAATAATTATAAACGAGGTCAAAATTTATTCTAAATATTTGGAATCTAGATTAAAATGTAGTCCTTAATAGAGACTAAGTACAAATTTAATGTCTAAATAATTAAGGAATATGTAAAAACTTATTCCCTAAGTATTAATTAGAGGCTAGGTTAAAATTTAGTCGGTAAATTAAAAATTTAGTTAATTAAAGGTTAAGTAAATTTAGCCTTTAAATATTTAGAGATTATGATTGAATTTAGTCTCTAAATAATTGGAGACTAGGTAAAAATTTAGTCCAAATAATAAAGAACTAGGTTCATATATTTATTCTTCAAATAATTAGGGACTAAATGGAAATATAGTCTAAATAATTAAAGGCTAGGTAAAAATTTAGTCTAAATAATTAAAGACTAAGTACAAATTTAATCTCTAAATATTTAAGGAATAGGCAAAAACTTATTCCCTAAGTAATTAGAGGCTAGGTTAAAATTTAGTCTCTAAATAATTAGAGACAAGATAAAAATTTAGTTAATTAGAGGTTAAGTAAATTTAGCCTTTAAATATTTAGAAATTATGTTAGAATTTAGTCTCCAAATAATTGGAAAGTAAATGAAAATTTAGTCTCCAAATAATTGGAAAGGAAATGAAAATTTAGTCTTTAAATAATTAAAGGCTAGGTAAACATTTAGTCTAAATAATTTTGAGACTAGGTTAAAATTTAGTCCCTAAATAATTACAGACTAAATACACATTTAATCTCCAAATAATTAAGGAGTAGGTAAAAACCCATTCCCTAAATAGCTGGAGGCTGAGTTAAAATTTAGTCCATAATTAATTAGAGACAAGGTAAAAATTTACCTAATTAGAGGCTAAGTAAATTTAGCCTTTTAATATTTAAATATTAGGATAGAATTTAGTCTCTAAATAATTGGAGACTAGGTAAAAATTTAGTCTCTAAATAATTAGAGACAAGATAAAAATTTAGTTAATTAGAGGCTAAGTACATTTAGCCTTTAAATATTTAGAGATTAGGATAGTCGAAATAATAAAGGACTAGGTTAAAATATATTTTCCAAATAGTTAAAGACTAAATGAAGATTTAGTCTAAAGAACTAAAGGCTAGGTAAAAATTTAGTCTAAATAATTAAGGACTAGGCAAAAACTTGGTCCCTAAATAATTTGAGACTAGGTTAAAATTTAGTCTTTAATTATGACAAATGGCAACATTAAGTACATTGTCTTTGTTTTTAGTTTTCAATTTTTTTGTTAATGCAGAGCTGCATTGCTCAAGTGTTAACCAATAAATAAGTAAAGAACTTTTGAAATTTATAAGATCAAGAAAAATTGATTTTAATCTTTAAAAACTGCCCAAAAAACGAACCTAATAAAATAATGAAATGTATTTTTGTCTTGCAGCTATTGGGACAAAAATTATGATAAAGAATTAATGACAGATCCGGTAGCTCTTAACTTACTGTATATTCAAACTGTAGCTGAGATTGAAAAAGGTTGGATAATAGCAATGCGTGAGGCCAAGTCTCAACTAGAGAAATTAAAAGCCAGACTGGCTAAAAAAGAATATATTGAATATGCTCAAAAATTAAAATACTATGGTTTTATGCAATTTAGTCCATGTTATTGTGATTACCCTCAACCTCAGACCAAAGTATTAGTTGCCATTGGGGATGAAGAACTTAGTTTACGTATTTTAGGACCTGGAAATTTGGTTAAAGAAGGTGTTTTTAAAGTTACAAGGATGAGATGTTGGAGGATCACTGCTACAAATGTAAGATTTTGGTTATAATATTTTTTTTCAGTACCAGTCAATATTACTATTTGTTTTTGGTTGATGTTATAAATAAACCTAGTGTTTACTCAGCATCATAAATTTTATTATTGGCAATCATCATAATAAAGAGCACTTAGTGCAATTTTCTTGTAGGATAGGATTATATGTATTAGTATACATGTACAGGGTGAGTTTTTCTAAAGTGTTACAAGGCGATATCTCGAAAACGCTTTGAAATATTTTGGAGGAGAATAAACTACAGGGAAGCTAGTGTGGTACGGTTAACTGACCTGCTGGGTCCCCGGATTTGACCCCCCTTGATTTTTTTTGTGGCGTTTTGTAAAGGACAAAGTGATGGCGACTGCACCTACAGCGTTAAATGATATGACACACCGAATCCGCTTTGCCTGCTTATTATTGACACCTGAAATGTTACAGCAGGTACGAAATTCATTTAGAAAATGTGTGGAAATTAAAGGGGGACATTTCGAACAACTTCTCACGCATGACAGACGATAAATAAGTTGAAATGAAATCTTTTATTTTTATTTTACAACCTAATAAATCACAATTTCGTAACCGAAAGAGCAAATTAAAAAAAAAAAAATAATTAATAATATGTCCCCCATTGCCCCCTATTAACTCACCAAAATTTCATGAAGATATTTTAAACCATTTTAGAGATATCGCCTTGTAAGACTATCTCTAATTATTGCTTTAAAGGGGTATTAGCAACAATCCAGTGTTGTTAAAAATTTGTTTAAAAATGATCAATAACAATAACATATCGCCGCGCCGCCGCTTGTTTAATGTAAAAGATAAAAACATACTTAAGATTATTTATTTTATTGCTCCATTCTCATGACACATATCAAAGTTGTGTAATTATTTTAAATTGCCTTGGAAATATTATACAAAATCGAATAAGCGATAATCTTTTTAATACCCTGAATCTCAAGAACAAAGGATTTACAGATCACTGCTGTTTGCCATATTGCTTGTCATATTTCAGTGAGACACTCTTCTTCCAAAGTTTTTTACCATAATTAATTAGCACTTTCGGCATGCAGCTGCACGGGAAACACACTCGAGATGTTAATATTAATATGAGATTATATAAAATTTCCGTAACAGGTCCATAAATGTTCCTTAAATTTTAGTTATATAGACAAAACTTTATACAATATTTACGTAACATGTACGATATTTTTACATAAACAGGTTTATACAGGGTGTTTAAAAACACTTGTGCTACGCTTAAATGGAGATGCAGTGTGGTACCTCATTTTAAAGGCCTTCAAAAAAGAAACATTTTAACGCAAACGCGAAGTCCGTATCTTAATTCGTTTTTAAATGTCAAGCCTTTAAAAATTTGATATACTATTGGAAAATTACAGAGCGATTACAGGGCTGTCAGCATTTTCCAAAATACTTGAAAAAATACTAACTTTGAGATTTGAAATCTTCTTAAGCAAAAACAACTTAATATCTGCTTCACAACATGGTTTCAGAAGTAATCATTCAACAAACACAGCAGTGTTTCATCTAATCCAGTTTATTTACTCTTCGCTGGACAACAATTTTTAGACTGTAGCTTTGGTTTTTGACCTGACACGAGCCTTTGATTGTGTTGATAGTAATTTCCTAATTAAAAAACTTGAAGCACATGGCTTCAGAGGCAAGGTGAACGAACTTTTGGAATCGTTTCTTACAGATCGAAAAATTAGAGTTAAAATAGGCGCAACAGTAAAGTCAATTTCATGAGCAGCAGTTTGGACGTTTGGAGTTCGCCAAGGTAGTGTATTGTCACCATTACTTTTTATTATTATTTATTAATGACACTGAACACTTTCCTGAACTTGGGATTTATAATAATTTTTAAAGGCTTGCCATTTAACAACTAATTAAGGTACTGATTTTGAATATGTTTAATTTATTCTTAAATTTAAAAAATCGTCGAGACTCAGCCGGTTGTCACCACTGGATAGAGCATATTTTATACTATAACATATACCAAATTTGTATGGACACATGATTTATAAAATTTTTCACAGTCGTCTGAACTTCAAGCAAAACGCTCGAAAAATGTCCATTCTTAAATTTAAAAAATCGTCAAGACTCAGCCGGTCTATATAGAGACTTGCGGTTTTCTCCACTAGATAGAGCATATTTTATACTATAACATATACCAAATTTGTATGGACACATTATCCAGAAAAATTTTTCACAGTCGTCTGAACTACAAGCAAATCGCCCGAAAAATGTCAATTTCCTTAAATTTAAAAAATCGTCAAAACGTTTCTTTATTGAAGACCTTTAAAATGAGGTACAACACGGCATAGGGTTGCATTTAAAATTTTTGACAACTCCTTAGCATCGCCCCTCAATAGGGATGAAAAAGTTAAATTACATGAAAAAGTAGATTTATTAACCAATAAGATAGGTACACCTCAAATTTGGTGTCTCTAGCTTTACTAATAGCAAAGATATTTGCTCATACTAAGACTAAGACACCCTGAATAATAACGTACATAATATCACGAGCGTTTTTGGTACGATTTTATTTTAAACAGTAAGGTCTGGAACTACTTACAAATATTCTAAACCACTCTTCCTTTTATAGCAAGTTCTTTTAAAAATTAAGGCCTTAGTAGCAATAACTTCTAATCAGCTTTATCCATACTTCCAAGGGTTTTATTTTATGACAAACACTTCTTGTTCTTGTTTACCCATTATTTTTCTAATTTATTATAATCTATTTAAAGAAGAAATCATTTTTGCCTAAGCTTAACTTTTTTGTGTTAAAACTTCTAAAACATTGAAACAAACTGATTGTCATTAAACTTGAATATAAGTAGGTAGTTTGGGAATTAAGAGGTTAAATTAATAGTGGGAATATCGCGACAGTAATGAACTTTTTGATTGGGATCAATTTTAGCAAATTTTTATTGAGACTAGGTGGATAGTCGCAGTGGCGTATGGTAACTGTTTGTTCCTGGGGGAAGAGCTCCCATTCCTTCTATTTCGGGTTGTTGAACAAAATAATGATCACAAGAAAACATTAATCGAAAAAATCAAAATGGTATTAGTAGTTGTTTTATATTTTCAGAACAAACGGCCGTCTCATGTAGAGAACAGTGTTCATGGAAATAGTATTTATGCCAGCTCGGGTTTAGAGTTATCTTTTGAATATTTAATGTCAAAAGATAAACTGCAATGGATAACTGTATCAAGTGATCAAGCCATTCTAATGTCGGTCTGTTTACAATCTCTGGTAGACGAGTTATTGGCTAAAAAGAATGGTATTAGGAAAAAAGAGTCTGTTAAAAGCCATGGAAAACTGACTTATATGAAAAGGGATGGCTCTTTTCACACTGTTTCTATTGACAACGAAATATTGGAGAACTCAGCTGATGTAAGTACAATTTTTATTTTTCAGGATCCAATTTTTCTGTCGTTAAAGCTCGGTTCAAGCTCTTTCCTTGACCTTTTGTCTGCAATGAACTAATATGCTACATAGCATATTTATTTTTTTATAATTCTGTATTTTAAAAAATTTCATTTTTCTTGCTAATTTATTAACTTCAATTTTTGCTATGTAAATTTAGATATTTTTAGATTTTCATAAACATTTTTATATTATACATTTTCATAAACGTGCTTTACCAAGGATTATTATTCATAATTCGAGAACTGGGAACGTTCTTGATGAAAGGAAAACTAGGGTTGGTTCTCCATTTGACACACTGCCGTAAGACTACAACTTATCGTATATTTCAGGAACAGGATGCCCATAGTGACAGTAGTTATCAGGAACCATTTTCAATAAAAAAATTGCAAGAAAAATTCTCTAGCGTATCATTCAAAAGTGGTAGGGAATTCATTGAAAACCATGCATTTGAAGGTATAGGAGATGACGACTTATAGTTTTTGCGCTTTTATGAATCCGTTTTGTTTTCACTGAAATTTAGATTTTATTTTTGGTGCTATATTTTCGTTGTGCAGAATTATCGTGTAGCATCGTTTTTTTTACTGGGCTTAATAGTTGGTAAGTGGTAGTTACTTTTTGATGCACACTCCAGAGTCACTATCTTTATTCTGTGCATTGACATGCTCTATGGAGACGAGAGCAAGAGCCATGGTTACCTATGAAAGTAATGAGAAAGTCGGGGTATTTGTCACTTAGGTACTAACCAGGCACGGTCCGTAAAATTTTAAAGTTGTATATCGCAGTTGCTACTTATGGGACCCATGCCAAGTTCAGGTTTTTTAATGGTGAGTACTAGGCCAAGCAATAGAGCGATTTGTCGTGACATTAATCTTATTAGAAAACCGCCTGTGCTATCATCTGAAAGACGATGCGTAGATGATTCCTGTTATATTTCCAACTCCGAAATTTTTTCCTTTAATTTGTTATAAACATTTTTAAGCAGAAAAACGCGATTTTTTTAGTTTTTTGCTTATAAAATGGAAAGTAATGAAGCAATCGTAATGGTGTAAATGGACGATTTATAGAGAATAAAAATACGAACAAAATGAGAGGTCGAACGTCACGATAGGATAAGTAGCAACGGAGAAGATCCGGAAAAACCGGAAAATTAGTTTTTTTTTAATTCATAAATCGACCATTTTTAAACGTAGAGGGCTCAAACTTTGGGAAAAAGTAGTAATTTATAGCTACTTTATGTATGCAAAACCCCGACGTTGTCCGACGATTAGTTTTGCCACAATCGTCATTTTAATTTTTGAACACACTATTTTGCAACAGGTCTGGATGCTCTATGGATCGTCCGATTTTAATTATTGAAACGGATTTGAAAAGTACAAGTTTAATTGAACAATATGTATATTTTAATTTTTCCATAAAATGCTACGAAACCAGTTGAAAATGCACGTAAAGATGCGTGACAATGGCCGAGCGCGCGAAGGGGAGCCAATATTCGCGCGCTCGGCCATTTTCACGCATCTTTACGTGCATTTTCAACCGGTTTCGTAGCATTTTATGGAAGAATTAAAATATACATATTGTTCAATTAAACCTGTACTTTTCAAATCCTTTTCAATAATTAAAATCGGACGATCCATAGAGCATCCAGACCTGTTGCAAAATAGTGTGTTGAAAAATTAAAATGACGATTGTGGCAAAACTAATCGTCGGACAGCGTCGGGGTTTTGCACAGATAAAGTAGCTATAAATTACTACTCTTTCCCAAAGTTTGAACCCTCTACGTTTAAAAATGGTCCATTTATGAATTTAAAAAAAAGCTCTTAATTTTCCGGTTTTTCCGGATTTTCTCCGTTGCTACTTATCGTATCGATACGTTCGACCTCTCATTTTGTTCGTATTTTTATTCCCTACAAATCGTCCATTTATACCATTAAGATTGCTTTATTATTTTTTATTTTATAAGCAAAAAACTAAAAAATCGCGTTTTTTGCTTAAAAATGTTTATAACAAATTAAAGGAAAAAATTTCAGAGTTGGAAATATAACAGGAATCTTTCAGATGATCGCACAGGCGGTTTTCTAATAAGATTAATGTTAAAAAATCGCTAATATTTTGCTCTGTTGCTTGACCTACTAGGTAGGAATGTTTTAGTAAAGAAAAAAATATTTTATACTTTTCGAAAAAAAGTTGAATTTTTGAATTGACCCACCTGGGAAAAAAATTAACACGCTTAGGTATTTTATTTATTATTTTTTCTAAACAAATTTTACATCATTTTGTCGACAATTCTTAAATTTTAAGAGAAAAAAAATGTGTTAGTAGAAAGTTATAGTCATTTGAATTTTTTGATACCTAAAATATAATTTAACAAAAAATTCTCACATCTTGAAGTATATAAAGAAAGAGGTAATGCCACTGTATTCCCGGTTAGTTGCACGGCTCTACCTTTAAAAGGAGGCGAGGTAAAAAATGTAATTTTTGAGCTACACCATATATTTTGCGCAACTGTAGTTATTGTAAGCTAAATTGACAATTTTAACTTGATACAAACACAATTGTGTAACAGCTGTGACACCAATTTTTGCTCAGTCCATTTTTACGTGCCAAAACAAAATACAACTAATTAGAAGTGATACATATATTTTAACTGTGTTGTATACTACGGCACCACTATTTCTAATGATAAGATTTCGTTTTCTACAGTATTTACATTTTTGTATTTGTCTATATACATTTTATATATAAAGAGTATAGTTGGGTCCACAATTTGGTAGAAGAAGAACAAATACTATACATATCGCTTTGGTATTATGAAGACCATCATACAATTCTTCCATTAAACAATTCTTTTGCTAATTGATGGCTTTCTAAGCAATACACATAAACTACATATCATCTGGTGATAAGGATTTCTTTTCTGTGATGTAAAAAAATCGTATATCTATCAGTGGACCCTTCTATACAGGGCTCCCCTGGCAATGTAAGCCATCTCTTAGGTACTTATAGGCGAGGTGAAAATAGTACTAGAAGTTCTATTTTGAGCACACCTCAAATATCCGAGAGATTATTGTCTATATTTACAAAGACAACCTGTATATTACATGGTATGCTAAGTCAGAAAATGGAACACCCAGTAAAGACTAACCTAAAGGCTTATACAGGGTGTTTTATTTTCTATGTCACTTGGTGTATGTTTAGTTCGTTACTGTAAAAATGTACATAATATACATTATAAATTGTAAAAAATAAGTTCGTATACTGAACCAGCATAAGACATTATTCCATCCATGGTTTTTGGATATTTTAAATGTTTATGAAACAAATTATTATGATTATATTGAAATTGACGGGATTGATGGTAGAATAATACATATCTAGGCTATTCTTTTACAGTTAACATCAAGTTAGTTGTGATGGCACACACCTTCGATATAATTTTATCAGACGTCATTAGACCTACTACACTACCCACATAACAACCAAGAGATATTTATATTCTGTGGATATACATTCGATATGCAATAGTATATAATAAAGAATGTACATTTAATAAATATCCTACCTATATCGCTAGAATATGAGTTTATCAATGTCTTGTGGGTAACAATAATCATAATGCAAATAAAAACAATAATAACCCCACAGGGGACACTCACACTGTTTGTGGCCACGAGGGATAATTGGTGGCAAATACAGGGTTGCTAGGGGTTGACGACTTTAGGGGAAATGGCGGTCAAAGCAGCCCCCCCCCGCAAACGACACAACGACATAAACCTAGCAACGACAATATTGTCAAAGATATCTTACTTTTAGCCCTAGCGACGTTTTTACTCGTAATACTGTATATTACGTTTCCAATAATATTCTGTCAAAGTCAATTTTTAAAAAAGCATAGTTCGTCGGTCCTTTTGCAATAACTAATAACTCTTTTTATATCGCAATATACAGGGTGTTTTCTAATTGAATGTCAGTATTTAAGGGGGCGATTTTTGGGTCCATTTTAAAAAGAAAACTTCATATGAACGTATGTCCTGAACGTCTTAACTTTTGAGATACAGGGTTGTAAAGTTTTCAAAAATAAATAGTTTTTTATTAATATCTATCTGTAATACCACTTTAGATATTTTAATTAAATTTGGCATACTTGTACTATGTATCAAGAGGCATTATTTAGTGTACTTACCACAATTTTTTTTATTTCCACCAGTGGCGTTCGTACGGAATTTCACCTGCCTATTTTGGCAGACATTGATAGTACGCCACTGATTTCTCGTAAAATTAAAATTATTCCTGAAATCCCCAATCATTTCTAAGCAAATTCGATCTCTTGAATTTTTCAATCCGATGCACGGTTCTCGCTTAAAAAAATAAAAACCTTTTCTCTGCATGATCATAACAATATCGTTAACATGACAATATCACCATGCAGAGAAATAGATTTTATTTTTTAGATCAAATTTGCTTAAAAATGAGGAAGTTAATTTTTGAGATCCTTATTCATTTCTAAGCAAATTTGATCTAAAAAATAAAATCTATTTCTCTGCATGGTGATATTGTCATATTAACGATATTGTTATGATCATGCAGAGAAAAGGTTTTTATTTTTTTTAAGTGAATTTTTAAGTATAATTTTAATTTTACGAGAAATCCGTGGCGTACCATCAATGTCTGCCAAAATAGGCAGGTGAAATTCCGTATGAACGCCACTGGTGGAAATAAAAAAAATTGTGGTACACAATGCCTCTTGATACATAGTACATGTATGCCAAATTTAATTAAAATATCTAAAGTGGTATTACAGATATTAATAAAAAACTAATTATTTTTGAAAACTTTACCACCCTGTATCTCAAAAGTTAAGACGTTTAGGACATACGTTCATATGAAGTTTTCTTTTTAAAATGGACCCAAAAATCGCCCCCTTAAATATTGACATTCAATTAGAAAACACCCTGTATACAATTTTCGTTGGCTTAAAATAAAATTTTTGTTTAACATATACTTTTTGAAAAAAAGTGTTTGATCTAGGTCCTGTTATAAGTGAACGTATTTTAGAAAAAATAAAAATGTCTGATGTGAAAATAATTTGGTCAACAGGTTTAACTCAGATTTTATAGTTCTATAACACCCCCCCTCCCCCCCCCCCCCCCCCCCGCCCAAGGACTGATTCACTTTACAGACTGACTATTATCACTGTCATGAATAATTTTGTTATTTCGTTGTCTTTATAATACATATCGATTGACTGACAATATGGCCCGAAAATTAAAGAAAGGCATTAGTTAATCCTAAAAGAAACATTACATTTTTAGCGAAAAGTCATGAATTTTCAAAATAGTGATTTAAAATTCAATACTGGGATTTTGTTTGAACAAAGCTGGTACCTGAACTTTAGGTTTTCAAATTTACTTTATTTCTTGTTTTAAACGTATATTTTCTAAACTGTAAAAATAAACATTCCCTCATTTTCTTAAGCCTTTATTTTAAATGTATGTAATGTTTTTTATTGTTTTGTGCTTTTATAAATATTAGTCTAAGATTGTTATGGTATTGTATTTTGACAATTCTTGTAAAGTATGTATATTTATTATTTTAATAAAAATGTAACAATTTTTTTTAAATAGTTGCATTTTTTCTGCCCATTCCTGGTCCTTTTTAGTGCCCCGTGCTAAAATTAGCAAAACGGAAAACTTATGGAATCACTTCGGTGTCCGTCCATCCGTCCGTCCTTCTGTCACAGGAGATTTTCTCCGAAACTATTCTAGCACAGAGAGTGTGCCCAAATATAGACGTGAAGTATAAAAAGTTGAATTTTGATTCTGGGAATTAGTTTTAGGGGGTAAAATGTAAAAAAATTCAAGGTCCCAAAAGAAAGCTTTTGAAGCACGAATTCGACAATATATATTATGTATTTTTGTATGCATTTTTTAAAACACTTCGGCCAGAACACTTAAAAATTACTATCCCCCACCCTTATCACAAAAAGATCGCTCAAAAAAATTTGAAAAAAATCATGAATATTGAGAATTAGGTGTAGATTGAGCCAAAATTATCAGGATTGAAAAATTCTAGCGCGATCAATTGTTATAAACAAGTTGATTGTTTATTTCCTTGTAACTGCTGAACCAAAATATTCCTCACGATGTAAGGAACAACTTTTGTCCTTACACGTTTTTCAAAATTTTTAATTATACCCACTCAGCTCCGCGCATACGCGATGTGATACGGCATTCTGGTGCCGTCGGCGGTGGTAGCGCGGCAGATGGGCGGAGATCGGGCCGACTAGATTTGCTAAGGTTAAGTGGGGGGCCGATGGCACGGAACACTAATTGTTCAAGTATAGCTTGCATTGGATGATGCCAAATCAACATCCCTGGTCAATTAATGTCTGGAGTGGTATAATTGGGGATAGAGTTATTGGTCCGCATTTCTTTGGAGGAAATTTAAATAGAGAAATATAGACTGATTTTTTAAGAAACCCCAATTATTAAACCAAAACATAAATCCTGACGTGTGGTTTCAACAGGACGGAGATCCACCCCATTATGCAATGCTCACTCGTAATCATTGAATGAAATATTTAAAAACAGGTGGATTGGACGAGCTGGTCCGGTCAACTAGCCTGCTAGGTCCCCGGATGTTACCCCCTTCGACTTTTTCTTGCCTGCTTATTAGTGACACTTGAAATTTCACTGCGGGTACGAAATTCATTTAGAAAAAGAGTGAGAAAGTGTCTGGAAGTTGAAGGGGGACATTTCGAACAAGTTCTCAAGCATGACAGACGACGGATAAGTTGAAATTAAATGGTAAGTCTTTTTTTTATTTTATGACCTAATAAATCATAATTCTAACCAAAACAGCAAATCAATTTTTTTACATATACGTAATTTTTTACGTGTACGAATTTTATAAACAAAAGTACTTTATCCTACTTAAAATTCCGAAGTTACACCCACCCCTCAAAATATAGAGAGGGGGTAAATGTTAAAAATATGTTTAAATGACACATCTTGTACATAAAACCCTGCCGAGAAAAGTTAGCAAATTTTTGAAGGTAGGTAGATATTTCCCCCTAATGAAATAATATATTACTATACTAACAAGAATGCTATGTAAAATAGAAATATTGATTCGATTGGTTTTTCTCTTGATTATTGTCGATATTTGTGATGGAACCATAACAATCGAAGAAAATATTCTTGTATTAATAATTTCTCTATATTATTGACACTTACCATGGATAAGTCTCAGTTGCTATCCAATGTAATAGATGGCACCACTAATGTTAACAGTTAAGTTTCGAAAAATTCCTTAAAAATCCTTCACAGTATTAGGAATTATTTCGGTTCACAGGTAATATATTAGAAAATCCAAAGAATAATTTCAAACCTAATGACCATCAAATAACTGAAAGAAGAAAAGGACCAATTTTTACTTTTTCATAGTTTAATAGTTCAGAAAATACTGCCAGGTAGGCATTTTAGCAAGAATAAAAAGGGAACTCTAAAAAATAAATAAAGCATATAAAAATTATTGTTCTTGGGATGAATCATATCTGCCTTAAGTAATAAGGGTTTGGTGGGTTAGAAAAACGTCGTCGTTCCTTGCTTTGCTAACTAATTTATTTTCTTTGTTGGGAGAAGGTATACATACAATCATTTTACATATAAAATACCTAGTGTGTAATTTTTAATATATGGTTGTTATGTTTTAATAAATTTTAAAAATTTTAAATTTACACTTTTATGTATTGTCAGTAATTTCAGCATCACAGAAAAAATGCAGACCAAAAGAGAAAATCTTAACATAAAAGTTATAGATATGTGGGTTGTAGATAGATTTTGATGTATTAGGACGATATTTTAAATTGAAGCTAGGAAATTTATAACGTTTTAGCCTAAAGTGTTAATATCTTGTAAATTTTATTGTAAGCACTTTAGATATGTTAGACAGTTCTATTTAATTTATAATTTTAGAAAGCATGACATGCCCTTTAACTTAACTTGCATAATATTAGGAAGTATGACATGTTTTTTCTCTCATAAGTTGCACAATATTAGGAAGTATGACATTTCTGTTCTCTAATAAGTTTTAATTTTATTAAGGTGGTCTGTGGTGGTATAGCAAGTGAGGTGTTCATAGGTGTTACAAATATATAAAAACAAGTTTTATAAAACATTTTGGTTACATTACAATTTGTCCTTATCTTAACATCAATAACTACAATTCTTAGATCTTTATTGATAAAAGAAGTGGTAGACACGAATATCATTTGCTGCATCATTCAAATTAATATATAAATATTGAAAAAGCATCCTCCATTCTGCATCTGTAGAGTTTTTATATGTAGGATCCTTTATTTTCTCTTAATCAAGAATTTTGGAAGACAAGTATGTTTATATAAAATATATCTCAAATACCTAGCTTCAAAATAATGTTACATGGAAAGGTTGGATATCTCTGAAAATACGTTACAATATGAAAATACGTCCAATATAGAATAAAGTTATAAATCTCTAATAGTATTTATACAAGCAAACCTGGGCCCTTGTAATTTGCATAATACAAGTACTGTGTTATCATACAATTGACTTGTAAATTTATTGTCACTAATTTTTTTCATTCTCAGTTATATACAAATATGCAAAAAAATCTTAACTCCTGAATGATATAATATATTAAAAATGCTGCCCAATGCTTTATCTTCCTACAAATAGGCAGTCTCTAGTAAAAAACTCAACAGAACCTTTCGATTTGTAAAGCTAAAGACTTTATTTGATAATTAAATATGAATATATTCTTAAAACAAATTGCAAAAGCCTGAGTTGGTCCTGGGTAAGTAATGTGATATATCTTAAATTTTAGTTCAGGCTTCTATTGTGATGTTCTTAATTTTTCATTAATTACACCATGGAGAATGAGAGAGCTAGAACAAACAATCGGATAAAGCTAGTTATACTCAAGGCCAGGACCAAGGCTTGAAATTCAAGTTAACGTTACTATTGATGTGTTTAGAACGAAATAAAATCTTTTACAATTTTGAGCTTCATAACATTAATACGTAAAGATTTTTATATTTAATTATATCTAGGCATATGAATTTTATTGTCAAATCATCACATTACCATTCCAATTTTTTTTTTGCAAAAATGTTCCTAAAAGCTTATACACTGATTTCTGTTAGGTACATTGTTAAGTTGTACTGTCAGTTTGTAGCAACAATAGTTGAAGTCAATGCTAAGTAAAAAATTACTCTTTATAAAATAAACCAGTAAATGGTAAACTGCCAAAAAAAATTTATACACAATGTTTTTGTACTGCTACATTTACAATATACTTAACCACAAACTGTACCACTGCACCACAAACTTTTTATGCCAGAGAAATAGCGGCTATATTTTATTACTGTATTATTTAAAAATAATGTAGATGAATAATTTTATTGATTATATTATGTAGTACTGTTTTCTCTTGATGCACATTACCATGGCTACTGCAATAAATATTGCTTAAACTGTTAATTTTTTTATTATTATGTAATTACCAAACTTTTTATGGGTCAATAAATAAAAACACGAAGTATAAACATGATTGGCAGACATATTACATGGAGCGCAAGGAAATTTAGGCAAAGAATATAAGTTACGCCATTGGAAAGAACATCTACTAGAAACTTTTATCCCGTGGAGATGGAGCCATGCTGGCCCTACCCAGCGGCAACTAGCCGCCCCCCTTCGCCCTTTGCTGTTCCCAACAGAATAACAACAAGCGCGTTAATAGGCTGGTACTGTTCAGCTCATTCACATCTAGGGTCTCTAGGTTATGGAACAAATTGCCTGCAGATATTTTCCCCTCCCAGCCTCCAGTCTTTTAAATCCCGTGTTAATAGATTACACTCCCTTCTCTTCAGACGTCCACGGTATGTTCGTACTTGAAGGGCTATAAGTTTGTGTGTTCTGTCCTAGTAAAAAACAACTTGAATTTACAAACATGCGCGATCTTCTTGCGGTCTTAACTGAGACAGTGGATCGTGAGTATATTGGTCAGAGCGAGGCTCCATTGAGGAGACAATTTTCTATTAAATGATGGTCCTTCTCATGGCGTAGCCCTATTATATTCTTTGATACCTTGTACTGATTACGATTGTTACAACAGTAAAACTATTTTCAACGCATTTAAAAACAATTTCCTCGTCGCCCATTGGTGTTTTCGATTAACACGCTGTTCCAGATTGGTTTTAATCTCAGCAGTGGGAGAAGACCTAAATTCAGTGTGGTGCTAACATTGAAAGTATTTTCAACGATCTACTCATTATATGCGGTCAGCAGTAAATGTTCTACAGGATTGGGGAAAATTAGCAGAGCAGCTCAATAACTCAACAATTATTTAACATATCAGTATCAAAATTTATTGCCGAAGCCGAATTCAGATAGTGAGAGAAAATTGAGGTTACTAAATTGATTCATAGATTTTTTTTTATTTATTTATCTATTTCGTGGACCGAAGTCAATACAAAATTGCCTTATCGAACTAGTCAAGTCAATCTTACACTGATTGCCAGCTTGTAAGCTCTAATAAAATATTTATGTAATTTTTAGATGTAACTTACAAAATTTAATTTAAAAACAAATTAAATTCTTCACTATCACTAATACAATGGTTCCGGCAGTAGGTCATAATTCAAAATATTGTCAGGGATCTGTCAGATAGGCATTGCTTTGGGTTTAAAAAGAACCAAATTTACTTGAACCAATAAAACTTGGGCAGTTACTGACTAATTTCAGTCGATTTGTGACAGACAAAGATTATGCATTTTAAGTACGATAAAAGCAGAACATATTGTGTTAAGTGGGTTTTTAAGTGGCCTTAGTAGCGCCGCAGGTACTTGATAAATTTTTTAAGGAAATATTGTCGTTTGAAAGGTTTTATTTGCAGATGTTTTCGGGCATTAATCAAATTGATGTTTTTATTGACCGATCTGGTGATATTATTTTATCTTGACTTTTAACTATTTGTCCTGTCTTGTCCTCCAGAAAAATGCACATAACCTACTTTTACATAGTCTCTTTTTTATGAGGACATATACTTTTTATCCAGGTCTGTCCAGCTTGTCAAGTTATAATAGTTTGTAAACTACTCGTCAACTTTGCACAATGGCATTTTTTCGGTCATTTTTACAGTTCTGTGGATCGAAAATGGCTCAGCTGATTTAAACAAACTTTTGGTTTCTAAAGAACTAATTTATTGAAAGGTAGTTACGAGGACTTTAACCTAATAAGAACCACATTTTGTTGTACAGGGTGGAAAAGAACGCTATGTAAAAAAGTAAAAACTTTAACCACCATTTACTGTTTAACCACGTGGCATTCCTTGAAATATAATATATATATATATATATATATATATATATATATATATATATATATATATATATATATATATATATATATATGTGTGTGTGTGTGTATATGTATATAATATAGTCAATCAATGGTCAGGAAAAACAAAACCAATTCCTTGAAATATTTTTTTCTTAAATTTTATTTTTACATTACTATGTGGAAGCTTGGACTAATATCACGAAATGAACTCAATGTCTGCCTGTCACGGTCCTCTTTCTCCAAGACCGTTAAGCGTTAAGAGCTGAAATTTAGCATATGTATAGGTTATAGAATAAAAGCAGATATAAATACAAAAAAAAAAGAATTAAAAATTTGAGGGGTTGTTTTTTTGGCGGTAAACGCGTAACAACTTTGTTTTACCTTCAAGTTCAGCTCCTGCGGTATCAAATAAAAGCCCATAAAATGGAGAATGCAAACATATAAGTACGTATCATTTGCTTGCTTAATATACCTAATCCTTGTTAAGTAAAATTTGAAACAAAGTTATAAAAACTGTTGTCTCTTTCCTACACTTTGTTAAATCCGAGTAGAACAAATCTGACAAAAATCAAGGGTTTGTATAATGATGCACACAGTAGAGAAAAATTATATAATAAAAAGTTCTGTTATGAAACACTTATACGCTAGCTGAACTCACACTTCACAATTTTTTTGTATGGTTTGTTTACAATAACCTTTTTTTAAGCACAAAAATACATTTTGAGTTATTAATTTTCCAAAAATAAACTCTAACTGAAGTATTCTGAAAAGTTAGAACTGTTAAAATCAGATCGTTTGTATTAAAAAGAGACCAATTTTGATTAAAAAGGTCTGGGTTTTAGATTGGCTAATAACGCGGGTTCACCGTGAAAAGTATCGCAATGAACATTATTATGAAACATATCGAAGACATTTACATAATTTCAATATTAAACTACGGGAGTAGAAAATTATTTTAATATGTCTAGTGTTGTTCAAAAGGAAACAAAGTTGGTGCTAACAGCTGCAGAAATCGATACGCTTAGGTCAGCTAAAACAAACCATTTTTACAAATTTATTGTTGCTGAGTTGCTCGAAAAATCAAAATTTGACGATATATTAAATGATTCCTGAGTTAGGGGTAGTCCTGATAATAAGTCCTAACCCTGTATGTTTTTTTATTAGGCTATTTCTAATATGTTTGATTTCTGTCGTGATATTAAAAGATATGCAAGGGAAGTGACAGGTTGTGAGTAGGATATGTCATTCATTGATAATGTTCAGCCTTAAAATAAAAATAAAACTTACCTTAATATCTAGCTTTTGTAAAAATAATTTTATAACTATGTAGTTAATTGCACTCAAGCATTAACCATTACAACGTACAATGCTGAGCCTGTTCGTACATTTTTTCATCAGTTGTACAAAATAGGGCTCCTACCATTAAAAATATATGGCAGACCATTACTTATATCATTTTACAAATCATTGATTAAAAAAAATACTTCTTAAGTCTTTTTTGCAGTTTCTGATATATTTATTAATGATATTTTGTACTGGTAAAAATGTATGACTGGCTTTTCAACTATGTTAAACACACATATAAATTACTGAGTGGATGTTCCATGATAAACTCAATGTCCAGCCTTTTCAACAATTGTTTTTATCATATATCCAGATAGATGTTCTATCTTGATTGACTTTAGTACTTAACTAACGTATATGTAACGCAACACCAAATGACAAATGTGGAAAACGACATTTTATCTTTTTTTAATGCATATTAATTGATGCTACTCTACTAGGTGATGTACTTTTTAAAATTACAGTTAGCTTGAAATTTTAATGGCGGACCATTAGTTTAAATGACCAAAGTTTATACGTCTCATACTACAAAGTCTAGTACAGTTACAGTATGTAACCAGTATACGCGTCCTGAAACAAAAAAATTTGTAAGATAAATAACTACAAGAATATGCAATTTTGTAAAAATTTTATACAAAGTTTGAAGATTTAGGTAATTCTCTTAAAATTCGCAAACAGAAATCCCCAAACCAGGTAGTTAATGTCGGACTCTTGTGAAAAGAGACTATTTCTGTAATTAAACATCATTAATCATCATCACCATTATCAACATCATCATCATTATTAACACTGATGAGTTATCGAGCATGTTACAACAGTACTCTAGGTTAGGTCTGATTTGGGAAACATAGCGAGTATGTAAATTGTGTGTCTATTGAAGTAATGTGTTTGTGACAGCTAAGATCATGTTCGAAAGCGATGCCAACGAGATCAAACAGTTCATTGTTCTGTAGGGCTGGGCCATTCACGTGGATGGGGTAAGCGCTGCTGAATTTTTTGCGTGGCAGGAATATTGGGAACGGGATAGGTGCATAGATCTGCGTCTATTATCCAGCTCTTGAATCGAGACTGGCAAAACGAATGTTGGAGTGAAGAGTACTATCGTCAGCGTAACTTTGGATGGAACTGGTAGTTAAAGAATGAGAGGTTATTAATGTGAAGAAGAAATAGGGTTGTTGCCAGGAATGAACCTTGAGGTACCCCAGCATTGATAGAACGTAAGTTAGATGAGTGACTGTCCATCACGACAGATATGCGCCGATTAGAAAGAGAAGCAAGAACTTGGTGCACATTTGGGTTGTGCACAAAAAGCGAAAGATAAGTTGTGCAGAAAATTAGAAGCTGCTGGAAAGAGACTTGAACAAACTCAAGAAGAGAAGAAAGTCGTGTCGAACTCTTTGGATTTGAACGATGGGGAACTGATAAAAGTGACGCAAGAGAAAGAGCAGATTTTGGAAGCGTTAGAGATGAGTAATAAGGATAAATTGGATTTGATAAAGTAAAATGAAGAAATGACCTTCAAAATAGATCAATTGCAAGGGGATTTGGACTTTGTGGAGGAGAAAAAGAGGCAGTTATCGGAGAAAGTAGATCGGGCTGTTTGTACTCAGAAGGAAGTGTTAGCTAGCAGAGAGGAATATGTTAAAGAACTGGAGGAGATATCGACAACTTATAAGTAGAATACCAGAAGACTGAGTCAATTGTAGAAGCGAATAAGGCTTTGTTGTCTAAGGTGGAGATGCTGGTGAAGAGCAAGAAAGATTATTAACGACCAAAGAAGAATTGGCTTCTAAACTTGAAGATGCCTTAAAAGAGAAGAATTCTCTGGTAGAAGATAAGCTTTGTTTAACACAGACGTTGAAAGAGGTTCAGTTGAAAAAAATCAAATTTATTACCGAGTACGATAACTTATGTATCTACAAAACTGAGTTAGAGAAAAAAATACGAAGAAGTTTGTAAGGACAATGACCAAATAGACGAGAAGAAGAAGCTTCTGGCTTACAAAGCTGAAATTTTAGAAAATCTTCAGAAGATCATTAAGGAAAAGGAGGAACTCTTTACCCAATTAAGTAACGTTTCCGCTGAATTAAAGAGAATTCAGAAGGATGGAGATGCGATTTTCAGCGATTATAAAGACCTGCAAAATGGATATAAGGATAACGAAAGCGAAATCAAGAAATTAATTTTGGAAAATAAGGAGCTATTTTTGTGAATTTCGAAGAGGTCCAGAAGCTGCAGAAGGATTTGGAGAACGAATTCAAAAAGCTACTGATAGAGAGGGAGGATATTACTAAAGAAAAGAAGGTTTGTTGAGGAGTACAGCATGCCTTACTTGGTCAAAAGTCTTGGAAATATCAAGAGCAATCATCTGGGATTCGCCGTGAAATTCGAGAGACTTGCTCCAGTTACGTGTGAGAAAGGTATGAAGATCAGCTGTGGATTTTTTGGGATGAAATCCCAAACCGCATGGATGATTTTGGGTTTTCTAGGTATTTTAGAATTTGAAAGTTGATGACTTTCTCCATAACTTTGTTGACATCAAAGAGAAGAGAGATAGGTCTATAATTAGATGGAAGGGACTTGGAACCTTTCTTCGGGACAGGCTGCGCACGAGTAGTCTTCCAGCTGTCTAGGAAGATACCCTTGGAGATCTAAACGAGTTAAGATGGGTGCAATAGAACAATTGCTGATATGTCATCCAGACCAGAGGACTTTTTGGTGTCAAGGGATAGAAGAATTTGTTTATCATGTTTGACCTTAAGTATTGTGTCGGACATTTTGTGGGGTACAGACGTAGCGGTCGGAAGAGCGAAATTGGCAAATAGTTCAGCTCTTCCATTAGTGGGGGAGATAATTTCGTTGTTAGAGGTCAAAGGAGGAAAAGTGCCTCTACACAAGTCTTGACTAATGTGTTGTAACCTTTAGAATTAACAGAAGTTCATCTCAAAAGAAAAGTTTTTTAAATTATATTCAGTAAAAAAAAATTACAAGGAAACGACCTTAATATTTTTTGAAAAAACGGCTGCTAAAAACAGAAAAGCTTTATATAACTTTTTAATAAGTACTAATATATTTAAAAGCACTTTTTTCATTTAGTTAATTACGCAAAGTTTCAATAAAAACAATTAATTTTTTCTTTGAAGAACATAAAAACTTAATAAAGTATAAAGCCCAATAAGCAAAGATATCTCCTAATTAAGTGCTATAAAAGAAAACTGGCAAAAACAGTTTAATAAAAAAATTATTTCGGGGATTCTTGTTTTAAGAACTGTACTTAAAAATAAAATGTCTTCATTTAGGTAGAAATTACAACCTACTTTAAATGGAAATGTTCTTGCGGGTCTTCTTGCTTGCTTTTTGTGTAAACTGAAAATAGGGCGTTAGACGAGATGAAATTAAAAATGATTTTGCATCTTTTGCATTTAGCCTCAGCGGTTTCGCTGAGGTTTTTTAAATGTTGAATAATTCTTTATAATTAGGGGCGATTTTTTGCTGTATCTAAAAAGAGCAATTCTACAGTTAATTACTGTTAAAAAAAGAAAAAAAAATGATATGTACCTTTCTACTTACACGAAAAGCGTTCGTATCAAAAAGGCTAGGTGTGTGTGATCGCAAACGTCCACCTCCATGCGTTCTGGCATATGGTACAAAATCGGATACGAAACGGGCAACTTGCCCCTCGGGTCCCGGTCGCGATCCAGGGGCTAAAAGGTCGGGAAACGAAATAATGCCTCCCCCTCGGGGACTGCTTCTGTCATCTTCTATCACTGCCTCTTCATCGTCTTGAATATCTGGCATATCTGATGAGTACATAATTTCTTGAGGTTCACCCATGTCATAAGAAAAGTGATCTGTTGTATATCGCCTGAAAAAAAAAATACATATATATATGTATATATATATATATATATATATACAGGGTGATTCACGGTCGATGGTAGGTTAGACGTTTATGGAGAACGGAACGCGGGATTTTTTTGAAAATTTGGCAACGTGGGTAATTAGCTATGCTCTGTCCATCTAAAATATTTTCAGCATTGCGACGTTGCCGCTTCTATCAAAAAGTCCTAGCAACTTTATTGTTTTAAATGGAACACCCCATATATTAATAAATTTTTAGAATCGCTCTTTTATTACAATACTTTTTTGTTAATATTACCCTATACCTATCTCTATCGGTTTTCGAGATAAAAATTAGTTTGTGTTAAATATGGTCCAAAACATGGCCCTAATTACACGTAAGTAAATTAGTGCTCTCAATTCATGGAAAGTTGATATTTTGGCGGTAGTTTAGACAGACCCGATGTATTTATTTTTCACCATGAAATCGACTCCATATCATACAGGGCGTGCTAAGATTACTATTATTTCCGTTGTTCATAAAAGGGGTCAAATGTTCGTTTTTTTAAATGAAACCCCCTGTATATTAATCAATAAATTGAAAGACGAAGAAAAACGCTTTAAGATGGTACATCATATTCCTATACCTAAATCATCAAGTTTTCTTAATAAAAGCGCTTTTTTGTGAAAAAAAAAATAAAGACTTTAATTTTAAGTAACCATGGATATCAAACATCAAAATATCAAACTTACGACATTTTGACGACTGTGTTTAAAAAAATCTCCCAAAATGAACGCAGATAATCATTATTCAAACGAAGTTCTTATGAAATTATTTATTTTACACGGACAATGTGATCAAATCATTGCCAGAACTTGCAGAAAATTTAACCAAATGTATCCTGAATTGACACAAATGAACGAAAGGAAGTTTGTAAGATTACAAAATAATTTCATTAACATGTGAAAATAAATTAAATAACAAAATTAGGAAGGTTCAAAAAACAAAACTGTAAACAAAATAAGAAATTTTTACAATAAATGCTGGAAATGTTGTCGATTACATTCTAAACATTTTAGTATGTGCTTTTGTACGCGACTCGTAGTTGCTTTTTCAATTTCATGGGGATCCAGATCTTCAATACACCGAACTATTCGCCGTCGCAGTTCTTCTTTGGTAGGCACTGGAGTACTGTACACTCTTTCTTTTAAAACACCCCATAAATAAAAGTCAAGCGGCGTGAGATCGGGGGATCTCGGTGGCCAATCCCACGGCCCTAAGCGCCTAAACCAACGATCGTCAAATATTTCATAAAGTACCCTGGAAACTTCCTGGGTGCAATGAGCTGGCGCTCCGTCCAGTTGAAACCACGAATTCCTATAATCCTCTAAAGATAAATTTTCGACGAAATCGGTAACAGTCGTCCTTAGTATTTCGAGATATCTCTCAGCATTTAAAGTGGCATCATAAATAAAAAAGCTAATTTTGTGCTTTTTTAAAATACAAAAAACATTTAGGTCAAATTTTTCTTGAAATCCCATTTCTTTTGTCACGTGAGGATTATGATCAGCCCAAAAATGCTTATTTCTTCTATTAAAAATCCCATCCCTTGTAAATTTTGCTTCGTCGCTCCAAATGATTTTTGACAAAAACTCCGGATCCTCTTGTATACGTATTAAAAGGGTTTCGCAAAAATGCACTCTACGTTCAAAGTCTTCTGCTTTGAGGGCTTGCACTTTAGTAAATTTAAACGGATGCATTTCGTGATTTCCCAAAATTCGTTGTATTGAAGCATATGATACACCCAAATCTTTTTCTGCACTACGAATGGAAGCCTCTGGATATGCATAAAAATATGCCAAAACGTTGACAATATTATCTTCATTTGAAGTAACAGGTTTTGGTAATGTTAGAGGCGCTTTTAAATTTGAGCCATAGTTAATGAAATTATTTTGTAATCTTACAAACTTCCTTTCGTTCATTTGTGTCAATTCAGGATACATTTGGTTAAATTTTCTGCAAGTTCTGGCAATGATTTGATCACATTGTCCGTGTAAAATAAATAATTTCATAAGAACTTCGTTTGAATAATGATTATCTGCGTTCATTTTGGGAGATTTTTTTAAACACAGTCGTCAAAATGTCGTAAGTTTGATATTTTGATGTTTGATATCCATGGTTACTTAAAATTAAAGTCTTTATTTTTTTTTTCACAAAAAAGCGCTTTTATTAAGAAAACTTGATGATTTAGGTATAGGAATATGATGTACCATCTTAAAGCGTTTTTCTTCGTCTTTCAATTTATTGATTAATATACAGGGGGTTTCATTTAAAAAAACGAACATTTGACCCCTTTTATGAACAACGGAAATAATAGTAATCTTAGCACGCCCTGTATGATATGGAGTCGATTTCATGGTGAAAAATAAATACATCGGGTCTGTCTAAACTACCGCCAAAATATCAACTTTCCATGAATTGAGAGCACTAATTTACTTACGTGTAATTAGGGCCATGTTTTGGACCATATTTAACACAAACTAATTTTTATCTCGAAAACCGATAGAGATAGGTATAGGGTAATATTAACAAAAAAGTATTGTAATAAAAGAGCGATTCTAAAAATTTATTAATATATGGGGTGTTCCATTTAAAAAAATAAAGTTGCTAGGACTTTTTGATAGAAGCGGCAACGTCGCAATGCTGAAAATATTTTAGATGGACAGAGCATAGCTAATTACCCACGTTGCCAAATTTTCAAAAAAATCCCGCGTTCCGTTCTCCATAAACGTCTAACCTACCATCGACCGTGAATCACCCTGTATATATATATATATATATATATATATATATATATATATATATATATATATACTATATCTTTTTAGCAAGACTAATAGTATTTCTGAATCTGTGGATACGAAATGCAGAACAAGTAAATTTATAAAATACACAGTAAATATGAATTTGAATTTTTTAATTATTATTAAAAATATATATATTTTCCCTAGGCTTATTTTAGTTAAAAAAAAACTTTATTATTCAATAAAGTTTAAGAGTTTTAGCTAACCGGTTTCCTGCTCAATCGAAAAGCTGATTTTAAGACTTTGTCAGATTTATTGTTTCCAAGAGCAGCAGCTTTACATTATGGAATATTAACACAAAGTAAATATATTAAAAATAATATTTTCCCTAAAATTCTTTTCGGTTCGTTACAACTTTATTATTCAATAAATTTTTAGGGGTAACCAGTTTACTACTAAATTAAAAAAACTGATTTTACATTTACTGCTTTGCCAGATTTATTGTTACCAAAAGCAACAGCTTAACGTTATGAAATATTAACACAAAATAAATATTTTAAAAATATTGTTTTCCATATTATTTATTATTCGGTAAATTTTTAGAGATACTGCTAAATCGAAAAATTGAATTTAATACTTTGCCCGATTTTATATTGCCGGAACCAAGAAATTACAAAATATAAACACGAAGGTTCTTAACTAAACAACAAAATAATACAAAATATTAATACAATAAATTAGTTGCTTTTCTATCACGGTGTGCCTCGACTTCCCTCTTCCATTGATTTTTTCAGATTTTGTTAAAGTCGTGTGGCCCAAGAAATTCAAGCCCAAGATGAAAATTCGAGATCAATAATTTGAACAGAAAACTTGATTTTACTAATTTTTTAGTATTCCGTGAAACGGAATACTTTGGTGTCTGCTTTGTGTCTGTCACAGGCGATTTTTTCTGAAACTATTCGACGTAAAAATTTGAAATTTAGCACAGCGATAGAGTGTGGTGGCCCAATTATAGACGTGAAATATAAAAAGTTGAATTTTGATTCTGGGGGTTAATAAGGAAGTGTTATGTTACTTGATAAACAACTCTTTTAGGAATGGAGTTTTTCCGGACCAACTTAAGATGGCTTTAATTAAGTTCATTCATAAAAAAGGTGAATTTCTTATGTGTAGACGCCTAAGTAATGAACTTTTTAAATAGTTGTAATATTCTAAATAATCACCAACATGGATACCTGCCAGGAAAGTCTACACAAACTGCAATTTTCCAATTCGCTAAAGCCATTTTAAGACATCTGGAGAATAATAACTTAGCTCTTGGAATATGCCTGGACTTATCAAAGGCATATGACTGTATTGATAGGGACTTGCTTATTAAAAAACTAGATTTGTATGAAATACGAGGAAATGCTATTAAATTATTGAGAAGTTATTTATCACATAGAAAACAAAGGTTAGATTGCAAAAAAATGGAAAGAGCTATACGCCCGAGACAATGTACAGTCACAGGGAAATAGCGCAGGGGAGTGTAGCTGACCCCATTTTGTTTATTGTTTTTGAAAATGACTTATGTTCCATAGCAGACAACTTAAATGAATATCTCACATGTTACGCGGATAATACAAATCTATTGGTAGGAAGAAAAAATCTCTCTGCGCTAGAAAATAAGGGCGATGCTATTTTTACAAAAGCTGATGAGTGGTCTAAATAGAGTAAATTAATTTTGCATAAAGAAAAAACAAATGCAATACTGTTTCGAACAAAACTGTCTCGAAAAACGCATCAATATTTCAGGCAGAGGTACACGCTATAGAATTATGCCTGAGGGAGACCATTGAAAGGGGATATAGACGGAAAACAATCCTCATCTTCTCAGACAGTCAGGCCGCCCTACAGGCATTAGCATACAACAAAATCAGATCGAAACTGGTCTGGAACTGCTTACAAACCCTACTTGTTCTGGCTAACCAAAATAAGGATGCCAGGGCACAGGGGAATAATAGGTAATAAGAAAGCAGACGCTCTGGCAAGAAGAGTCCCAGCGACAGAATTTACTGGCCCAGAGCCGGTGTTCGGTATTCCAAAATCCTCAGTACGACTCTGGTTGACTAGATGGACTGCTACAAAACATCAGTCCCACTGGTATCTCGTGCCGGGGCAAGTAAACAGTAAGCGCATGGTTAAAACACTATCAAAAGACTGACAAATGAAATTCTGCAGCTAAGCAGAAATCAGATAAGACATGTCACGGGACTAATAACCGGACATTGTCACTTTAGGGAACACCTACACAAAATGGGCGTCTACCAAGAGTAATCCATCTGTAGACTATGTAATGAGGAGGAGGAAACAGTCTTGCCAAGAGTGCCAAGCACTTCTTACATACTGGAGACACACGTTTCTGGGGGCAGAAAAGTCACAGGAAGCCTTTTCAAAAGGAAATCTAGTGAAAATACTACTAAGCCTGATAAAGGAAACAAACCTTTTCACCTTGTAATAATGATGAGACTGACATACACAATAAGTCTTCAGGCTGCAGTGTTGAGGCAAAAACCTCAGAAACAGTCAGAAACATCGAATCGATCGATCAATCAATCAATCACTTCTCTCTCTCATTCATATCTAGGGTCTCCAGATTATGGAACGGACTGCCTGCAGATGTTGTCCCTTCCCCTCCCAACCTCCAGTCCTTTAAATCCCGTGTCAGTAGATTACATTTCCCTTCCCATTAGACGCCCACGGTACGTTAGTATTTTGGCTTGTAGTCTACGTGGGCTGTCCCAGATTAAAAAACTGGCAGATAATATACAAACAATTGGTAAATAATCCGCACAGTATTCTATCTATTCAGAAAGTTTACCACCAAATATTGGGAAAATATATTCGTATTATTACACGTGTCGTTCACAGACCACTCAAAACCTCCGGTCCTACAGAGACTTTGGAACTTGCAAGGGAGCCGCAATTCCTAAAACAAAGCATCAAACAAGAAAGTTATGTCTACCGCAGAGCCCTTAATGCGTCGATATGGCACAATAACGTCACTTAGAAACAAACAACTTGAACTTGATGATGACGAGGCAAATATTTATTTACGCAGTTCAGTTATGTTTCCTTGTATTAGCCCACGACATCATTGGCTTTTTAACTCCGGAGAGAAGTGTTTACTGCAGACAACAGGACTTTTGTTTGCTCGGGAGAATGGAATTTCTGGCACCCACATTCCATTTAGTTACAAATAAGGAGAGTGCCCTATGAAATAAATCAACTCCAAAATTACTTTCGGTTTTACATAAAGTGTTTACCCATATGACTGTTCCCCAGTGAACGAATTAAATGTTGAAATGATTTCCAAAAGTCTTTAATTCTTGGCTAATTTACTTTTATTAAAAATGGTAAATAGTTGTTTATTATACAAGTGAGTTATGGTACATATACATAAGTCACGTAAGAAAAAGTTTAGACCACGAGGCGAAAGCCGAGTGGAATAATATCACTGGCCTATAGCCAAAATGAATGCGAGGTCAAAATAGCCGAATCTTGTACACTTCGCGAAGCAAATTCATAATATACCCAACAAAAGTCCAAGTTGCCTCCGGTTTTCTTGATAGCTGTTCTAATAGGTACCTACACCTACATACTTTATACCTGTACCTAATTACTGGTGATACTATTACAAATTCATTTAGCCTCGTATTTAGTATTTTGGGAACAGTCTATACAGGGTGTTACAAAAAGATGTTAAGATATTTAAGGCAGATTCTACATCTAAAAATGTGACTTATGGTTATAACTCACTAGTGAGTTATGAGTCATAACTCACTAGTGAGTTATGAACAACTTTATATGTTTAAAATCTTATAAATAATATACACTTTATTATGAGACTGTCGGATAAAATACTTAAAATATGTTAAGCTTTTCTTTTCTTTTAATTACAAAGAATGACTGGATAAAAACCGATTTAAGCAGCATTTATTATTTGTCTTATCTCGGTTATTTTTTACTAGAAAACGTTAGCTCGGCTAATTCTTATTCAGATCCCGTCGCTTTAAACGGCCTTTTTCGAATTAAACGAGGATTATTTTAAAATCCCAACGATTTTTAAAATCAGCATGAAATTAGTTTAAAATAATTGATGCGGGTAAGGGCAGAACGTTTGGGCTTGTTAATTGGAATACCTAAAAAATATTAGTCAGTTAGTCGGAAACATTGATTGAGAAAAAAGGACACAGCATTCAAGAGGTTCAACAGACCCTATCTTTGGCATGCCATCTTTATTCAGGAATCGCGTTTAAGAAAGAGTTAGCGACAAGGTAGCGCCAAGTCGACAAATCAAATAAAGCCGTAATCTACACTGATGCCAATAGTTGCTTATTAATTATTTGCCACTGGTCCACTGGCGGATTTAGGGGGCGCAGGGAGCGGGCACACCCCCTGAAGAAGGAAAATTTCAATAACGAACTTTATAAAAATAAATATTGTAACATAAACATTTCTACATATTCTACAAAATATTATAAACAAAAACAAACATTTGCCATCTATGTTAGGTCTTTGAAATGAAGTATACGCAAAAATATGAATATAGATCAATACTAATATGTTATATAAAAAATGAAAGCCTTTTTGGTCATTTTTGACTTATATACCTTCAGATTATTTCTTAAAACGATTTTATCAAAATTTGCGCCAGATCGTTTTGACTTCTAAAGGAAACAAATAACCAATTTTTTCCAAAGAACATTCTTTTGAAAGTAAATTTTGTAGAAAAACAGATTAACGAAACTTTTCAAAAATATTTTCTTGAACGGACATTTTTTCAAAAATGCGCCAAAAGCTTTTTTAAAGGTGCTTTTTTGAAAACGGATTTATGAAATATTTTCTCTCGAAACGACATAGGAATTTCGAAAGTACATTTTTTCAAAATTGTCTTCAAAAGATAATTTCTAAAAAATAGACACATTTTCCGAAAATATATTTTTTCGAAAACAGTATTTAGAAAATTTTATTATGAACTCTAATAGCTTGGAAAATGTTTATGAAAAAAAGACAAAAAAAGATCCTGAACAAACTTAAACGCACCTTTTTTGGGTTTGATTAGGTTTCCTTAGGTTTGGTGTGTTACTTTCTCGTAAATTACTTTTTCGAAAAGCCGCTGTCTGAAAAAATTAATATCCAAAAAAATTTAATTTCGAAAAATGTATTTTTGAAAAGTGCTTTAAAAAAAATTTGAAAAATTGGTTTTAGAATTGTACTTTCGTAAGTACTCGTATATCCCCCTAAATGAGCAGAAGGCATAAATAAAAAAATGCTACAATATTTACACTTTCATATTAATGGAACAATTTGTCCTGTCGCGTGTAAGCTAAGATGACCAATTGTTCTGTCTTTTTTTTCAACAAACATATTTTTTGATGTTAAATTAAGTAAATTTTTTCGAAAACAGCTTCTCCAAATAATACTTTTTCGGAAATGGATCTAGAAAATTTTCTCCAAAATATTTTTTTAAACAAGAATCTTTGAAAAATACATTTTCCGAAAATATATTTTTTAGAAAATATAGTATTCCTTAATTTGAATTATAAGCTCTACTCGCTTAGAAAATGTCAATGAATAAATGACAACTAACCTAAGCGAACCGTTTTTGTGTTCGGTCAGGTTTACATTTTCTTGTGTCTTCTATGTTTCTCTGTAGTGAATTATTTTCAGAAAAGTGTGTTTTTTTATATGAATACTCGAAGTCTTTTTCGAAACAATGTTTAAAAAAATGGACTTTCTAAAAACATGTTTTCTTAAAAAGATGTAATTTCAAAAAGTTATTAAAAAAATTGGAAAAATTGGTTTAGAAAAAAAAGTGTTGAAAACATTCGTAGTTTTCGAATAACTGTATTCGAAAATATATTGTCGACAAAACGCGCTTTCAAAAAATATGTTCAGTTATGTATTCACTAATTAAGGGATTATATTAAAATTGCTATTAGATATTAGATCCACTCCTCACACAAATAAATGGTAAAATTACACTTCCAGTTTGGGATAACAGAATAAATGGAAAAAAAAATTCTCTCGTCTGCCTTACCTACTACTTAAAATAGAAATAGAGAGAAAATATTGCAAATAAGTAAAGCATACTTTTCTTAATAAACCAAAAGCTTTGATTTACTAGTTCAATTAATCTGTAATAGGATTTAGGTAGAGAAATATTACGACAAGCTATATATATTTCTTAATTTGGTCCCTTTCAATAAGGTACGAACATCTGTGGTATTGATAGCCGTATAATAAATTACATTTCCTGTTTTGCAAACAAAGTTTGATTTTACGGTTGATAGCGCAACAAAACTAGTGGCTATAAAATTTTATGTTTTGCAACTACCCAGCTGAAAAAGTCAGTAATATTTATTTATTTATTTAGTTTACAATATCCAACAGGTTCACCAATTATAGTGTAAGGAAAAATAAAACATAAAATTAACGTAACTTAAAAAAACTCAATCGTAACAAAAGTAATGTAAACTTATACTATGAAGGAAAGTTAGACAAATATCCTTTTAATTCAGGCAAAGTTACAACAAAATATATCTGGCGACTGTGACGAAATAAGGATATTTTTCCGCGGCGCTGATATTATAAAGAGATTAGACCTACTAGCCTCCAATCTCGGCACCCCAATTTTTATATAATCTGTAAGGCATATACATTTAATTTTGTTATTTGGTATCCTAGACAAGAACGCGAAGAATAAAGTGATCGCCTAATAGCTAATTCAGATAAATTAAATCTGCTGAGCAGCACATCGTGCGGTTATCCAATCGCTGGTCAGAAGCCATCCAGTGTAAAAATAGATGCTTTCATAAATTTACGCTGAATTTTTTCCAAGCTAGAATTGTGGACCTAGTAGATCGGACTCCACGTAACAGACGCGTACTCAACTCGTGTTGTCAAAAGGTTACATACAGAGCACGAAAAGTAGAGGCCCGTCGAAATTTCCTAGGATTCCGCACTATAAAACCCAACCCGTTAGATGCATTGTTAACCACATATTCAATAAGATCTATAAACGACAACACCAAGGTCTTTTATAGTATTAGGTCTGAGAGTATAACGTTATTCACATCATAATTATAAATTATTGCATTTAGTTTACGAGTAAAAGACACAATATTTAATTTTAAAGGATTAAGTGGAAGTTTATTTTTTCGGCACCAATCAAAAACCGCATTCCAGCTATTCTGAAGCATAAGGGTGTCCTCGGGAGAGAATATTTCGCACAGAAGTTTAAGAAAATGGGCATAAAGCAAGCAGTCGACCTCCAATCCCGAAACAATGTCATTAATGACAAGATTAAAGAATAGTGGCCCAAGTAAGGATCCCTAAGGCATACCAGAAGACTGCAGAAACCTGACAGACATGTAACCACGGAACTGCACATACTGATACCTGATATAAAGATATGATCTTACTAATTCTGCTAAGGGCCCTGAAAAACTAAAGAATTTTAGTTTATTAATCAAGATGGCATGGTCAAGTCTGTCAGATGCAATTGAAAAATCTTTGTAGATAATATCCACCTGACTCAGTCTATCTAGCCGCTCACAGAGATACTGAGTAGGACACACGACATTAGTGACCGTCGACTTACCGCTCAAAAATCCAAGCTGATGATCCGACATTATGTTTGGGACCTGCCCATGCAAAGGCACAGTCTCAAACACCTTACTAAAATTACAAATTATGGCAACATGCCTGTAGTTAGTAATATCATTGCGGTCACTCTTCTTAAATACCGGAGAAATGCGGGAAGAGTCCGGAAAACATGACGTCTAATCTATGGAATATAATCGGGATCCATTGTCATATTCGGTTTTCATTTACTTATAGCTTTTTAAATATCAGATTTACTAACAGATGTTAAAATACAAGTGGGATCAATGACAGTGATGCAGCCTCCAGCAGGCGGAAGGAGTCAGGGGACTTGGTACCATCCTGCAAAAACAAATCAATAAACAACCTTTTGAAGTTGGTCTACAATTTCATTGAATTCATGGTATACGTCGTAGTGGAGGTTATTCTTTATATTTAAATAAGACCAAAATTTGTTTGGTTCTTGGAACAAAATCCGTGGAAGTATCGATAGAAAAGGGATAAATCCCCAACAACGCGGCGATGAGCGAGAGAAGGGACTTTTCTTGTGAGGACTGGGTCATTGATTAGTCGAATGACTCTCTTTTGGATAGAATCAAGGATGTTAAGTGTCGAAACTGATGCTTCTCCCCAGATATAGGAACTGTACTCTAGGTTAGGTCCTATTTGGAAAACATAGAGATCAAATTATTACGGCATGGAACTTAAATAACAAATCATCCTTTGGGGCCCCCTAGGAGGTGGGGCCCTAGGCTATAGCCTAGTGTGCCCAATGGTTCACCCGTCACTGAATACCATAATATGACTACCCCAATTATGGGACAAATATTGGTTAGTTTAAAGGTAATAGCGACTCTCTATAGCTTCATTAATTAAATTAATAATTAATAAATTATAATACTATATACATGAAGTTAATTTTATGTGAATATGCTGTGAAGCCTGGAATACTGAAAAAGTTTTTAATTAACTTAAGTTAGTATTTAGTTTACTTCATGTGCTATTGGAAATATTATTTTTCAATTCTGATTCATCTGTATTATTAGTGCTTAATGGGAAATTTAATAAAGATATTAATTTAGGAATACAAAATTTAATTTCATTACCTGGGCATTAGTGTATACTGTTTAAAATAGACTAACTAAAAAAGAGAGGAAGAGAGAGATGCAAAAAACTTTTATGAAAATGATGTTGAAAAAACAGATATATTTATTTACATTTGTTTTGCCGCCAATCAGGCGAGGATTCAGGGGGGAGGCGCAAGGAGTACACAATGGATTTTAATAGCGAATTTTATAAAAATAAATATTCTAGCATAAACATTAACTATTCCTATATATTCTACAAAATATTATAAATAAAAACAAACATTTACCGTCTGTAAGGTCTTTGAAATGAATTAAACCACAAAAATATGAATAACAGATCAATACTAATATGTAATATAAAAATGCAAGCCTTTATTGGCATTTTTGATGTACATACGCTTAGATTGTTTCTGAAAACATTGCTTGCACATCTCACTGCGATCGTTTTGGCTTCTAAAGGGATCAAATAACCAAATCTTTTTTTTTTCAAAAAAGTCTCTTTTAAAACTAATTTTTTTCGAAAAACAGCTTTCTCGAAAACGAATTAACGGAACTTTTCAAAAATATTTTCTCGGGAACACATATTTCGAACGTACATTTTTTCAAAGATGGGATATCGAACCCGACAGCTTTTTCAAAGATGATTTTTTGAAAACGAATTTATGAAATATTTTCTCGAAAACACAAATGTCGAAAGTACATTTTTTTAAAAATATCTTCAAAAAAATAATATTTAAAAAAAGGTACATTTTCTGAAAATATATTTTTTTGAAAACAGCATTTAGAAAATTAAATTATGGACTCTAGTGGCTTGGAAAATGTTAATGAAAAAAATACGAAAGAAGATCCTAAACTAAACTTTTTTTGGGTTTGAGCACTGATCAGGTTTCCTTAGGTTTGATACGTTACTTTCTCGTAAATTACTTTTTCAAAAAGCCGTTGCTTGAAAAGATTAATACCCTAAAAAATTTAATTTCGAAACGGATGTTCTCTGAAAAAAATGTATTTTGAAAAGTGCTTAAAAGAAATTTGAACAATTGGTTTTAGAAAAATTGTACTTTCGTAAGTACTCGCATATTCCCCTAAATGAACAGAAAGCATAAACAGAAAAAATGCTACAATATTTACACTTTCAAATTAATCAAACAATTTGTCCTGTCGCGTGGAAGTTAAGATGACCAACTGTTCTGTTTTTTCTTCCAACAAACATCTTTTTTGATGTTAAATTAAGTACATTTTTTTGAAAAACAGTTTCTTCGAAAGATGGATGACTGGAAATGGATCTACGAAAATATATTTCTTAAAAAACAGTTTTTCTAAGTTTAAATTTAGAACTCTACTAGCTTAAAGAATGTCAATGAAAAAATGACAGAAAGATCCTGAACGAACCGTTTTTTGTGTTCGGTCAGGTTTACGTTTCCTTGTGTCTGCTATGTTGTTCTGTAATAAATAACTTTCAAAAAAGTGTTTTTTTTTAAATATTCTAAGTCTTTTTCGAAACAATGTTTGAAAAAATGTACTTTCTAAAAACATGTTTTAAAAAAAATGTAGTTTCGAAACGTGGTAAAAAAATTCGAAAAGTTGGTTTCCGAAAGAATAAATTGAAACCATCCCAAGTTTTCGAATAACTGTATTATTGAAAAAAGTTTTCGACAAAATATATTTTCGAAAAAACGTGCATTTAAAAAATGTGTTTTCGAAAAATTGTCATATATCAGATCAAATGGACAGCAGGTATAAATACAAAAAATTCGAGAATATTGGTAAGTTACCCAATCAAAACCCAGTCATGCTCCCTCTCACGCAAAAAATCTGGCAACGCTTACCCCATCCACATGAATGGCCAAGCCCTACAAAACGATGAAACATTCGATCTCGTTGGCATCGCTTTCGAACATGATCTCAGCTGGCACAAACACATTACTTCAGTAGCCACATCGGCAGCTAAAAAGCTTGGTTTCCTCTTTCGAGCCAGAAAATACTTCTCCTCGTCCAACTTATACACTCTCTATGTTTCCCAAATAAGACCTAACCTAGAGTACTGCTCCCACATCTGGGGAGCGGCATCACCTTCGACACTTAAGATCCTTGATTCTATCCAAAAGAGAGCCATTCGACTTATCAATGACCCATCCCTCACGAGAAAACTCCCTTCTCTCGCTCATCGCCGCGCTGTTGGGGATTTATCCCTTTTCTACCGCTACTTCCACGGATTTTGCTCTGAAGAACTGGCCGGTATTATTCCCCCTCTGAATGTCCCTAACAGAACAACCAGAGGCGCGTTGCGTATGCATCCCTTTACTGTCCAGCTACAAAAGCCTAGAACAGACCAGTTTTCTCGCTCATTCATACCTAGAGTCTCCAAATTATGGAACAAATTGCCTGCAGATGTTTTCCCTTCCCGTCCCAACCTCCAATCCTTCAAATCCCGTGTCAATAAACTACATTTCCCTTCTCTTCAGACACCCACGGTACGTTAGTACTTAGGCTTGAAGTCTACGTGGGATGTCTTAGATAAAAAAAAAAGTTCAGATTCTGTTTTCACAAGAACAAGTTTAGATATTTCGTCCATTATGAAATAGTGTACATTTATTGCCCCTCCCCCCACCCTAGACGAAATTATAAATTTCGTAAACCCGTAGCATTTCGTTTGTCACATCGTACGTAATAGTAGCAAATATTCGAATGGTACATAGCCTTTAAGCTACCCGGTTCTCTCAAGCATGTACCCTCAAAGACATAAAGGAGATTATTGGAATTGTTTTATCAGCTAGCTGTTGCTTGATGTCCCTAAACTTAACAGCAGCTTTGTTAAAAGGGGTTAACAGGAAATCATTAAGCATTGGGTCATTGATTGACAATAAAATGAACCTTTTTTGCATTTTAAAAGCTGCTGTTACTTTTTTGGTATGTTTGCATTTGTGATAACAACAAAAATATTTTAGCTACCGTCCCTTTTCTTTCCTTTTTAGTATTCCGTGCTAAAATTAGCAAAACGGAACACTTTTGGAATCACTTCGGTGTCCGTCCGTCCGTCTGTCAGGCAATTTTCTCTAAAACTATTCGACGTAAAAATTTGAAATTTAGCACAGAGATAGAGTGTGGTGGCCCAATTATAGACATGAAGTATAAAAAGTTGAATTGTTGAACCATTGACTTAAGAGAAAGAATTTTTTGACTAAAAATATGTCTCACGATGTAAGGAACAACTTTTGTCCCTACACGTTTTTCAAAATTATTAATTTGGCTCAGTCGAAACGCTCCCCACTCAGCTCCGCGCATACGCGATGTGATATGGCGTTGATGACCATCGGCGGCTGGTAGCGCGGCAGATGGACGGAGATTCTCTTTATACATCACGGGATCAGATTTGCTTTTTTTACTATATCTTCTCACAGTCTCCTCTGTCTTTGTTTTTGCATTTGTTAGCTATTTTGATCCTTGCAAATATTTAGAATAAGTTAAACAAATTATAAATCTCTCCTTTATTTATTTTTTTAAATAAATACCTTCACTGAGGTGAGCTCCACTAAAGTGAGAAATGTTACTGTTTTGGCGGTTAAACACCAACGAAATACAAATTTAATATTTTTTTTTTAAAGAAAAATGAACCGATTTTTATACCGACTGTTTATTTTTGGTGTAAAGAAATTAAGTCTAGGACAATCCTCCATCGTGAAGCAAATAAACTAAAAACTAAAAAGTATAGATTCTTCTTATTTTCAAACTATAAAAGTTAAATCTATTCAGGAGAATACTGCAATCCATTCCCCTCTTAGGATAAACTGGTTGGATTCTAAAGATTATATATTTTAAAAACCTTTTTTGAATCTTTTCGATATTTTCTATCATAGTAAGGATTCTAAATAAGTGACGCATATTCAAGTTTTGATCGTACAAAGGAAAAAATAGAGACTTAAAAACTTGTAAATTCTTAAAGCTCTTGTAATTGCTCACAATAAACCCAAGTGTCCTAACCACGTCCAATATTATTCTGTTGACATCTTCAATCAAATTAAATTTAGTATCAAAAGTTACACCTAAATCCTCCAACAAATTACTTGTCCCAAAACATTCTCCATTATACTGTATGGATTCTGCAGTGGTTGTAGTTTATGAGTGTATGTCATTTTGATGCATTAAGGGTAAGTTTATTTCCGTCACACCAGCATTGGATTAAGTCTAACTGCTCTTGTAGTAAATGCAGTCGTTTATTGTTTCAATTTTCCGAAATATCTTTAGATCATGAGAAAAATGAGTTTTTCGCATTTTATAACCTTGCTTAACTCATTGATAAAAGTAAGAATTAAATTTAAGTAACTATCAAATCGAGAAATTGTATTGGTTACATAAAAGGTCTAAATTTAAACGTTAGGGCAAACAACAGAGCAAAATATTAGCGATTTTTTGACATTAATCCTATTAGAAAACCGCCTATGCCATCATCTGAAGGACGATCCCTAGATGATTCCTGTTATATTTCCAACTCTGAAATTTTTTCCATTCATTTGTTATAAACATTTTTAAGCAAAAAAAGCGATTTTTTTAGTTTTTTGCTTATACAATGGAAAATAATGAAGCAATCTTAATGGTGTAAATAGATGATTCGTAGAGAATAAAAATACGAACAAAATGAGAGGCCGAACGTCCGGATCGGATAAGTAGCAACGGAAAAAATCCGGAAAAACCTGAAAATTAAGAGTTTTTTTAAAAATTCATAAATCGACGTAGAGGGCTCAAACTTTGGGAAAAGTAGTAATTTATAGCTACTTTATGTGTGCCAAACCACGACGCTGTCCGACGATTAGTTTAGCCACAACCGTCATTTTAATTTTTCAATACACTATTTTGCAACCGGTCTGGATGGTCTATGGATCGTCCGATTTTAATTATTGAAACGGATTTGAAAAGTACAATTTTAATTGAACAAAATGTCTTTTTTAATTTTTCCATAAAATGCTATGAAACCGGTTGAAAATGCACGTAAAGATACGTGAAAATGGCCGAGCGCGCGAAAGCGGCTCTCCTTCGCTCCTCTGCTCTACCCATTAGTCGACCGCTTTCGCGCGCTCGGCCATTTTCACGCATTTTTACGTGAATTTCCAACCAGTTCCGTAGCATTTTATGGAAAAATTAAAATATACATTTTGTTCAATTAAAATTGTACTTTTCAAATCCGTTTCAATAATTAAAATCGGACGATCCATAGAGCATCCAGACCTGTTGCAAAATATTGTATTGAAAAATTTAAATGACGATTGTGGCAAAACTAATCGTCGGACAGCGTCGTGGTTTTGCACACATAAAGTAGGTATAAATTACTGCTTTTTTCCAAAGTTTGAGCCCTCTACGTTTAAAAATGGCCGATTTATGAATTTAAAAAAAACTCTTAATTTTCCGGTTTTTCCGGATTTTCTCCGTTGCTACTTATCCGATGGAGACGTTCGGCCTCTCATTTTGTTCGTATTTCTATTCTCTACATATCGTCCATTTACACCATTAAGATTGCTTCATTACTTTCCATTTGATAAGCAAAAACCTAAAAATATAGCGTTTTTTTGCTTAAAAATGTTTATAACAAATTAATGGAAAAAATTTCAGAGCTGGAAATATAACAGAAATCATCTTTGGATCGTCTTTTAGATGATGGTACAGACGGTTTTCTAATAGGATTAATGTCACGACAAATCGCTCTATTGCTTGGCCTACGTACCAAGTTCTATGAAACAGCTGGCGTGTGTGGGTTTATACATTATTAAAATAAGAATAGGCGAATTAACTTTGGTGACAAATAAATTTAAATATCTAAAGCCAGATTTTATAGTTAAATAAACCCTGATTATGTATACTTTGAGGGCAATTTTCCACCTCCCTGACATTTGTTATCTGATAATCTAGTTGTTACCACACAATGAATAGTTGTCTTTGAGGTTAAGTACTTAAATTAATTAAAGTTTGATGGTTAATATAAATAGTAACCCCAAAAGCAGGTAGGTTCTCTATCCTATCTCGTATATTACTTTAATAAATTAACCGATGCTCAGTATTGACAAACTATTATTGAGTTTTAGTTGTAAGGGAATATAAATTAAACTAAAATGAGTATTGGACGCTTATTTTGCTATATATTGATAAGAGGCGTATATAAGTTGTGCTGCGAACTTTAGTAAATTTTGCATGCCACATTTAAACTAAGAATTTGCAAAGCAACATTATTTATTTAGCAGAAATATTACAGAATTTACAAAATGTACGTAAAATTAAATTTCCATTCCAATATATTCGTGATTTCGGCATTGCTTGGAAGTTAAGCATTATTGTTCTTTGCCTAGAAATACCGGGATTAAAATCATTAATCATTGTCTTTAGTTTGAGCGAAGTGAGTCATACGTGGCCACTGTGACGTGACTCAATTGCGATTTTTGAATTGGCTAAAGAGAGCAAAGAGTGAGTCTTGCTTCTGAATGATAGAACCGAAGAAAGAGTTTCCAACAAACCATTAATTCTCCTACAAAATTTCGTTATGAAAGGGTCACTTTTCGCTCAAAAATATCTCCCTTGTTGGATTTCTTGTAAAATTTTGCTTTATTGCTGGTGCTGCTAGTGCTATATCACTTTTTTAATTTTTTGTAAAAAATGAGTTTTGTATATATACACTTCATATGCAGGAAGGGATTTCCCTTTTCAAACTCAAATAACTTGTAAAGATTTGGTGAAATCCTGAGTGCGGAGATTTAGAGAAACATCGTCAGCTGTAAATGTGAAACACCGTGGTCGTCCAAGGACTGCAAGTGCTCCTGACAATATTGGGGCTGTGCGTGCCGCAATTATTCGAAATCCAAGTGGATCAAATCGTTAGAGAATTATCTCCGGAAAAGGTCATCCTCTGCTTTGGAGATCTAAACTGGCCGGCTAGGTCTCCCGACCTCACCCCACTGGACTTTTTTTGTGGGGATACCTCAAAAGTCAAGTTTATGTTGATAGACTTATCACTTTGCAAGAGTTAAAACAAAAAATACAGGAGAAAATTAATGGAAAACCACCCGAGATGAGTTTAGCAGCTTTTGACCACAAGAAGATGGCATTGCAAGAGTCTTTTGATTGAAATGGAATTCACCTCGACAACATAACTTTTAAAACATAAAATCCGCTTATATTCTCTGTGTTTCTGCCTTAATACATTCTTTTTAGAACTTTAAAAAACGGAAATCTAATAGCTTAATTACATTATAATAATTTGATAATGTGTGTATTCGCTAATAATTTAAACATTAGATTTACTGTAGATTTAAAAAGGTCGTGACGGTTGACAACCTTAAGCAGTTTTAATTTGCCAGAAAGTCTTTCAAAAGCAGTGCTACTGAAACAGGTTACATCGTCACAAGCATGAAGGATTTTTGATATAAAAAGAACTTATATTCACCGATTAGATCTTGAGTTGTCATATAAATTGCGTTTCAGAAGTAAACTCTTCAATTACTTAATGTCAAAAAATAAAATAAACTTCTTAAATAATATCGTTATAAAAAATATGACGCAAATTTCCTCGACAAAATCTTATTAAATTGTTTTATTCTAACTTTGAGGCATTCATTGTGGATATTTAAAATTAGAAATAACAAATGTAATAGAAAAGTGTGGCGTTGCTCAGACAGGTTGATAAATTGTTTTATATCCCAGCTCGTGTAATTTAATTGTTCTTAATTAAAAGCGTGATGATGCCATTTTCACTAAAGAGGGCTATTTGGACAGGAAAAAATATATTGATGTTATTGACATCTGCTAAAATGAAAATATGCGTATTTAAATGACATTGGTAGATTTGAAATATAACTAGCTTTATTTATGGTTGTGGGAACAAAGCCTATTATCTAACTTTATATACAAATTTGATAAATACTACCTTAGTAGTAAATTGTGGTTAAAAACTGTTTTTTGTACTAGAATCAAACAGCCTAATTAGGGTGGATGGCTAGGAAAAGCAGGGTTGCAGCGTGTCACCTATAATCTATACATAGAAGAGGCAATGGACCAAGTCAAAAAGAACCCTAACGCACACATCAAAATATAGGGTGAGACGATAACTAGGCTTCGGTTTGTAGGCGACACAGCTATTTCAACCGAAAGCTAGGAAAAGTTGCAAGACACCCTAAGCCATTGATTTTCAGCAAGAAAAGACGCAGCCTTTCATTCATAACTAATTTTGGTTTTGTTTCATATATTGTGCACGTGAAGGACAAAGAACAATCGCTATAATTTCGTCTCAACGCGTCACCGTAATAGAATTTCGGTCCGTCTGTATTTCACCGAGCAAACCTCTGAAAAGACAGTTCCGGATAAAAACAATTCCAATTCCAAGAAGAAGAATATCTAATGTTGTAGTGTACCCCGACATTCATTACGTAACTTAACAAGGATTTAAATAAATATATTTAAACATAAACATGCAAAACTAGACACCAAACTAATTGGGACGGACACATCAACTGTGTCTAGATTTCAAATAGCTTTAGCCGATAAACTAACAAACTTTTAGCCCAGATCATAGTCGGCAATGACGTTAAGCTCATCGAGTTTCTGAAGTCAAATACTCAATCATAAACTATTTTAAAAGAATATTTCTGTAAAGAAGTTTGTTGCGGCATTTCTCTGGCAATTTAAAGAGAAGTTTATGATATTATGACAAGACGTTACAAAAAATATTTGGGAAATTGAGACGACAACATAACGTAGGGATTTAGAACTTAAAAAATTATTTTTTAATATTTTATGCCAATATTTTTTAAAGTTCTCAGTGAGACATGGCATACCAAAATATTTATTAATATAGTCGGAAATATTTTACCTACTAGGATCATTTTGGGTCACTGTTCCATAGATGTACAATTATGAATGGCAAGTAATTTTTATTTCTAGAATCATTATATTTACCATTAGCTGTAGGTTATACTTAAAAATATATATATTTTTTACTGATTTTGACGTCAGCAAAACAGTGTCTATTCTTAAATTATGGTAGACGAACGATAAACGAATCTAAAAATACCAAATGATAAAATGATGTTTGACGTTATCAAATAAATCACTGAAAACCATTAACTGTCATAATGTATGCCCTTTTAGGTAGATATATGAACGTAATTGCTATGTTTATATGTTCCTATGTGTCACCCACACTGTGTTTACATTTTAGTGTGCATTAAATTATCAAGTTTAAATTTGTGCCTAGATTAATTACTTGATTTAAACTGCCATTACATCTCATGTCTTTAAAAAATTATACCCTGTTTCTTTAAGAAGCAAGCTAATCCACGGGATATATATATATATATATATATATATATATATATATATATATATATATATATATATATATATATATATCTATATATATATATATATATATATATATATATATATATATATATATATATATATATATATATATATATATATATATATATATAAGGAGGTTTTCCTATATATAAATATAGAGAAAATGTGGAATTTTCTTCGGTCGATATATTTAATATATGTCGGTAAATGCAAAAGCTTTTATTATTTCGCTAGTACAAAACACAGGACCGTAAAATGATAAATAAAATAAAGTAAGACTATTTTTTTTCATTCTGGTCTAAGAATGGTCAGTTCGTCAGCAACTTTGGGTGTGAGCCTGCCTGATGAAGGATAAGGGCCCAGAAAGGTAGCAGGAGGATCCAACCAGAATCAAAAAGAATAGTCTTACTTTATTTTATGTGTGATTTTACGGTCTTGTGTTTTGCACTAGCGAGAGAATAAAAGCTTTTGCATTTACCTATATATATATATATATATATATATATATATATATATATATATATATATATATATATATATATATATATATATATATATATATATATATCAAAAAGATTAGTCCTACTTTATGTTATTTGTCATTTTACGGTCTTGTGTTTTGCACTAGCGAAAGAATTAAAGCTTTTGCATTTACCGACATTATTAAATATGTATATCGACGGGAAAAAATTCCTCATTTTCTATATATTTATATATAGAAAATCCTCCTTATATATAGATACATACATATGTACATATGTTTTCTTAAACCATTTCAATTACATAATGTTCTTTCTTATCTTGGATACTTGTTTATTTTTTTATGTTTCGCCCTGTCATAGTGGGCTTTTTGACATATTGTATTCTTTACAATTAAAAATCTAAGTTCTAAATCTAATATAAGACGCATAAAATTTAAAAAAAATTGGATGCATATTCATATGTTTACATCGTAATAGAAAAATCCTCTAGTTTTCGTTTGGCTAGCGATCGTACGTCTTTCACAAAGTTTGATAAAAGTTTCTCAGCACATTATAATTCATATATTGTTTTTGTTGTTTTCAGGAACGAAAATTTCGTTGGAACTTCCATGTATACACCAAATGTTTGAAATATATTAGGCCTGGAATAGCAGTTTTTTATTTAACAACGTCAACTTAGCAATCGATGAACCTAATTATACCTTTAGACATTCAGACAGGTCGACATTTAATGTAAAAACTTTTTACAGGTTCAAAACTGAGTTGGCAAGATAACGAAAATATATGGAATAAGGACTTTGCTGAAAGGCGTGGGATTAATTTATAGTGTATAAAAAAGTATTAAAATATCAAAGCTAATTTAGTATCGTCGGGATTTGATTTCTGCCCTCGTTAAAAAACTTGGCAAGAAAAAGGAAAGATAAACTTAGCACAATTTAAGATAAAATCACAAGGCGCACATTTCTTTATTCGGGTTACGATTATAAAGAAGATGACAAACATTTTTTTATTTATGGTATTAATATGAAAGATACGATATACGTTTCTCTATTCACAGCACAATAATAAAAGATACGACACAGGTTTCTCATTTAAGGTCGCAATTATAAAAGATACGACAGTCATTTCTTTATTCAGGTTACAATTATGAAGGATACGACGCACTTTTCTGTTTTAAGGGAGCAATCATGAAAGATCCGACACACGTTTCGTTAAGAAGGTTACAATTATGAAAGATACGATACACTTTTTTATTTAAGGTGCCGTAATCGAAGATACGGCACACGATTCTTTATTCAGGTTACAATTATGTAAGATAATGCTACACGTTTCTTTATTCAGGGTGCAGTAAGGAAAGATACGACACACGATTTTTTATTCGGCTTACAATTATGAAAGATAAGACAGACGGCAAATATCGGTACCATTGTAAACATTCAAACGCACTATAAAATAACAAGCAACTGATTTAAAAATTTTAAATTCCTTGAACCATATTTGTAATTATTTAGATTTTAAAAATTAATTTGGATTTACTGAAAGATGTTTAAGCCATGATTCCAATCGTAATATTATGTTAATTTAAATGATGTTAATATTCATTAGGTGACAATGGCGTTAGCTTTCGGTAAAATATATTTTAATTAGGTCTAATGACCTATAAATTGCGGCCCATTCCATGCTTACCTCTATAAAACTTTTATCGCTTTAGATAATTTTATTCGCAGTCTGCAGCAACAAGTTTGTTCATGTCTCCGTTTTTTCGCTAGCCTGTTGGGTTTTAAAAGTGCCCTATTCACTCGTATCTGTCGCATTGCTTATGGAACTCATTCTTATTTAATTGAATTTTTTGTGTAAGACCTTTACAATCTTCGTTATTTTTTTAAAGAATAAGAATATTTCTTATGTTGCAAGTTTAGACGGCATATGACAAAGGGTAGGTGTTTATAGGATTGAGTCTTGGTACTAACAAAGTGTAATAAATGAAGTAGAGTCAGTTAAGGTTGGTTACTTTAGAAGAGCACTACATAACAGGTTATATAATATAATAGAAAGTATGTAATCTACATATTCGTGAGCATATATGTTCTTAATAAATTTCTATGACAAACTTTTAAGAGTTTCTCTATAAGAAACATGTTTTCTAGAAATATTTAAACATGTTAATTTTCCTCTTGCGAGAGTTTCAACTTAAATCATATGTTTTATTGCAGAATGTCCGAATGAGGAAGAAGAATAGATATAGTCTAACCATCAATTGAAGAAATGGATATAAATAAGAACAGATGTACCAAAACGTCGATTTAAACAAAAGCAAGCCTAAGGATTTGTAATGAATTTTTACAAGTCAAATCTACTGAGATATGGGCAGTAATCAACAACTTTTGTAGTTAGAGTACAAGAAAAATTTCTAAGACGTTAAATTTTTGCGGACATTTAACTGCGTTAGTTTCTTCTGAGGAAGTGTCAAACTCAGCGGCGTGCAGTGAAATTTCAAAGTTGTATATTTCTGTTCCTACTTACAGGAACCGTACCAAATTTAGGGGTTTTAATAGGGAGCCCACTGGGAATGTTTTTGGTACAGAAAAAAACATTTTGTAATTTGCCAAAAAGGTTTAATTTTTGCATTGCTTCCACTGGAAAAAAATGAACACGTTTAGGTATTTTATTTATTATTTTTTCTAAACAAATTTTACATCATTTTGTCGACAATTTTTAAATTTTAAGAGAAAAAAATGTGTTTGTAGAAAGTTATAGTCATTTGAATTTTTTCAAGACTAAAATATAATTTCAAAAAAAATATATAGTTTGACCAGGCGCGTGCGGTGAAATTTCAAAGTTGTATATCCATATTGCATATATATATATATATATATATATATATATATATATATATATATATATATATATATATATATATATATGCAACTTACATATTTCATTTTGATATTTATGTAACATTCCACGATGTAATATTGGACGAGCGCCATATAAATTTGGCAACATATATTGTATACAAATGAGGAGGTGTATCCCCCCACCCTAGGGGGGATACACCCACACTTACACATGTTTGAGAATTGCTTTTTACAAAAAACTCAATATTTATTCGGGTACAGAAATCATAAATTCTCGAGCATTAAGACCTTAAAAGTCTATACTTATAATAAAATTATAACGAGGCTGCCCTTTTATACCGATTTTATCAGTAATTGGAAGGTATTAGTCACGTGTTTAAAAGCCAAAGCGGTTTTTGGAATTTGTGTTTGTTTGTTTTGTTCGTTTGCTTGTTGCTTTGCGTCATAAAGTGTTTCGTTAGGGAGATACAAGGTGTCACGAAAAATACTTAATTGACGTTAATGAAAAAAAAAAAACAATGTCACTGAATTAAAAGGTGCCCATTCTAAGTGCTAAGCTATGCATTCCGTGAAGTCAACCTAAGGAAAATTTCACCTTTCGAATTCAACTTCGGCGTTATAATGTAATAAACTTGACGCTTATTTCATTATTTTAGATTGAGTTTGACAATTCATTTTTCCAATTATTTTTCACCCACCTGTTGAAACTTTATTTTTCCGTATTTCGCCTGCTGAGCGAGTTGAGTTAAAGGCAACGGGAATTAGTTCTGCAAAATTGATAATAAATCGTCCCATTAAATAGGAATATCGTGCGTCATACCTCTTTAATAAAAACTAAGCAACCCGTAATTTACGAGGCAATTAATTTTAAAGTCCTGCATTTGTCGGAAAAGATGATTAGAAAGGACGTGTTTACTTTAAAATTATATGCGAAAAAATAATAGCATAAAAAATAAACGGCATCTAGCCGAACAAACAACCTATTCTGACTCTTTCAAGCTGTAATGGTTACAGTTATTCTTTTTGGATTTTTTTTTATCTTGTAGGACAGAATGGAAAATAAATTGTTTGTTAAAGGAGAATCTTAGGCGGTACGTCTTCCAAAAAGTGGGCGGCCAGTAATATATGGGGCGATAAATTGTCAAGTCTTTAATTTCATGGCTTGGTTTAGCAAATTTTTCACTGCGCTCGTCTCAGGTTATAATAACGTTATTATTTTTTCTTTACGAAAAAGTTAGTCTAAGATATTGCGGAAATTAGGCTCTCTTTTAACATAAAAGTGCCGAAGTGCTTAAACTACAAGGAAAATATATAAAAAAGGTTTGTATTAGAATAATTACTAGTGTTCGTGATGCTACTACGTACATTATGTACACGGAAGGGGTTCAGAAGAGGACAGATGGGTCAAATTTTCAAAGATACGTAGAAATGTCACTCCTAATAAAAGGTATTGCTTGTAGAATAAATAGGATTCACATTACGAACAATTTAATTTTTTATAAAGGGAGCATAAAAAAGACAAAAACGTTATTTTGTTTAAAAGTTACCTTGTTTATCATTTTCTACCAAAAGAACAAATATGAAATATGTTTTAAATTAAAGCCAAAGCCGAAGTACAAGATTTCAATAAAAAATTTAAATATTAATAGTAACGAGTGTCATCACATTATTTTTTTAAAGCTCCAACTATTCTTTTTCATTCCTTCAACCAGAGTACTAGTTTATATATATATATATATATATATATATATATATATATATATATATATATTAAACAATAATAACATCTGTGGACATGTTTGTCAATGTCTTTATTAAATGAAGCAATTATTTAATTAAAAATACTCCTTATTCAAGTTAAGTTTTTAAATAAATTTAATAATAATTTAATTAAACTCAAAAGAATATGATATAAACTAAGAAATACAATAAAGATATCAAAATTCTAAAACTCCACCTTCCATATATTGAATACATTTTTCTAATTGCTTCCTTAGATATTCGAAGAAATTTCTGATTGCTTCCTGGGATATTGAACGAACAGCCTGGATTATTCTGTCTTTTAGCACGTCATTATTATTTGGTATTGGAGTGGCATAAATAATTTGTTTTAAACGGCCCCATAGAAATATATCGATCAACGTTAAGTAGAGGCTTCTTGGGGGCCACAAAACTGGACCATTTCTACCAATCCACCTTGGACCAAATCTGCGGTGAAGCAATTCTATTACCTGGCGAGCGCAATGTGCTGGACAACCATCTTGTTGAAAATACATTTTTGGCGAACATTTAGTGACAAATTTTCTAGTTCATCGCTAAAAAATGTACCCAGCATTTCTAAGTAAGATATTTTACTGCAGGTGTTATTAAAAAAATAGGGGCCTAAATTAATATGGAAAAATATTGCGCACGACAAGTTCACTTTGGTAGAATATTGTCTTCGCCTCATTACTCTAAATTCGGGGTTTTCTCGAGACCGGTACCTGACATGCTGAGATTCGGCAGTTCCATTATTAGAAAATGTACATTCATCAGAAAACTTATTTAATTTATTAAAATGGATATTTCCACTTAAACTTTGGTCTCCCACCCATAAACAAAAAGCTAGTCTTTTCGTTTCATCTCCCTCTTGCAAGGTTTGGTTAAAGTGGGGTTTGAATGGAAATAATTTATTTTCTTTTAGATCATCTGAACAGAGTTTATTTTTCACAACTTCTAGAAAATGTTTAGCACAATTTTTAAGGGACATCAAAGCAGTTTCTCTAACACACTGAAGAACTAACTGTAACAGCACCGTTTTGGTCATAGTTCTTCTTCTTCTTCTTCTTCTTCTCCTTGAGGTTCAAAACCCGACCAAACCTTTTTATTGTGTTCTAGATTGTCATTTCAGTTATTGAGATTCCTACAAATTTTTCGCTAAATTGTTGCATGATGTAGCGGTATGATACTTGGCCATCCCCATAACACTGGACTATAAAAATCCTTTGTTTAGTGGATAGCATTTTGATGAGAAATATTTTGAAATAAATAATTGCTTCATTTAATAAAGACATTGACAAACAAGTCCATATGTGGCAGTATTGTTTAATATGTAGAACCTAGTACTCTGGTTAAATGTGTGAGAAAGAATAGTTGGAAATATTGTGATAAATCTCTAAACATATTTTATATTTGTTCTTTTAGTAGAAAATGATAAACAAGGCATGTTTACTCTTACGTAAAATAACGTTTTCGTATTTTTACGCTCCCTGTATAAAAAGTTTAATTTTTCATAATGTAAATCTTATTTATTTCCCAAGTACAAACTTTCATTAGGAGTGACTTTTTTATGTATCTTGCAAAATCTGATCCATTTGTCCTCTTGTAAACCCCATTTGTGGACATACTGTATAAAAATTAACATGCAACATAAAAACAAACGTCATTTTATATTCAGAGAAATATAAAAGTTATAAAAACACTCACCCAGGTTGATTTCGTCCCATTTCTTTTAATGCAGCCGCTCTTGCAGCCGATTCTTCTGCAAGTCGTTGCTGTTGAAGTTCACGAGCTCTCTCTGTCTTTATTATTTCCTAAAAATAAAGTAATTTGCTAGATATAGCTGCCTTTACGAAACATCTAAGCTAACTGGAACAGTTTAAGAAATTTATTTCAGAAAGTAATGGATTCGTGAACAATTCCAACGTGACTACAAATTTTACCTCTTCCCCGAGAAGGTCTGGCAATTTGAAATTTAAAAGGAGAGATTTTTATCTGAGACAGCTCTCCTAGACTTCACAAATAAGTACTAATATATCGTGGGCGTCTCAAGAGAAGGGACATGTAAGGGAAATCCCCTGAGGGAAATTTGTTCTATAACTTGGTAACCCTAGATATGGATGAGCGAGAGAAGTGGGATGTTCTGGGGGTTTCTTTTGAGGACAGGCTCTCTTTGGGATAAAGTCAGGGAGTCTGAGCGTCGAAGGTGATGCCACTACTCAGATCTGGAAACAATATTCCCGACAAAGTTTTGTTTTGGAAACGTAGAGGGAGGAGAAATATTTTCTGGCTAGAAAGAGGAAGCCAAGTTTTTTACCAGTTGAGATGGCTATTGCAGTAATGTGGTTGTATCAACGGAGATGATGTTTATCCCGTCGGGCTTGATCTTTTATTATCAGCACTGTGGATAGGATTGGTAGCAGAAGAGAGCAGATCATTAATGTGAAGGTGAAATAGGGTTGGCGCCAAAACTGAAACTTGAGGAATGCGAGAATTGATAGGATGTAAGTCACATGTGTGACCGTCCACCACATTAGTGATGCATCGACTGGAAAGAAAGCTACCGATCCAGGTACATAGTTTGAAAGGAAGACCGTAAAAAGAACGTGGGTGGAATGACGATTTTACTTTTTTGCTTCGTCATTTTTATAAAACGTTCTTGAATCTAGTAATATTTTCTTTTGATTCCTTTTTTTTGCCATATTACATACTACTTCTGCTTTTACACGTTATGTACTATAGAGTCATATTTTTAATTTAAAACTATATCTAATTTCCAGAAACTATGTAATTGCTACCAGTAATTATTTTTTTCAAGTTAGGTAAAAGTTTTAAGTTGACTAAAGTTTTCCTATTTCTCTTGCTTGGATTCGTTTTGTAGTAGTGCTTACAGAAAGTTGGGAAAAATTCTCAGTTACCGTCCTCTTAATTTAAGTAAGTTGAAGTGCTCACTTAAGCTCGCAGCTGGATAAATTAAATCTTAGGATAATTTTTATGGGCAAACTAAGTCTATAAAAGTTTTATAGTTTAACTGGGTGCAGTTGATTATAGACAACAGGTCGGTTGAACTTTATTTCTTTAAACTTAATTTCGGACTAGCAACGATTTACAGGAATCTAACTTTATGGCACATAAAATTTTATAACTTATTTACTAATCACTTGCCCTTACTGACTCCTATGAGGTGAGCGAAATTATAAGAAATATGCTGAGTGTCTGGGAATGTTTTCCTTTTTTTAAGCATTGCAACCCAGTTAATTTAATCAGCTTTTACTGTAATGAACAAAGTTCAGAAAATTACTTATGAAAAATTACCTTAAGATGATCAAATGACCCAGCTTGTGGCGGGTACCCAGCGATCATATGACCTCCTCCTGGTAATCTAAATGACGTAGGTGGTCGTCTTCTCGGTTGTGTAAGCTGAGTTCCATATTGGAGGTACGGCATTAAATGTTCTGGATTAATTTTACTTCTTGTGGGTCCATATGCTATTTTTCCAAAGGCGACTGGCACACGTCTTCTGTAAAAAAAAACAATAGTGGTAAACTCAGAAGCTTAGAAACCTAATAAGAAAGGAAAAAAATACGTAGTGTTCGCAAAGCTTGCTAAAAAGGACTAACGTGAAAAAAATAATGGTCATATATATACAGTGCTTTTTTTCAACTCGGGACATGGGATTTGCATGGTAATTGTTTCAACCCATGTTAACTTTTGTTCTACTGAAAATTTTGAGTCCATCTCGGCAGGTACATATTTTGGGGTCTTTCATTCGCGTTGAACGGTTTTTCCCAGCAATTCCATATCAATTTCAGGAAAATCTATTATTTTTTGATGATAAATTACAGTTTTTTAGTCCTTGTATATTTAGTAACCAGTTACAAATTACTTTAAACATTGTATGGAACTGTCAAAATCAAATACTTTACATACAGATGTTAAAAAATTGCGATTTACCAAAAAAAGAAGTATTTTTTTACATCTGTGATACTGTGATAGCCTTACTGGTAAAAATAAGTCACTGGTCTTCTAAGGATTTAAATAACCGCAGTTGCAAATTTTGTCTTTTAGTTGGAATGGAACAAAAAAAGTTAACATGGGGTGAAAAATTTACCACGCAAATCCTATGTCTCGAGTTAAAAAAGGCACTATATATATATATATATATATATATATATATATATATATATATATATATATATATATATATATATATATATATATATATAATCATTAAGCAGTTTCATTTTATAAAATTATTTTTATATTTTTTTTATTATTTATTATATATATATATATATATATATATATATATATATATATATATATATATATATATATATATATATATATATATATATATAATCATTAAGCAGTTTCATTTTATAAAATTATTTACCTTTTCTTTTCACGTAAATAAATATATAGAACGCAATTGGCAAGCAATTTACCAATATCTATTATTTTTAATTAATTAATCCCTTTATTTACATGATTATTTTAAATCATCTACTTTAAAATTTGTATTATAAGCAGGAGGCAAAGTATATTGCCAATATAATTTATATAAAATCGCCAATAACTAACTCAAACGCTTTATAAATTTCTCACAGCGTGACGTCATGCGCGAACCCGGACGAATTTGACACGGTTTGGTATCATACCTTCCTTTTATTGTATCATGATTTTGTGTTAGCAACCACTGTATGTATCTTACCCATCCTTTACGAACCGACGGATATAAGGTCTTATTTTGATTCTGGTAAAACTGTTGTCTGTTCGTGTGTAAGCCAGCCTATGAAGAGTAAGGGCTCAGAAATCGCGATAGCAGGAGGGCACTCAGACCAGAATCAAAAAATAGTACCTCTTATTTAATTTTTATTTTTCATTTTGCGGTCTTCTTGTGGCCACTAGCGAAGAAGTTAATCTTTACATTTATATTTAATATATTACCTATAAAGACCGAAGAAATAACCCATTTTCTCCTGTTTTAGTACGATGGTGCACGTGTTGAAGAAATTCGACATATACTTATTGTTTTGTGTTAGCAGCCAACATTTTTGGAGCAACACTGAGTGAACTAGTTGGCGCGAGCCACTATATTGTCACGCTGGGGGTCCTCAGGGTTGATAAAATAGGCTGCGGTTTATCAAAACACTTATATTGGTATCAGGTACAAGCACAATAATACACTTACGTAACTAAGTTGGGTAGCGTAGGGGGCAGCTTCTAGCCGAGTACTTTGTCAGCCTAAAGGGCTGGCGCTATTCGTACTATGCGTACTATTCGTGCGGCACCACAGTGACGCCTCCCCGTCGGGACACGACGCCCTCCTTTGCATCTCGCTGGTACGCTTTTTATATGAACCCCTCAAGAACAGTTTATACTAACAGTTCAAACTGGTCAGGGTTCATAAAATAAAGGCGAGGCCAGCGATATGCAATCGCAGCACGTAGAGTGGTTTCCGAAATGTTAAATAAATAATATGAAAAATGTATAGAAATTTGGAAAAAATGATGAATATCTGGGGAAATATGACAATATCTTACCCATCCCTATATGAACCGATGGATATAAGGTCTCATTTTGATTCTAGTAAAAATGTTGTCTGTTCTTCAGGTCCCAGGGTGTAATCCTGCCTGATGAAGGGTAAGGGTCCAGAAACCGCGATAGCAGGAGTGCACTCAGATCAGAATTAAAAAATAGTCCTTCTTATGTTATTTTTATCTTTCATTTTACGATCCTCTTGTGCCACACTAGCGAAGAAGTTAATCTTTGCATTTACATTATATATATATATATATATATATATATATATATATATATATATATATATATATATATATATATATATATATATATATATAATCTGTCTGAGGCAATTTAAAATTCATTTTACGTGTTTTAATCTTTTCAATTGAACGAAACCACTTACTCTTTTTAAACCGAAACAAATACCGCATACAAATAGTCGAAAGAGGAATACGTAAATGAAATCCTTCTCTAACTAAGTGCATTAAAATCCCAATAAAATAATTGACACACGTTGCAGGTTTTTATCAGACAGAGTACTTGCTTTAGGTTTTTTTATTTATTGACGTTATTTTTAAGTTGTTTAACTGTCTATTCTTCTAAACATTTACTTGTTTTCTTGTTTGTTTTGGTCTAAGGCTGTTGTCTAGTTAATTTTGTACTCCAGTCAAATTTCTTTAACTCCCTGCATATCGACAACCAAAGATTTTCGGACTTCCAATAAAATAATATTTTCTTGTTATTTTCATTTAAGGAACATTATTCCGGAGTTTCTCTTACACCTTGTATAATCAAGACGGTAAAAGAAAATGTTACAAAACTGAAAGTATCAGTCCCGGAACTACTATTTTAGCATAATAGTAATAAAAATAATCATAGTTTTATCATTTTAGTAAATAAGTGACACAAACTAATCTGTGTTTGTAGCGTTGTGGGAATTTATTAGCCTACAATAAATAAATATTTTTCAATTATTTCTTAATGCTTCACCAATTTTGTCGAAGTAAATAATAAATTTATCATTAAATACAATACAAAGAAAATAAGCTTTGAAATTCGACGTGTGTCACGTCTTCTATTAATGGTAATTTAATAATAATTTATTAAAATTATTGAGTTATACTAACTTATTTTTATCAGAAATTAAATAGAAACGAAATAAAAAGAAATATGGTAGCTAGCAATAGTAATTATGATATATATATATATATATATATATATATATATATATATATATATATATATATATATATATATATATATATATATATATATATATATTCAAAACTGAAGTAGTGGGGATGCAGTCTTTATTGAAGGTGGCCTTAACTAAGGAATAAAACCCTTTTTTGATTTGTCAAGCTTTCGAGAATTTATTTTTCTCTTCTTCAGGACTTCTACAATAAAAAATTAATTTAAGTTAGTAAAATCTAACCTAGTAATCTTCATAATAAAAGAACTCACCAAAGTGGGCAGTTAAATTAAAAACAGGAATCTCCATGCGAAAATGCTGGATTTGTCTCCATTCTCTATCACACCACTACATTCCTCGGGGTGTTATGAGGAAAACCGAACGGAAAAATCCATAGGATAAATCCCGCGCTTTAGCAGGATAGACGCGACAGGAAATTGACATTTGACAGATTATGAAATTATGCCCGACATTCATGCTTAGCAACACTTGGTTAAAAGAAGACAAGTGAATACAGAGGGGTAAGAAGGAGAGAGACAACACTCATTAAGCACTGGCGCATGGTATCGGAAGGTTAGTAAAATGTTCATAGGTTGTTGAGAAGTTATTGAATCAAAAATATAATAAGTTGTTGATAAATTGGCGGAGAGTTCCAAAACTATCATAATTTAGTTAATCCTAGTAAAACAGGTATAATATGTACAGGAAGGAAAGTTTTAGGCAACGTAATTACACCCTCTCAACCCAGAGCTACTACTCATCAGGGGCTGGATAATCAAGTAAACTGAGATATTTTTCTTTCTCAAGTCTTAATAAGTAACTGTAGACGGTGCTAAGTTCTGATATATCACTTTTTTTATTAAGGCAGTTAGGTTCATGGTTGATGTGAACCATCTCAAGGAAAAGTCTTTTATAGTATGAATTTTCATTTTCTAAGATCTCAGCACCTTCCCAGTCCATTTGATGATCTTTATCAATAACATGCTCTGCCAAAGCGCAAGAATGTACACCTCGGCGGCAGTCACTTTTGTGGGAAGTAATACGGCCCTTTACATTTCTAGATGTCTGACCTATGTATGATAAGTTACAATTTTTACAGGGGACTCTGTATACAATGCCACATTTTTCATCCCTGCTAAGAGGGGCCTTAGTTCTAGAATAAATCTGAGAAATGGTTTTTATTTGCTTTCTCGCTATTTTTATGTTAGTATGTTTAAAAACATTTATTAATTTTTCTGTTATATTGTCAATATGTGGTAATGAACAATAGAAAGTTGTTCGAGGATTGTTTTCTACTACACTATTGTTTTGTGTGTAAGAATTTGATGGATTAACAGAAATCGGTGTTTGTGATGTTAGGGACATGGGTTGTGATTGCCTTTCAAAAATGTTTTCTGGTATCTTGTACTGAGTGCTGAACAAGAATTTGTTAATAAGGTTTATTGGATAGGAATTCTCCACCAATATGCCCCTCAGTTGGTCTAAAGCTTCTTTTCTGTGTTGGGGGTGAGTGAGTTTAACTGCTCTATTTTTCATACCTAAGATTAGGTTTATTTTTGTTCTCATAGGGTGGTAAGAGAAGTAACTGACAAACCTATTCGAACAATATGGTTTTCTATACCACCTCGTTCGCAGGATGTCGTCATTATCTCTAGTGACCAACATATCCAGAAATGGGATAGAGTTATTAGTTTCTTCCTCAATGGTGAATTGAACATGTCGGTCATAAGAGTTGAACAATTCTAGAGCTACCTCTGCTCTACCCCTCGGTACAGAGAGCAAAAGGTCATCCACGTATCTTTTTACAAAAGGAATGTGAAAAGGCATATATTGTAGACAATCCCTAACCAAGTCATCCAGTACATAGTTAACCAGGATAGGGGAAATTTTGGATCCCATGGGGGTACCAAATATTTGTTTATAGTATGTGTTGTTGAAGATTAGTACATTAGAATCAAAGATGTAAGTTAGAATATTTTCGAATTGTTCAGCAGTTAAGTTGCAAAATTGTGAAATCGTGTCCCAGTGATTATTTATACTCTTTAAAATAGATTCCAAAGATAAGTTGGTAAATAGCGAGACAACATCAAAACTAACAATAACATAATTGTGAGGAAGTTGAAAATTATTAACAAATTGACTAAACGAAAAAGAATCTCTTACATAAAATTCGTTGTTTGTGTTATAAGATGCTGTTAGAATATCTGTTAGATATTTTGCCAAAGCTCCATTGGGGCTGTTTATAGAAGAGACAATCGGCCTCATTGACAGTGTTGGTTTATGTATTTTCGGCAATGTGTAAAATCTTGGTGCTACCGAATTATAAGTGTTTAATTTAAAGGCTGTAGCTTCGTCAATGACGCCTTGTTCTTTCAATGTCTTGACAATTCTATTCGCTTTAAGCTGCAATGTATAAGTAGGATTCTGATTTAATTTTTTATAATAGTGATCATCTTCAAGTAATTCTTGACTTTTTTGAATGTATTCCTCTTTATACATCGCAACAGTGACGTTACCCTTATCACTACGAAGAATATAAATGTCTGGATGGTCCCTTAAGAAGAGCTTGCATCTATTAAAAATATCATTCAGGAATGGTTTGTTATTATGATTTTTGTGTATAAAGTTAGTTAAGACATTAGTATACTGAGCCCTAAAGCAATCTTTCTGTTTATCATCACAGCTTGAAATAATATTTTCCAAATCAGCAAGAAGGTGTGTGATTTTAATTTCTTTAGTTGGAGGACAAAGACTGAATTTGGGCCCAAGAGAAATTAAATCTATAATCTCTTGGGGAAAATTGATGTTGGTAAGGTTTTTAAACCATTTAGGCTGTGTTTTTATTTTAGTAATATTATAAGTTTTAAGTTGTTCAAGCTTTCTGATGTTTCTATTTTTTATATCTCTAAATATTTTGTTGTATTTAGTTTTCTGTCTGCTATCGAACTCGTCTATAACGTAATGAGGAAGAACATCAGAAAGTTGTTGAACCACATTGTTAAAATTGTGTTTTAAGTTAGTTAATTCACAGAAAGTTGCTTTTATCTCCAAATTTAAAATATTCTTTCTCAACCTGTTATTGAAGTTTCCGATCTTCTTGCCAAGGTAACCCTCACTGTGATGTACTAGGGCATTGATAGTCGCCGTACCATTAGTTATATGGTTCGGAGATATTTCGAACTGCCGACATTTTAGGAGAAAAATCCTTCTGTTTCGCATCGACGCCTGTTTGCTGGTAATTTTGGCCATGGTTTTAAGTAAGCACACTGTGGTGGCACCATAGTGATGTTTAATTTCTGAGAAAAACCCCATATCTGAAAAAATAAGGGAGAGTAGTCGCGACTGACTAGTTAAGAAAAAATATTCAAAACTGAAGTAGTGGGGATGCAGTCTTTATTGAAGGTGGCCTTAACTCAGGAATAAAACATGTTTTATTCCTTAGTTAAGGCCACCTTCAATAAAGACTGCATCCCCACTACTTCAGTTTTGAATATTTTTTCTTAACTAGTCAGTCGCGACTACTCTCCCTTATATATATATATATATATATATATATATATATATATATATATATATATATATATATATATATATATATATATATATATATATATATATATATATATATATATATATATGTGTGTGTGTTACGGTTAATTTGGATACTTGGCTAGTTTACAAACTAACCAGCTAGTTTGCAAACTAACTAAAGACACTGTTATTTTGAAGGAATCAGCCATTTCCCACAAAATAGCAGACGGTTTATAAACTAGCTGGTTAGTATGCAAACTATCGATTTGCTTCAGTTAAGATGAGGATTTTATTGAGGTTACCTTAACCTAAAAATCATGTTTTGTTTGTTGTCCAGAAAATCTAGCCAATGGTGGATCGGAGGGCACCCTAAGGTCGGAACAGGGTTAGCACCTGGTTAGGGGCCCTGAGCAGTCTCTTTCCTCGCAGGCGAAGAGGGATCGGTGCGAAAAAATCCACTATTGTTCCTTATGTACAGATTTTTCATTACTGCATGCGCTGATTCCTTCAAAATAACAGTGTCTTTAGTTAGTTTGCAAACTAGCTGGTTAGTTTGTAAACTAGCGAAGTATCCAAATTAACCGTAACATAGGTATATATATACATCGGTGTTTTAATTTTGACACGTATAACAAAAATTTCTTGCTAAAAGGGATTTTTCATAAATATATTTCTTTTATTTTATGTTTCAGGTTGTTTAGTTTACTTATTCGTCCACTGTCCATGGACTATTTACAATAAACAGATTGAACACGTCAAAAGGTTTACAAAAATCATTTAAAATATTCACACTTATATCACAAACAGTTGTTAAATAAAATAAAATGACACAACATTTAAAAGGTAAAATATATCGAAACGCTTCCCCACTCAGCTCCGCACATACGCAATGTGATATGGCGTTGTTGCCGATGGGCGGAGATCGGGTGGCCGAGGTTTGCTCAGGTTAAGTGGGGGGCAGATGGTACGGAAAACTAATTGTGCTACAGCTTGGACTCGACCGATTTAATTAATTAATATGTATTTTTTGTTACCAATTGTGTTTTAATAACACAAACAAAAGATATTACCACAAGCCTCACGCGTTAGTCTAAAACTTTTCCAAGCTTTAAAGAAGAAAAAACTTTCTAAAGGAGTTGCTATAATAATATGAAATTCTTCCAGATAGAAGTTTTATCATTATGTTTCTGCCGTGAACGTAAGAAATTGAAAATGCTTTAAGCTTAACCCAGAGAAGCTGCTCGCTTTCAAACCTAATATATTCTGATTTATAATTCAAAACTTTTTGTGTGTTGAAATATCTAAACTGTCTTTTTTTAAGAAATACCATCGCTTTAATAATATACGGAAAAACTTATTCACTTGCGCTTACATTTTCTTTATTTTAAATAAAAAGGGAAATTTGTTTGGAAATATCGGATAATCAGATTAATTTTAACAGAACAATAGAAATCGATATTCACGCGTTGACTTCGTTACAAGCAAAGCCAGATCACTTGAAAGGGATATTTTTTTCTTGAGAGCTTTTGTATCGTTTTCCCCTTTATCTGTTTGTTACAGAAATATTCAGTCGCAGCTGCTCTAGGTTTTCTCCAAATAATAACGCAGGTCAATCTATTTATAATTCGGGCTTGCATCACCTTCACTTTCCATTTCATTCATTTATGACTAAAATGCGAATGGACTGCTTAACAATACTGTTGTGCTCTGCAGAATTAAAGAAATATCTTAATCGGTACACATTTTTATAAAATGTGTTTGTATATACACAATTTTAATTAGAATATTTAAGTTTTTCTTAGATTATATTCCAATTTTTCTTTTCCTTTTCTGCTCTGATCAATTTATGAAGTTGATTCGACCTTTTTTTTACCTGGGACGGCCCACATAAACCTCAAGCCTATCAAAACAAATCAAAATAAGCTTTATTGCCGAAACAAAAACCCATCTTAACGTAGGGATTAAACCTATACAAACAATATCAATAAAAGTCAACTTAAAGCTTAAAGAATATATACCGTATCAACAAAATAAAACTTAAAAATAAATGCCAAAGGAAAATATACATGAAACAGATAATGTGTAAATAAAATATGGAGTTTGTCACCAACGATCCACAGCCACACTTAACTGAAACAAATCTTTCGAATTTCTTGGCGAATCCTAGATTGTAGCTCCTGATATTCTCAAGGTCTTTGACCAAGTATCGCGTGCCATACTCCTGAACAAACTGCTTGCTGTCTTTCTCCCAAGCTATGCACCTGGATCAGTGGCTTTTTCTCTAATCGGCGTATATCTCTCGTGGTGGACTCATCTAACTTCCATCCTATCAATGCTGGCGTACCTCAATTAATCTTAGATTGGGGTACTAAGAACCTTGTTCAATTCAACGCCTCCAAAACCCAGTCTTGCTCCCTGTTAAGCAAAATATGCAGCAATTCTTACCCCATTCACATGAATGACCAAGCTCTACAGAACAATGAAACGTTCGATCTTGTTGGCATCGCTTTCAAACATGATCTCAGCTGGCACAAACATGTTACTTCAGTAACCACATCGGCAGCTAAAAAGCTTGGTTTTCTCTCTCGAGCCAGAAAATACTTCTCCCCTTTCAACTTACACACCATCTACGTTTCCCAAATAAGACCTAACTTAGAGTACCTACTGTTTCGACATCTCGGCAGTGTCATCACCCTCGACACTTAACACTATTGATTCTATCCAAAAGAGAGCCACTCGACTCATCTATCTGTCCTCACAACAAACCCCCCTTTTCTCGCTCATCGCCGCGCTGTTGGGGATTTATCCCTTTTCTACCGGTACTTCCACGGATTTTGCTTTAAGGAACTCCTCCCTTGGCCGTCCCTAACAGAACAACAAAAAGCGCGTTACGTGGCTAACCCTTTACCGTACAGCTACAAAACATCTCAGTTCTCTCGCTCATTCATACCTAGAGTCTCAAGATTATGGAGCAAATTGCCTGCAGATATTTTCCCTGCCCTCCCAACCTTCAATTCTTTAAACCTCGTGTCAATAGACTACATTTCCCTTTTCTTTAGATGCCCACGATACGTTAGTACTTAGGCTTGAAGTCTACGTGGACTGTCTTAGATAAAAAAAATGTAGGTATATATAAAAAGGGATACCAGGCGCATGAGGTCATTTGCTCAGTGATCCACCTAAATTTATTTTCAATGATCTTCCTAATAATTTATTTTTTAAAACCAAAAAATAATATTCTCTAGTAATTACTAATAATAATTGTAACTGTGCCTATAAAACATTAAAACCTACAGTAATTACGACTTTGACAATAACTTGGCAACTCGACGCATTAATATTTCAGAATTGTATCCGTGCTGCCGCCAAGCTCTTGTTCATCGTTCATCATTATTAGTCGCCGGCATTTGTTAAGTTGAAGAAGTGTTTCTTTCGTCTTTCGACCTAATTTTGTTGTTTTGTTTTGATATTATTTGATATTTGTGTTGTGTCCTTTGTGTAGTACTAGTACTTGAGTATTTATGTTAACAATGACTTCAACAGTGCAAGAAATACTGCAGTGTAAAATAAGTAGGGCATACACATTTGAAAAACGTTTAGAAATTAAAGAAAAAGGACGCCCCAAAACTTTTCTGGATCTAAAACAGACCAGATTCTGAAATTTAAGGGACTTGTTCCAGCTTTGGTTGACAAAAATAAGGAGATCAGCTGTGGATCTTTGGTTACGAAATCCGTACTAGCTGTCATGGATGATTTTGTGATTTTCTAGATATTCTGAACTTTGCAAGTTCTTCATAACTTTGCTGACAACAGAGAGAAGAGAAATAGGTCTATAATTGGATGAAAGTGACTTAAAACTTTTCTTCCATCTGTCTGGAAGAAGTTTAATGCAATACCTACTGTTATTTCTGTATGGTTGTCAGCTTTTGTATAAAGATATATAATATAAAATTTCTTTGGGAACGTGACGTGTCAAAAATGTTTGCTTGCTCTGCGTCTCTGTAAGCGGCTTCGTAATCCCAAAATATCGTAACACTGTGACAAGGTAAATCCCTTACATCTAAAATATTTCCTGCTACAGTTGCGTTATTTTCAGTAAAAATATATTATCAGTTTTCAATTTATTTACTTATATACGAATAGTAGAGTACATCCATGGTGATCTGGACATCAGTCTATGTAGAAAATATATATATATATATATATATATATATCTATATATATATATATATATATATATATATATATATATATATATATATATATATATATATATATATATATATATATATATATATATATATATATATGTATACATAAGAATCATATTAATTCGCTTATTGAGTGTAGATGAAAACGATATTCAGAAACTACCTTTTCCACTTTTCCAGAAGGCACGTACTGTAATTAGCATAACCTCTTCCGGGTAACTTATCCAGGTTTCTATCTGATTGAGTTTAGCAACATTTCAAACTATATACAGCTTGCGGCAAGTCCTAATTTTGTTTCGTAATTTAGTAAATAGTTTAATCCCACCTCGGTTAGCTATTATTGGACAAAACAATGCCCACAGCCCACAACAATGTCATTTAATTTATAAATATTGACTTACTGGCTAGCTTTGTTCTAGGAACGTTAAAAAGACGCAGCTGGTTTTGAGGATAAATAATATTGGCATCGATAAATAAGAAGTGCACACGTATTTTCTCTAAAATATATACTGCCAAAAATTGTTGTTTTGTCTTTTTCCCACTTTGCCGCTGTTAAGTTGATAAATGAGCTGGCCACTTTGTCGGTAATAAATTGGACATTAAAAAAATAATGTGATACAACTCTTTACTTTAAATATTTAAATTTTGTAATGAAATCTTGTACTTCATCAAAATATCTTAATTAAATTAAAAAATAAAAATTTATTGTAGTGTAACTTAAATCTTGTACAAAAATATAATAATTATTATTATTCTGCGAATTTATAACTATAAATAAGAAAAATAAACATCAAACTTTTCTTAAAATTAAGTCTTCGCTTTCTTAGACCTTTTGCGATTTAACCCTAATACTGTATTTCCAAGTCCCTTCGTTTTTTGACTTTTCCTGGCATCTGTATGTCTCGTAATTCAAACTTAGGCTGTTCTTTATACATTTTTTCCCATTTTGAAACTTGGATGTTCCACTGAAAAAAAATGTTTAAGTTGCAACCTATTTAACATTTAAACCTCCGATTGTATTAATCAAACTTTTCATACCTTCAATAAGGGTGTTCAATTGACTGACATCAAGTTGATTGGAATTCTTGCATCTTCGTTCGCCAACAAGCAAATAGCTACAATCTCACTCAGACCGCTTCCATCTTCTACCATTATTATGTAAGTCGCAAACCTTAGACCTACCAGGCAATAGGTACCATCAACAAAAATAATTTCTGGAAAACATTCCATGTACTTTTTCATTCTGTCATCTTGGCAAAATAAACCCTTGAAAATTTCATTTTGAGCAACTAAAACCTCAATATCACTACAACGGTATGAATTTCTTAAAATATGGATGCATTATTCAAAATTATTTGCCTCAGTCTTGCTGCGGTTTCCGAGATTAGTGAGGTCCTTTAATGTTATTTTACAATCTGTTTCTCTAATTCCGTTATCTAAAATGATTTTTTTATTTGCTCCAGCCTTCAATGCTTCTTGAGTAGTAAGTTTGATATTTTTTGGCAAATTTAGTTTCTGTTTTGCTAGAGAATTGAAATAAGCTTTGTATGAAGTATGATTGTGATTTTATTCAAGCTCCGGGATGCATAGAAATTGTTTACACTCACTTACTCTCAAGAAAATGCTAGCCTGGCAGCCTTGCTTATAAGTGGAATACTTCCTTCTTGACTTTTCATTTTTTGTCTTGAATGGTCTTCCACCTTTAACACAGGCTAACCGAAGAGAATAGTATTTCAGAGCCGGATTAATATCCACTACAGTATTAGGATTTCGTTGTCTTTGATTGTTCTGCTATCACACCACCAAAACTCATTATTTGTTGCTTTCTTGTAGTCCACCAAATCACAATTAAAATTTTCATATGAAGAAAATTTATCACCTACATTCATGTTGTATAGTTTTTACGCAAAATTAAAACAACACAATGTTGACATATCATTTAAAAAAACGTAAGTATTATTGTTTTAGGTTAGAACTGCCGGTATTCTGTTTTGGCCGTGTCTGGACTACGAAGCCGTCACCCGAGAAATTTTGTATTCGAGTGCCGGCGCCGGTATCCATGCATCAACATTTTGGGAACCAGCGCCGGCAGTCATATATGTGTTCTTTTAATAGAAAACGAACAAGGTATGTTTACGCTTGCGCAAACCTGCTATAAAAAATGAAATTTTTCATAACGCGAATCTCCTTTATTTTACAAGCAAAAACTTTCATTAAGTATTAGTGACATTTTTACGTATCTTGCAAAATTTGGTCCATTTGTCATCTTTCAAACTCCATTCACAGACATACTGTATATCATTAATAGACTCCGAAATAGGTACAAGTAAAGTACATAGACTAAATTCACCGTAAAAGAATATTGAACTATTCCGATTTGTCGTCGAATTTAGATATACTAAAACTAAATTGTAGGTTTTTAGTCATCATTTCTTCAACACAAAAATATTTAAAATAATATAATAGGGATCATCACTGTTTTTTTTTATCTAAAGTTAACCTCAAGAAACTTTTAAATTTCAGTCCGGTGAAACTTTGACATGTTAATGCTTCCTCGAAAGCGAGAATCCTACTGACACCCACAGAACATTTTTTCAGAGCGAACATTTTATTTTGACCCTACTTATCGAAGTTAAATTGAGAAAACTTCGTATTTTCAAAGTTCAGCGAAACTTATTTTGATTTAAGCTGACACATGTTCTCCGTGAAGGATAAAAAGGAAAATTATCGAAAACAAAATTTAGGTTTTATATTTGACAACAGTGGTGGCTAAATCCCAGGGTCTACAACTATTTAACTAACTTTACACAGAAGAACAAAATTAAGGTACTTTCAAATCTCAGAGAATCAAGCCTATCTAATATTGAAGTATAGCTTGGCTACTAAGAGTTCGATTGGAAGTTTCCTTTGGTAAAAACGACTTTTTCAATGATCAGCCGCTAATGCCCAATTCCAACAAACCACGCCAGTGTGTTTGTGGATGATTTAAATGTAAAACCGGTGAAATATCTTCTGTACATATTTTCAAACTCTTTTTAAGTCTGTTAGAAAGCAATATTTTGGGACTTAGGAAGAAAAATATCTCGAGCTTTCTTTCAATTTTATTAAGTTAACTGGAGCATATTTTACTTGGCAGGCTTGTTAAGATAAGCGTAAACTTATTTTACAGACGTAATATTATTTTTCAATAATGGCGAGTGGGTGCCTTGTTTTGTTTTCTTAAGCTCAATCTTACTGTGAATTTAGCAGAAATCTTTTTTTACGTTCACGTTGTTTATTTATTTCGACGAATTTAATGAAAGATACTTGTCAGCTTAGTAAGTTAACGGGGGCTTGGGGATATAATCATTATCATTTTACTCGTAAGAAGTTACAAGCGACATTTTAATTAAGTAGGTAGTTCATTAGATTTATTTATTTAGGAGGAAAAGATTGCAGACACAATACATCAGTTACAACAACAACAGAAAACTATATTAATAATAAGGATAATCAATATTGCACCTAGGTACGCAATACCTGTATGTGCAAAAGAGTCCCAAATATGTTACAAAAATAAGAAACCGGATACACATACACTCATACATTGACACAGGACAGAAAGATTGAAAAGCCAAACTGCAACACTCCCAAGAATTAAACAGTATTAAACTTAGTTACTAGCCTATTTATTATTAAATAACCGAAGGAACATATCAAGATTTTCTTGAACATAAATCTTTCTTTTTCTTCTAAAGATTAAACTAGATGGAGCATTTCTTATGCTTAAGAGTAAAACGTTGTAGCATTACTCTTGAAAGGTAACATAGGTAAAAGGTATAGCCGAATGAAGAATATAACTGCCAAGTTCTGAAGTTTTTATTTTTAAGAAAATAAATATGATAATCACGGCAGAACAAAAAGCTTTTATTATCGAAAGTTACTATAGAAATGGTAGAAGGGTTGATGGCCAGTGGGTTTGTTCAACACGGGACTCCATTCAGGTTTTTCAAACAGAATTTCCACACATAGTCATGGATTTCGACTAGTTTCGCCAAGTTGTCACTAGAATATACCCTACCGCACCTGCAATACACTCCTGAAATATGACCTGCATATGCGCGCCTATCATCTAAGTTCGGTCCAAGAAGTGTTACCAAACGACAAGCCGCAGCAAATGCAATTTTCAGAGTGGTTTATGGGTGATTTGCATAATAATGAAAGCATATATAAAAAACCTTTTTTACTGACAAGGCATGGTTTTACCAAACCCAACCCAACCTAACCCAAACTTTCTTATTTTGCATTTTAAAAGAAAAGTAAGGAAAAAGACTGTGGATCTACCTTTCGGTAAAAGCCACTTACAGAGAATTCAACAGAAAACAACATTATATCCTTACAAACCGGTGAGAATTCATAAACTTGAAGGAGGTGATGATGCGCTTCGTTTAGAATTTTGTTTGTTGATGCGAAAACGTATTATGATGGAAAGATATTTTTACAGAAACATTGTTTTCTCTGAGGAAGCAACATTCACCATGAATGGAGTCGTTAGCAGCAAAAATTTTTTATATTGGTCTAAAAAAATCAAAATTTCCGTAACCATAACAAATAGTCAGCGATATAAAAAAGTCAATTTTTCATGTGCAATAATAATGTATAATTAAATTATTGGTCCCTATTTTTTCGACGGAACCGTAAACTAGATCCTATACATAGAGATATTGGAAAACTTCTTACTCCCTGCTCTGGTTAGGTTGGGTTGGGTTTGGGATAAAGTAAATTTGCAGGTGAGACCGACACTTCAGTTGTCTCTTTGTTGTCCTGCACATAAAGCATTTCGAGTTAGGGAGTGGTTAGATAGACATTTTTCTAACAAATGGATTGGACAGTTCGGTCCTATTAAATGGCCTCCACGTTGCCCAGACATTGATTTGACATGACATAGATTTTTTTATGGGGACATCTCAAACAAAAAGTTTATGTAAATGATCTTCACAATGATGAAAATATTTTAAAACAGAACATTACAGAAACAATAGCCGATATAAATGAGCATGAGTATCGTAATCTGGAGACCCTAGGTATAAATAATCGCGAGAAGTGGGATGTTCTAGGCTTTTGTAGTTGGACAGTAAAGGGATGCGTATGTAACGCGGCTCTTTTTGTTCTGTTAGGAACAGTTCTTCAGAGGAAAATCAAGCAAGACTGGGTTTTGGAGGCGGATGTAATGAACATCGATTTCAGTGCTTTCAATACTGTCTGACATTAAATAACTATGATAGCGGATTATCAGATTTTATTCTATGTACGATAATAGATCCTCAAAAGAAGTAAGTAAGTGACTTTAGGTTATATAATGCCTTGCTCGTTATCATCCGAAAAGGGTGTCTTTGCAATATCTAAACTAAGCAAACCTAAACAAAATTTGAAATGTAAATTTGTAGCATCAAGCTATGCGTAACGCTTATAAAAGAAAATGATTTATAAACCACTGAAATTCAACAAGTTTTCTTAGAGCGAAAATAGTAATAAATTATCAGCCATAAGCTTGCCAAGTCAAGTTTGTAAACTTTGGCCGTTGAGTTGGCAAACTGGTATTTCACACTCAATCCGTAAGAAAATTTATTTGGCGGAATATTAATTAAAATTACTGATAATTTTGAGTCGCAAGCCGAGCTTGACTCAGTGAAGTGCTTAGGTTTTGTTAGTTTTTTGATGTAAAACCTTTAAAGTACCGTTGGAAACTTTACATAACTTTTTGAATATGCAGTATATCTGTAATTGACGTACAGTTAGGGCAACTGAAATCCGGACAGCACTTTATTAAGGTACTTATGGGTATTAAAAGCTAAATAGAATAGTAAGTTTTGAATGGTGTCGGCCTCTACTTGACGAAAATCCTTTATACATGATAGACAGTTTTAGTCAAATTTCCACTTTTATTTAATACTTTATAACATGACGCGTTTCACTACACTACAGCTTCATCGGATGTTTGTTACAGACTAAATCTTAAACTAAAAGTTCACAAAGGTGTCATAAAATACAACAATCTAGGTAGATACATAAAATGTTAATTTAGGTTCTATTATTATACTAATTTGCTATGGAGAATTCTCACTGGGCTTCATATTTATTAGGTAAATAAGGTTAATAAGGGTGAGTTATTTAATTATAATTGATCATTAAGTAATATGTCGAAATTTTCCAACCGATTTGTCTCAAGATTTTCAAGTAAATTAAATTTCTTACGTTAGTAAGTATTAAATAAAAGTGGAAATTTGACTAAAACTGTCTATCATGTATAAAGGATTTTCGTCAAGTAGAGGCCGACACCATTCAAAAATTACTATTCTATTTAGCTTTTAACACCTATAAGTACCTTAAATCTATTTAAATTAAAAATGGTAGTGTCAGTGTCAAAAAGTGGCATATTTTTCTGTCTTAATAAATACGCATATCTGTGCATGGCCACGCCGCACTTAAGCAAAGAAGAGAAAAACAAAATACTCACACTAATAGATGAAGGTTCGTCAAGAAGAACTGTAGGCGAAAGACTCGGAGTACCAAAAAGTACTGTTCATGACATAAAAAATAAATATAATGAAATAAATTCACTAGACAGAAAAGTAGGAAGAGGCGGTCATAGGATTTCTTCTGAACAGCAAGTACATTTTCCGAACCGGTTGTACACTTTCTTCAAAATCATCCTTTCCAATTTGCAGTAGCAGCAAAGCCCAACTCCAATTTTCCAGTCTATGTAAGAACTGGTCGAAATCGTATAAAGAAGATATCTAACTCGCATAATCATCTTGCAGCAAAAAAGCCTTTTTTAAGTCAAGGAACAGCGAGTTGGGGTTTCACTGCAATTCCACACGAAGGGAATGGACTGTTTGGCAAAATGTTGTATGTACCGATGCAGAAAGTATTTCAGTCGTATTATAATGGTTGCGTTAGAGTGTACAGGCCTCTAAATACGCGTTTTAAAGAAAAATATAAACAAAAGTTCTCGGTTAACATTTGGGGATGGATGAGTGCTAAAGGGGTTTGAGGTGTGCACAAATATTGAAAAGTTTAACACAGATGCGTATGTAAATATATTAGAAAACGTTATGCTAGCATCCGTAGTTGCCGAGTTTCTAAACTATTTTATTTAGAATTTACTAGCATGACAACTGCCTTATCCACACGGCTAGAAGAAATATCCAGGGATTACCATGTCCTTCTCGGAGCCTGGATATTAACCCAATGGAAAAAGTCTGGGGCTTTATGGTCAAAAAACAAACGGAGCAAATGATTTTCGTTTAATAAATAGAGACCATTTATGGGCCAAAATTCAAGAAGCTTCGAAAACATTACCGCCAAACTATACTCTAGGCTTAGTGGATTGAATACCCAGAAGATCAAACGCTTTAATTAACAGAAATGGAGGAACAACAAAATATTAGTTTATTATTTTTTTTTTAGTAAAATACCAATTTAATAACCCAATCAAACTTATTTCTTTTATTTACTTAACAATATAATTTAATTTTAGTATTAAATACTATTGTTTATCTACTTCCCATAGTTAAGCCAGTAACTAAATTGTGTGTGCAAAGTTTATTTTAAAAAACATTTTCCTCGCAAATTCAGTGTGCTCGAATAATGCGACTGCAGAATAAAATCATCGTAAAAGTGATATAAAAAATATCTTCTGAAATAATAGTTTAACTAGTAATGGTGGACAAAAATTAAGGTAAAAGCCTAATTTACCCAAACATGCATAAATATCATAAAATGTCAAATTGGTGTCCGAATTTGATTTGCCGTAAAAGTACATCTAAGTCGCAGTTTAAGTGACAAGTTCTTAGTATTGTGATTAATTGCTTTTAGACTTTATGGTATAACCCTTTTTTATCACAGCTCTACATTTGGCTGTTTTAGCATCCCTTAAAATAATGTGAGTCATACAGCAATAAATGGTGACGATGTTTACTAACTTTATGTCATTTCACAATGTGTGGTGAATATTTTTTAAATATCTTCTTACCTATTTTTATGTTATTGACCATAAATAATGCCTTTGTTGTGTTTGTTGATCTCATTAGTTTTAAAAAAGATATGGTCGATAGTGCATATGAATTAATTGTTTTATTTATTCTCCTTCTCTTAATTAAAAGAAAATTAAAGAAAATTTTTGTTTATGACACCAATATTCCTACTCAAAACTCTTCCACCAACATTATATATTTTTTCCATTTAGGAAAAATCAACAATAACGAAAAAGGGGATTTTGTAACGTAGGTTTTCAGTTATAAAGTGAAAGTAATACAGAATTTGTTCCATTTTTATTGAACAGGGTTGCAAAAAAAGGCAAATAAAGGTAGGAAAGCTTCTATAGATTCGTTCGTTAAATAACTCTATAGCAATATTTGCTGTTTTTTTTTGTATTTTTGCGAATTGAAATATTGAAACGCTTGGAAATAAAGCCAAATGGCGTTGAAGTAAACAAATATATTTTTTAACTGAAAATAACCTCTTGCTGCTTACATTTTCCGACTTTTTTCAAGACAAACAATAAAAACATTTAAAAATTTGTATCTTTGTATTATTTCAAACTAAAGTTTCATTTGCTTTTGAAAAATAGGCCATACGCCCGTTTGGTGTTAATATGAAATTAGTTGTCCTAGTTGTGTAATATACTCCGCGGCAAAAAAAGCCATTCCAAAAGTATGGCTAATGTTTGATTTGTTATACCTTTCTTATTTTTAATCCGATTTTTATAATTTTTAGCAGTTTGTGAATTAATTAATTAAAATTATAGTGTATTTGTTAAATAATAAACTTTCTTGTTTAGGTCAGGCTATACAGGTCCAAATAGAAATGTTGTTCTTTGTCGTAAGTTCACAACACTCTGTGGAAAAATTGAATCACCAATTTCTTTTGTTGAGATCTTGGTTATGAAGTTCCACGTATTTCTAACATTTTGTTTTTTATTCATCTCAATGTCTCTTTTCTTGTAGGAGTTGTACATATTTAAATAAAACGCTGATAATTTTACAGCATTTCTTAAAAATGGATATTAACCAGTCGATATAAAATAATCAAGGCGGTCCCGTAATGGTTTGGGCAGGTATTTCTAGTGAAGCACATACCGACCTTGTATTAATTGGCGGCTGGTGAAATTTTAAAGTAGTATATCTGTGTTGCTAGTGAGCCTACTAGGGATGTTTTGGCAAAGAAAAAAAATATTTTGTAATTTGCGAAAAAAAGTTGAATTTTTGCGGAGCCCCCTTGGCAAAAAAGTGAACACGTGCAAAAAATCAACTATATTCCGCAAATTATAAAATATCTTTTTTATTTACCAAAACAGTCCTAGTAGGCTCACTATTAAAAACCTAAACTTGGCATGGTAAGTAGCAACCGAGATAAAAAACTTTGAAATTTCACCAGCCAGAAATGCTTGTATTTGTTGACAATTGAGCTCTAAACGCCCATCGTTATGAAGTGAGAATTCAAAGACTGGAATGGCCCGCCTCTAGCCCAGATCTAAACCCTATAGAACATTTCTGGGATGAACTAAAAAGGCTAGCACTGAGCGAGGAATATCAGGCAATTCTTCAAGAGAGAATAACCAATCTTATTCATTCAATGCCACGAAGGCTGCGTGTTGTTATTGCAGCTAGAAGTGAACATACCTTTTTTTAAAGCAAAGTTTTCCTTTGAGCCAGCGAAGTGAACATTTGCATGCAAGTAGGGAGCGATAGATGGTAAAGGAAAAAAGGCATCTGCCGACCTTAATCCGCCCGGAAGTGGTGGCAGAAGCAGATTAACTTACTCCATTTTTCGACAATCGCTAGCCCCATAACTAAATATCTTGAAATTGTGCATGCAAGTAAATTAACGCTAACCCTTTTGAGAATTTTTTTGTCTGCCAGCAGTCTTCTGTCCGGGAGCCATTTCTGCCGGTCACCTTTTATAGATCGCCTGTCATGCGGTCTATACTCCTAGCCGTTAGCGAGAAAATGTTCGTTGGTTGCCGTCATTCTCGGTATTTTACCATTCTCGATTTTTTTTCTCGAAAAGGGTCGGAGAAGCACTCAAATTTTCTGGGTTAATAGAGGGGTAGTGCATTCAGCTTCGATAAAAAGTCAATTATACAGGGTTTATCGTTTCGGAGATATTAAACGTCAAGAAATTTCCGCGATTTCGAATGGGATCGATAACAGGTAGCAAAAGTTAATTAAATCGATTTAAATTTTCGGAGGTTGTAGAAGACCCGGAGCTTCAGAACGCTATTGAAATTGGTGAGTATCGGGAAATGGGAAGTAATTCTTATGAATTTTTTTAGGTCGGGAAATGCCACTTGCCATTTGGTACTTAATAACTCGAAAACGGAAAGTCGCATCGAAAAACGGTTTGACACGTCAATCTTTAGTAACTCAAGTTATTTTTTATTCAATATACCTATCTTTCTCTATGTAAAACGACTGAAAATTGGAAAAATTTGGGAAAAACTGAAATTTACGATTTTTGATGCAAATTTTCGACGGTTTCTAGTTTTTTTTGGCGGTCAAAATGGATCCAAATCGAAATCTCATGTATCTCATCGGAAAGAACGTGTCAAAATACGTTGTTTATATATTTTTTAGTTTCTTTATTCTTTATAGGAAGGGCGCAATCGACGATTAAATTTCGATTTTGTTGATTTTTTTTTGATGACATCTCTACATTCGGATCACTCTGTATCTTTTCCTATCTAATTTCGTAAAACTTTTTCAACGTTACCTTATAGAGAGATAATGAGGCTTTAAAATATATCCCGAATCGGTCTTCCAGGAGCGTATTTAGGGGGTTAAAACTACTTTTTTCTATTTTTCCCATCAAAACTCAGCTTTAACCGGCATTATTCTATATTATTTCTCTTATTTAGGTGTTCTTTCTGGGTTTATTTTCATTCCTCGTCATCTAAAAGTACTCCGAACTAATTAAAATTACATATTTTTTTTGTTAAAATAAAAAGGTTTTTCTGCATCTGGGCATGAACAAATTAAAAAAACGGAAATTTGAGACGACTGTCATGAAAAAACAAAAGAAGCGGACTTGCTTTATATCGAAATTAAATATAATGTGTCAAAATTTCGCAAAAAGTCTAGTTTTTATTGCATGCAGGATTGGAAGTTTCCTGGGCCGATTTTGGCTTGGGATATACATGGAAACGATACAATGGACGTTCTATTTAGGATTCCGGTACATTTCATTGGACGAGTTACGCATTAAATGCCATTTTCATTAATTTTTCGATGACCCGACAATGCTTATAGAATATACCGAAATCAGTTTCTATACGTAGAAATGTATTAAAATACGAAATGTCAAAATTTGGGAAAAATGTAGTAAGTTAATCCGCTTCTGCAACCACTTCCGGCCGGATTAAGATCGGCAGAAGCGTTTTTTCCTTCACCATCTATCGCTCCCTACTTGCATGAAAATTTTCACGTCGCTTGCTCAAGGAAAAAATTAAAAAAAAAAAACCTTGAAGTGCCAATTTTTATTGACAGCACACGTAATGTCATTCCCTGTTAATCCAAATGCTAGGATTCAATACAAAAAGGTCTCATGTCGCTAGCTTCCCGGTACTGGCGGTACGGCCTCTAACTCCCCTAATACATTAAGACCTAATACCTGGCCTCTAACTAACAGCCGAACTTAAAAATCTAAAATATCGTATATACCGACTTCTGTATTTATTATTATGTATTTCCAAACCTACCTACCGTTCGCAGGGTACCAAACAAATTACCTTCTACGTTACTTGTAGTTTTATTGTGAATGTTACTTTTTTCCTAACAAATAAATTCCAGTTTTGTAAATAACACAGAAAAAGTTTAATAAACCGTGGCAAAAAGGAAAGCAAACAGCATGGCAATAAGTTTGTCGTAATATTAAGAAATAGCTTTCAAAGTAAAACAGCCCGAAGAAAACCCAATAACGCTTAATAGAACTTAGTTAATTACAGGGAAAAATCAACGTTTCGTTTAACTTTTTCCTGACAATAAAACGTATTTACTTACCCTCCAATGCTTCTCGAAGTAGCGTAGAAGGGTTGCCAAATATTTTCTGCAAAAGGGTCCGGATACATTGGGAGTTCGTTTGTTAACTCCGCCGCTCTTGATTGTCTTTTTGAAAACCTGAAATAAACATTCCCTTAAACATTGCTTGGTTTAAATTAAAAATTAAATATATATCATTTCATTCAGAAAAAGCAGCTTCAGCAAGAAATTCTAAGAGACATTTAGATTATTTTGTAATTTGATGCCTACTTCATTCAAGAAGTAGAGCGAAAACTTTATTTATGGTTCAATACATATTCGTGTTTTACATTAAACCTTCTGACACCAAAAGGGTAATTCCTGCCAGGATCAGATACGGGTGAGAGAGGCTACCTACGTGCCTTTTATTGTTTTATTTTTTATGGTTGTAAATAAAAAAAAAACTGGGATACAGACTCCTAACAGGTCTAGTGTGGATGTTGTTTTTGTATTATGTATACTTTATATCTGAAAAACAATTCTTTATAGAGAACAGACGGGTATAGTCAGGGTAGGAAACGTGTCAAAAAGAACCCTTAAAAATCAAACGCCAACTATTACAGTCTTGACATTTCTTGCATATATATATATATATATATATATATATATATATATATATATATATATATATATATATATATATATATATATATATATATATATATATATATATATAATATATATATATATATATATATATATATATATATATATATATATATATATATATATATATATATATATATATATATATATATATATATATGTGTGTGTGTAGAGAGAGAGAGAGAGAGAGCTAAGATAAATATAAATATGCAGGAAAACGAGCGTGGCAAATCCTACCAAAAATCTACACTAACTGCCTAAGATCATATACCACAAAGTTGGAATAGCGCCAATATAGTCCTAATCCACAAGAATGGCAGTAAAGAAGACATAAGAAACTATTGACCAATCAGTCTACTACCAATAATATACAAGGTATTCACAAAGATCATAAATACCAGAATACAGAACACACTAGGTGCTGCACAACCACGGGATAGGCTGGCTTTAGAAGTGGCTTCGGCACAATCGACCACATCCACACATTAAGAGAGGTCATCATCGAGCAAAGGAATCTGAAATACCTCTGACACAGCCTTCATAGACTTTGAGAAGGCGTTCGACTCGATATATCCCAAAGCTATAATACAAGCCCTAACTAGTCATGGTGACGACAAACCGTATATAGATATCCTGGCAAACATAGTCAAAAAAGCCAAAGCCAGAGTACATGATATATTGTATTAATCGCCAAGGCGCCAAAAACCCTGATGAACTTCAACAGCAAATTGACGAACTAAATATACCATGCAATAAAGTAGGTCTGAAGATGAACCTAGCCAAAACCAAGAAATGTACAACGAACTGGTAGGCAAACAAGACATAAATGTAAACAGCACCACGCTGGAAGTAGTAGAAGAATACATATACCTAGGCCAACTAATACACATCTCGGGATCTCTACTACCAGAAATCAACAGAAGAATAAAACTAGCATGGAGAGCAAAACTCCAGATAGCACAAAGGGCTGTGGAATGATGCATGCTAGGAATAACTAGAAGGGACCGCAAGAGAATAGAGTGGATAAGACACAAAACCTAGGTAATAGACGTCATCTACAGAATCTAGTCCCTAAAACGGCAATGGGCAGGACACTTGGCGAGAAGAACTGACAATAGATGGACCACAAGAATTACACAGTGGTATCCCGAGGCGCGAAAAGACCAAGAAGACGTCCAAACTTAAGATGGACTATGATATAAAGAAATTAGCAGGACTAACCTGGGCCCGCATAGTCAACAATAGACAGCAATGGGCCGAAATGAAAAATGAATATGTAAGGGAAGCTACACGATAATTGAAAATGGTTGAAACAGTTGGAAATGATGATGATATGTATATCTGTGGCTTGATGCAAGAAGTGCCACTGTCAAATTTTGACCAAAGTGAGTTATTATCCATATTGATATTATAGTCACCCCTAGTTTCTATATATATATATATATATATATATATATATATATATATATATATATATATATACATATATCTATGAACTTTTATAACTCTCCCGGTGTCACTAGAAAGTAAACAAGGCTGACTTGATGAAAAGCGTTCCTCTGATTATTCTTTGGTTATGACATTTAAAATTTGTGTTTGTTTGCGTTACTCCATCCACATTCTACGAACTTAATATTACAGTTTGATGAATGTTCAGAATGAAAACATTTTTAATTAAACAAGCAACTCGGAGCTTAAATATACGTGGCAATACACAGCTGTGATTATGTTTTCTAATGCGGAAACATCATACCAGCTGTTACAATTAAAATGTTATGAATCGGTTTAAAGGGTCATGGTTTCATTGATTTAAGCTTTAAAATCTGCATTTGTACTGGAGCTTGAATACAGTTTTCGGCCCACGCGAATTTCTGATTTAATGCTTATGGTTATGATTTTAAGTCCCAAATTGTTGCCTTGTACATATCCAAGGTCTTCAACTAAGCATTACATGCCTTTTAACAACACACATCTTTAATCGACCTTGTTTGAAATTATATAAACTGCTGGCCACTCGAACTTACACATAGAGATTTTTAGGCAAAATTTAAAGTTCAATATTTTCAACAGGAATGCAAATTTTTGAACGCGTCTTGCAGATTTTCAGAGCTAGTTTTTTTCTGATTAAGCTGCATGACGTATATTTATCGTAGGACCATAGGTTTATTATATTATTATATCAATGAAGTCATGCAAAAAATAAAAAAGTTTGTATGAGTGAAATTTCCGCAAAAAAATTTTTTGGTCGTTGCAATATGGTTCGTTACTAAGGCAACATCAATATCTCTAGACGTTTTTGTCACTTTTTGGATTAAGGCCCTTAGGTCTTGTACACACTACTAAACATAAAATTTGGGTAGAAAATTTTTTAAATTGCTATAACTTGACATTGGATTGACGGTTCTTGATGCTTTTTACGGATTTGGAATCCTTATTTCACGTAGATTTTCTATAATCTAAGCATTTTATTTGGGGGTTGAAATATACAGGTTGAAATTTACACATTATACCGGGTCGATAATAGACAAAAACGTAGGGTCTCGCTCTAAGGTTTGGCATTATTTCAGTTTTTATAAAAATAAATTCTCACCTCAAGTTGTTTTTGTTTAATGTCCTTTGCACTGTTCTGTCCAAAACTTTCACCCCAGTTTATTGTCTCAAAGAGTCATTCAGTTTTGTAGAGTTCTTTGTCTACCCCCATGCCCATATTTATGATCGGCTGTAATTTCTACGCGACGCGTCAATTTCAAAGTAGGCATTGGAAAAACAAATTTGTTGCTATGGAATTAAAAACTGTTAACATTATTTTAGAAATAATCTGACACATTTCAATGTTATAATTTTGTAAATTTTAATTAATATGAGGCGTTTAACCACGGCAGAAAGGGAAAATTGCATTCGACTTCTCAACGAAGGAATGTTAAAAAAGCAAATTGCGCGCATTTATAATGTCAGCCGAAAGACACTTTATAATTTGAACCGTCGCGTCGAAACTACTGGTAATCATAATTATGGGCATGGGGGTGGACATACAAAAAAAATAAACCAAAGAACCGAAAGATTTTTAATGAGAGAAACTATGCAGAATAGAACAAAGAACTCTAAAAAACTAAATGACTCTTTAAGGCAACAAACTGGGGTGAGAGTTTCAGACAGAACAGTCAGAATAACATTAAATAAAAACAACTTGAGGTGAGAATTTATTTTTACAAAAACAACATAATGCCAAACATTTTAAATTTTAGAGCCCGTCGCAGAGCAAAATGTGTGCGGTTATTACAACACCATAGAGCGAATAGGCGGGCATGGGCAAATCGGCATGCGAATTGGGGTAATGCAGAGTGGAGCCATTGTTTATTTTCTGACGAAACAAGATTTAATTTGATTCACTCCCATGGCCGAATGTTAGTTTGGAGAAGGCCAAATGAGCGGTATTTGGAGGAAAATATGGCCCCTCAAGAGGCATTTGGTGGCGGAGGTGTTACAGTGTGGGGAGGTATCATAAGAAATGGTAAAACCGAGCTATTCATTACCAACCAAACCGTTAACGCTACTGTTTATCAGGAGGAAATTTTGGAACCTATTGTTGTTCCTTTTGCTCGAAATTATGGCCCAGAATTTCTATTGGTGGATGACAACGCTCGACCTCACAGAGCCCGAAGGATCACAGAGCTTTTGCAGGCACAGAACATCAATAGGATGGACTGGCCTGCAAAATCTCCGGATCTTAATGTCATCGAGCACGTTTGGTCTTATTTAGAACTTAAAATAAGATCGCGTGATGTACCCCCTGAAACCTTAGAACGACTTAGTGAGGCCATTCGTGAAGAATGGGAGAATATTCCATAAGATTTTATAAATAATCTTGTGGATACTCTACCAAATCGATGTCGGGAAATAATACGTCGAGCAGGAGGACCAACAAAATATTAGTTTCTCTTTTTTTTATTAATGTACCTACTTAATTTCGGATAAATTATTACCAAAGATTAGGTATTTAAAGATAGGATATTTGCCGGGTTTTTTTAGGGATTGCAGGAATCTTTAAATTAGGTTTAGAATTAGAAATTTTGTAAGAATTCACTTTTGGCCGTTGTTAACCAATCTTGTATATTGTAGAATATAACGTAATAAACTTGTTCTTGTCGATTCGTTTTTGTCTATTATCGACCCGGTATAATGTGTAAATTTCAACCTGTATATTTCAACCCCCAAATAAAATGCTTAGATTACAGAAAATCTACGTGAAATGAGGATTCCAAATCCGTAAAAATCATCAAGAACAGTCAATCCAATATCAAGTTATAGCATTTTAAAAATTTTGCTACTCAAATTTTATGTTTAGTAGTGTGTACAAGACCTAAGGGCCTTAATCCAAAAAGTGACAAAAACGTCTAGAGATATTGATGTTACCTTAGTAACGAACCATATTGCAACGACCAAAAAAATTTATTGCGGAAATTTCACTCATACAAACTTTTTGATTTTTTGCATGACTTCATTGATCACCCCGTATATAATAAACCTATGGTCCTACGATAAATATACGTCATGCAGCTTAATCCGAAAAAACTAGCTTTTAAAATCTGCAAGACGCGTTCAAAAATTTGCATTCCTGTTGAAAATATTGAACTTTAAATTTTGCCTAAAAATCACTATGTGTAAGTTCGAGTGGCCAGCAGTTTATTTGGATAATTTTCATTTCCAGAAAAAGAAACGTGACTCTTCGTGTATTAGTAAATACGAAAATTAAAAGCCAAAAATGGAATACTCCAAAAACAATCTGGTTTTAATAATCCTTCTCTACTGAAATTTACGAGAACGTCAGATTCTTTTTTGCCAGTCGTGTAAAATAATAATTTGTCAGACGATTTCAGGAAAGATTGTACAAAAAGATAACGATGCTAAGTAAGACATCCTTCTCAGCAACAAGTAGTAGACTTGTCGCTCTTTCTAAATGTTCGAAATGCTGGGTCAAAAAAAGTAAATTCTGTAAGTAAGCTGCGGCTTATAAAAATCACGCAATTCTTAGATGTTTCAACGGGGTTTGGAAAAAAAGATTTTTCTTTAAAATGTTTTAGTACCTAACGGTTTAAAATAGTGATGAATTCCTTATCGCTCGACGACTCGTACCCGACACATAAAAATTACAATATCGATACATTTTCGCGATACACTTAAAAACTAACAACTGAAAATTTTACGCAAACGTATTTATTTCTTACCTCCACATTGCCTTGAGCTCTTCGCATGTAGGTTCTTTTTGCATGCCATTTTTGGAAATTTCTCCAGGGCTTCTATATCCCTTTGCACCTGGCAAGCAGTGTACAAGAGAAACCATACCCCAGTAAATTAAAAAATTAACAAGCATCTGAAAATAAAAAATACTTTTAAGTTAAAGTTTATTAAAAGGGAAAAAAATTGTTCTATTAAAGCTTCTTTTTTTTTCAAAAACTGTTAGAACTGTATATGGATATTGTATATTAAGGTAAGTTCTAAGTATGTTTGTCTGGTAGATTTTTTTTACAGAATTATACATCAGGTATTTAACTAAAAAGAATGCGAATACATTTTTTTTAAACGACCCCCAGTATACAGTGTGTGACAAAAATTTGGAAACCTCGAAATATTTTGCCACCCTTTCATCCGATTTCTATAAAAATTTGTACACTTAGGTATGAAATTACGCCCGATCCAATGGTGAATTTCGCATTGTTTTCAAGTTTACCGTTTTCCTGAAAACGGCAGGAACTTTTCTTTAAATGGAACACTATATTTTATTCGAATTCAGCTTAAAATTCTGAATACTTCTTGGGAACATTTTATCCTAAAGTGAACAGTTTTTGAGAAAATGGTGGTCAAAAATAGTTATTTTATTGTAATTTACCTTAAAATACCTGTACACAAAAGCTTACCTGAAATGTCTGACATTGTCAGTTTCGTTTATTTACAAAAAACTCAAAGAATTGAAATTTTAATAATACTGGGTTATTGGGACAGAATGCGAACGCAACAAGAAGTTTGTAATATTTTTAATGACAAATATCCTGACAGAAATCCATTAACTAAATCTACTGTAAATAAAGTTTTAAAAAAATTTCGTCAAACTGGAAACGTAAAAAATGCTATACGCTCTGGCCGACGTAAAATTACAACAGATGGTGATAAGACTCTGAATGAGTTACTCAGTTTAGAGAAAAATCCTCATCTTTCTTCCAGAATACTGGGAAAAGGAAATAACGTTTTACACATGTTCGTAGACCGCCTTCTGAAAAGAGAAAAGTTTTAAGAATTTTATAAGACTTATGCAAGAGCTCTCAGAAGATGATTACGACCGGCGCTTGGAATTTTGCGAAACCATGATGGAACGTTGCAATGACAATCCAGATATTGTCCACCGAATAATTTTCTCTGACTAATCAACATTTTTTTTAAATGAAATAGTTAATAGGCATAATTGTCGATATTGGGCTAGGAATAATCCTCACTGGATATGCGAAAATCATTCCCCCTAGTTCCCCCAGAAGGTGATTGTTTGGGATGGTGTAATAGATCGGAGAATAATTGGCCCCTTCTTCATGTAAGAGACATGGAACAACAACAATGGAAAAACATATTTGGATCTTCTAAGAAATGAAATTGTCCCGGCTCTGGCACAACTATTTCCAAATAATCGTAAGGGCTGTTACTTTATTTTACCTGCTGTATTGATTATTTTAATATAATTTTTTAGGCAATAATCAAGCACCAAATGATGAAATATAGTTTCAGCAGGATGGTGCCCCACCGCACTATGCTCATAATGTTCGGTAATATCTCGATGGTGCTTTTTTTAGAAGATGGATTGGACATAAGGGTACAATCGAGTGGCCAGCTTGGTCTCCGGACTTGACGCCCCTTGACTACTTCTTGTAAAGCCACCGCAAAAATGTTGTTTTCAAAAATAAGCCAAATGATCTCAATGATTTAAAGTTAAGGATAGAAACAAAATGTAGAAGAATCGAGGAAACTGACATTCTTCTAAACTTTTTACATGTTTTTCAGCAGTATTTGGCTTACTGCCAAGAAGTAAATGGACAACATTTTAAACATTTGATTTAGTTTGCTTCATCAACTTTTAAATTATTTCCTCCTGTATTGTTTATTCTCGTACTAAATATTCAAATAGTAGAGCGGTTTTTACGTTTCCAGCTTGACGAAATTTGTCTAAAACTTTACTGACAGGAGATTTAGTTAATGGATTTCTGTCAGGATATTTGTCAATAAAAATATTACAAACTTCTTCTTGCTTTCGCATTCTGTCCCCATAACCCAGTATTATTAAAATTTCAATTCTTTCTGTTAAATGATCATTTTTTGTAAATAAACGAAATTGACAATGTCAGACATTTCAGGTAAACTTTCGTGAACAGGTATTTTAAGGTAAAATACAATAAAATAAGGTTTTTGACCACCATTTTCTCAAAAACTGTTAATTTTAGGATAAAATGTTACCAATAAAAAGTATTCAGAATAACATATAGAGCGTTCCGTATATAAAAATAAATTTCTATCGATTTCAGGAAAACGGTAAACTTGACAACAATGCGGATCTCACCATTGGATCGGGCGTAATTTCGTACCTAAGTGTAGAAAAGTTCATAAAAATCGGATGAACAGTTTGCAAGATATTTCGAGGTCACGAGGTCTCCATACTTTTGTCACACACTGTATGTTTATTTTAACTAAGATAATTCTAATTACATTTTTCTAGTAGTGTTGCGTTTATAAAGCAATTCGTTTCCGTTTAAATTTGCTTAGCTTAGAAACAACAGGATACAAATAATGCTTAAAAGCATAAATTAAAACCAAGCGGTTTTTTAATTAAATAAATTTCTCGTTTTATGCAGCTGGTGCTGAATCGAGGATGATATATTTTAAGAATAATTTGTGGAAGATGTTCTTTTTAACGAACTACGAACAACTAAGAGAATCTAATGGAATTACCCGATTCTTTTAAGTTTGTCCTTCGTTGCATTTTAAAAGCCTGTCTTATGATATCATTTAGGTCTTGTCTGTTTTTTATTCAGTCCTTGTTTTTGTTTTATCTGAGACAGCCAACGTAGACCTAAACCCTAAAGGCGCGTATACATCTGAGCACGAACGCGAACGAGGCATGCGATGCCAAACGAGGCATGCGATGCCAAACGCTTTAACTTTTTTTGATTGCGAACAACAAACGCGGAGGCACCGAACGAGGCGCCGTTCCCATCCTTCGTCCGTACGTTCGTTAGTTCGTTCAGATCAGCTGCGGAGTATGGAGAGCGTCGACGATGTGGTAGTAGCTAGTACTGCGTTTATATTGACGGCGGTTTTATTAAAAAAAGATTGAATTGATGTAGCCTTTACTTGATGAAGATCCATTATTAAAATATTTAAAAATAACAACAAAATTGTTTCAATCTGCATTAAATTTTTAGTCATAAACATGACAATTGTTTCGACAACACAGTATCTTCGTCGGATGGTTGGTATAAACTAACTGCTCTCATTATATGTATTAACTACTCAACAAATTTTTTAGGTAAAAATTGTTAGGTAAAAATTTTTTGAGTATTTAATACATATAATAAGAACAGTTAGTTTATACCAACCATCCGACGAAGACACTGTGATGTCGAAACAATTGTCATGTTTATGAATAAAAATTTAGTGAAGATTGAAACAATTTTGTTGTTATTTTTTAAATATTTTAGAAAAAAAGACGCTGGTGGACAACCAGAATATACCAAAATAGACTTATCACGCGAGGAAAATTATTTTTAAATAGTATGTGGAGGAAGATAGTGGCCATTTTCGAAATTTCACGAGAATGTCTCCCAACGACTTCATTTTTTTGTTGGAATCAATTCGTGAAACAATATCAAGAAACGATACATATTTACGAAAATTTGTTACTCCGGAAGAGAGATTGGCTATCACATTGAGATATTTGGCAACTGGTGATTCATTTATTAGCCTACAATATCTTTTCATTATCCCAACTCATTTTTAATTGAAACCTAAACCAAAGTTTACAAAATTAATTTTGTAAACTTTGCCTAAACCACAAAAATAATAAATACGTACACCACACTACACTGACTTTTTAATTTGAAACTTAACCAGGCAAAACACCGTCCACACCTGAACCAAATTCTCTTTGATGTACCGACTCCCGTCGAATGGTATCGCACGGCCTCGCTCCGAACGTCGTTCGGCCGAATGCCGTTTGCCTCTCCTCGGTGATACGTACACATCTGTACGTGAGCGGCGGCTCGCTTTTGCCTCGTACCCGTTCGTGCTCAGGTGTATACGCGCCTTAAGTAGTAACGTACCGTAGACGTCGGAAGAGAAGGGAAATTTAATAAATTGACACGGGATTTAAAGGATTAAGAGGGCAAGGAAAAATATCTGCAGGCAATTTGTTTCATAATCTGGAAAGCCTAGGTATGTATGGGCGAGAGAAGTGGGATGCTCTAGGCTTTTGTAGCTGGGCAGTAATGGGATACATGCATATACGCGCCTCTTGTTGTTCTGTTAGAAACAGTCAAGGGCGGAATTAGAACGGCTAGTTCTTCAGAGCAAAATCCGTGGAAGTATCGGTAGAAAAGGGATAAATCCCCAAGAGCGCGGCGATGAACGAGAAAAGGGAGGTTTCTTGTGAGGACTGGGTCATTGATGAGTCGAATGGCTCTCTTTTAGATATTGTCACGTATCGGGCTTAGGGGTTGATAAAATAGGCTGCGGTTTACCAAAACACTTGTATAATTTATTCAGGTACACAAACAATGCACTTACGTAACTAGACTGGGTAGCGTAGGGGCAGCTTCTTACGGAGCGTTGGGGTAGCTACTTGACTCAGCTGACGCTCATGGCATCGGTGCCAAACGGCACCGATGGATCCGTTGTACCGACACTAATATGCAACTACGGATGCACTACTACGGATACCCTTGCATCCCGCAGACCTGCTATTTATATGAATCCCTCAAGAACAGTTTATACATACAGTACAAACTGGTCAGGGTTCATAAAATAAAGGCGAGGCCAGCGATATGCAATTGCAGCACGTAGAGTGGATTCCGAAATGTTAAATAAATAATATAAAAATGTATAGGAATTTGGAAAAATGATTGAATATATGGGAAAATATGACAATATAATCGAGAATGTAAAATGTCGAAGGTGGTGCGGCTCCCCAGATGTGAGAACAGTGCTCTAGGTTAGGTCTCAGGCAACATAGAGCAGGGCCGGCCCTAGGGGCGAACAAACCGGACTCCGGTCCGGGGCGGCAAATTTAGGGGCGGCATTTTGCCTGGAATTTGTCAACATATTTTTTTCAAAAATTTTAGATAAAGATATTTAAAGAAATATAATTCTTTACAGCCTGAATATGTATTCCCGACTGTCGTTGGTTTACTGGGTCCACATTACGTCAAAAAAGGCGTAATTTTAGGTAACTTGGTAAAATGTTGACATATCAAAAAACAGCAGTAAAATTGGATTCTTTGACTCCGACAACACAAAAAAAGACATACATCATGTCTCAAATTTTACTGCCCCTCTCCTCTCTAAAAGAATGGGGGTTAATTTTAAAAAATTATTGATGGAAAGTAAAAAAAAAATATTGTCAAATATAGAAAAACGTACGTGTATCTACTACTCGATTTTTTCCAAATATTTCCAATATTTACACATCCTCTTTTCACTCCTACTCTTAATTTTTGTCAAAATATAGAATGGGTTGTAAAATTAAAATCTGAATACCCAAAAACCCCTAAAACGACATTTTGCTTTATTTTTTACGAACATTTTTTTATCAATTAATCCCCCCTTTTCATCTCCAACTCTTTTAATAATGTTTATAGTGCGAGGCCGGTATCTTAAATTTTTGTCCGGGGCCGCAAAACTGCTAGAGCCAACGCTGCATAAAGAGTGTGTAAATTGGAAAGGGAGAAGTATTTCCCGGCTCGAAGGAAAAAACAAGCTTTTTAGCTGCTGATGTGGCTATTGAAGTAATGTGTTTGTGCCAGCTGAGATCATGTTCGAAAGAGATGGCAACAAGATCGAACGTTTCAATGTTCTCTAAGGCTTAGCCATTCGTGTGGATGGTGTAAGCGTTACCGGTTTTTTTGCGTGATAAGGAGCAAGAGGAGGCGTTGAACTGAACAAGGTTGTTGGCACCCCACTCTAAGATTAATTAAAGATCTTGGGAAAGGGATAGGTGCATAGATCTAGGTCTATTATACAGCTCCTGATTCGAGAATTAATACTGAAGTGAAGAGTACTATCGTCAGCATAACTGTGGATGAGATTGGTAGTTGAAGAGAGCAGGTCATTAATGTGTAGAAGAAATAAGGTTGGTGCAAGGACTGAACCTTAGGGGACCCCACCATTGATAGGACGGAAGTTAGATGAGTGACCGTCAACCACGACAGATATGCTCCGATTAGAGAAGAAGCTACCGATCCAGGTACAAAGTATGGGAGGAAGACCGTAAGAAGGTTGTTTGTTGAGAAGTGCGGCATGCCATACTTGGTCAAAAGTCTTATAAATATTAAGAGCAACAATCTGGGATTCGCCATAAAATTCGAGAGACTAGTTCCAGTTATGTGTGACAAAGGTAAAGAGAAAGATATTATCTATAGATCTTTGGTGACGAAATTCATACTGTCTGTCATGGATAATGATGACTTTTACTCTACGCCGATGATCTCAAATTCTTCTCTGTCATCACATCTGACTCTGATACATTGCAGACTGACCTCGACGCCTTTTCCGACTGGTGTGTTGATAACTCTCTGAAACTCAGTGTCAATAAATGCAAATCCATGAGCTTCCACCGATGTTCAAACCCCATTAAGACCACCTAGACAATCAGCAGTACCGAACTGGATTGTGTATCATTCTATAGTGATCTTGGACTAATCTTCGAAGAGAATCTCTCGTTCAACCTACATGTCGAGCGAAGCTTTAGAATGCTCGGTTTCGTCAAGAGAAACACTAAGAATATTAACAACACAGGATCGGGCAAGATTCTCTACAACAGTCTTGTGAGAAGCATACTCGAATACTGCTCAGCTGTGTGGTTACCATACTACGCTCTTCACAAGGCGTGTATCAAACGAGTCATTCACTAAATATATTTTATTCAAATTGCACCTCCCACACCAGGACCTGAGGTGCGACACCAGGCTGCTCCTCTGTGGTTAAAAATCCTTGGATCAGTGAAGAAAAGACGCGCAGCTACTGTTTCTTCATCGGCTGATCCACGGGGCGACGGACTGCAGTGATCTACTGGCGGGTGTTCTGATCTCAGTTCCGTCAAGACAAACGAGACACCCCCGGTTATTTTTTTAGAGGCGGCATAGAACCAATTATGGGCTCAGTGTTTTCGTCGACGGCCTGCTGCACAATTACAACATATTCTTCTCTCACATCGATATCTTCAACATATCCCTGGATGCTCCGAAGCGGTACTTGAAATTTGGCGCAGTGTAGCATACTGTTATTTATCTTGTTGCTATTTTCACGGTTCGTTGAACCAACTTTTTATGCTTTTTGTTCTGCTACTTTTAGTTGCAGATGAACCATTCGGAATTTGTAATTCTGTGGTGTTCAGTGTCTGAATAAATAAATAAATAAATACATGATTAGGGAGTGGAATTTTCATTAAAAACAGTTATGAGACTTTCTAATCATAATGACACTTTAAACCCTAAACCTACCCTATGTGATATTTTGTTCAGTCTATGTATTATGAAAACTAAGCCCTATTAAACACAAATTTAACGCGACCTTTATAAATGCCTTGTTAAGCACTTCAGACTACTCAGGAACAAACTTATATATCATGATTTTGATACTGACATTAAGATTTTTGGGCATGACGCGAAGTAGGTGAACTTTAAAGAACTTGTTTTGATCGTACGAAAAGTTTTAAACTTTTCTATTCCCTTGTTTGAGTTTAAAACTTTTAAAATCTCTTTTAAAAGTGAAAAAAGAAAAGGGCACGATTTAGAATTTAAATAGATGTGTTTTAAAGTGTGAATCCTGATAAAATAAAAAGCTTTTGGGTACTAAAGAATTCTAAGACAAACAAAATGTATCGATGGAAATCAAATCTTGTCAGGGGGGAGGCCGAGAATAATTTTTTTCTTGTATGTGTGAATTGTTGCTATAGTTTTAGATGTAAAAAATTAAATTATTTATATTTGAGGGGGCAAGAATTGCGCCTAAAATGTTACTAGGCCTGTTACGACGCAGAATTGTTTTTTTTCACAATATGTTGGTATTTGATTGCTCAAGCTCTCCCTTAATGTTTTTTTTTTCAATTGTTTTAGTGGTTTCTAAGATTTGAGAAACCTTAGCAAACAAAATATGATATTTCTTGCATTAGTATATATTTTTTGCTTGCTTAAAATTATTAATTTTAGTTTATATCATAGTGTGGGATAAACTGACTTATTAATCAGGATTCTTAGAACATGAAACTTACACAGATTTGTTAATACACTGATAACATTTGGTGGGTTTCCACTTAGCCTACACACACTTGCAAATCCTTGCGACGTTTATCCAAACTATTATCCAAACTATAAACTGGGATACACGGATACACAAAACCTCACTCTATATAGAGCTGACGGTAAATGTTAAGTGCTTAAGACAGGATAATTGCAAATTCTCCACAAAGTTTTAAATTATTTGTAGGTGGTAGAGAAACTATTTGTATTTGCTTATATAGTTACTAGTATAGTTCTATTAATTTAGTGTACTAAACTAACCACGGAACAAAAAATTAAATTGTTTTGATTGTTGTCGACAACTACAAAAGTTATAGGGAATCCGCTGAGATTTTCCATGAAAGGCATCCCGAAATATCCCATCAAACTGTTGGACACATAATGGCAGAATTTAAAAGTAGTGGAAGTGTGGAAAACCACGTCAATAAAAAATCAAGTTCAAGCCGAAGATGAAAAGGATATTCGCCTACAAATTATTATCCAAGCCAATCTTGATAATCTCAAGACCTCGTGGAGAAATTTTGAAAAAGTACTTCCTGGAAACGATAGACGCTCTTTTTGTAAATCCACTCTGGAAGAATTCTATTTTCATCCATACAAACCTACCTTTGTCCATACGTTGAAATCTGAAGATTTTAATATTCGGTTTGATTTTTCGGCTTGCTGTCAAGGTATGCATGAAGATGACCCGTCTTTTTGCAAAAAAAAATCATATTTTCTGATGAAGCATATTTTACATCAAATGGAGTAGTTAGCTCCCAAAATTGTCGTTGGTGGAGTAGAGCTAATCCTGGACTTGTTATCCAGTGTCGAGATCAGTATTATTTAAAGACAAATGTGTGGTGCGGTATTTTAGATAACCAGCTGATAAGCCCATTTTTTCCGAGGCAATATAACGTCGAATATTCACCTTAAATTTTTGAGAAATGAGCAGGTTCGGCTTTGTTAATGGCCTTTCACTTAATATTAGAAATAATTTATGGTATCAGCCCAGATAAAACCAGACCAGATGCGTCAGCTCCAATGTCGCGTGTACTTCATGCGACGGCGAGCCAAGGATTGACGAGATTAACGTAACTGCCGTATAGTATCGACGCCTGCACCATCGCAAAGCGATTGTGCAGGCAGCCTAAGTGCCGCGCCTCAAGGTCATTGAGATTGAACACGATATTTGACAGTCTTACGCATCTGTTCTGGTTTTATCTGGGGTATCAGCATGATGGTGCGCCATGTCATAGTTCCCGAGCTGTTAACGAGTTTCTTGAGGAAATGTTTCAGGGGCATTGGATAGAAAGAAAATTAGAAAAGAAAGAAATTTAGAAAATCACTGGCCGGCGAGGTCACCGGATCTGAACCCACTCGATTACTTTCTTTGGGGATATTTAAAGGAAAAAGCATATATTATTCTCACCGACCTTTTAAAAATGTCGACAGCATGGAAAGAGTAATAACCCGATAAAACCTTTTTAATCAAACCTTTCCTGATCCAGATCTCATTTCTAAATGAACTGCTAAATAGGATATTTCAAAACTTTGAGCATACGGGTACAGTAAAAACTTGCTAAAAACGGGTCGTCCGACAACAGCTACAAATGACGATAAATCCCTGGATGTTATGCTTGCCCTACAAGAAGAACCACATACCTCAGTTCCAAAACTTTTTTTAAACCCCTGTAGATGATAACAGCGAAAAATTCGTTAGAAGAATCCTTAAATAAAATAACATGTTTCCTTATAAACCCAGGTTGCTTCAAGAGGTATCAGAGGACGATCCTGATAGGCGTATGCAATTTTTTCAAGAAATAATGGACTACATAGACATACAACCTAACTTTGTAAGTCGTATTTTATTTTGTGACGAGGCCACATTCTGTCTTAATGGCTTCGTCAACAGGCACAGCTGCCGGTACCGGTCAGACCATAATCCACAATGGATGATGGAGCACCGTATGTAATATCCCTAAAAATTAAATGTGTGGGCAAGCATAATTGGAAACTATATTATAGGGCCTTCTTTTCTTTGCGAAAACTTGACAGCTTATTCCTACTTACATCTGCTTCAGAATATAATTATACCAGATTTGATTACTTTGTATCATGATCAAGATAACGATCAAATATTACGAAATGACATTTGGTTTCAGCAAGATGGAGCGCCACCGCATTTTGGTATACATGTCTGAAACTATTTGGATGAATCGTTTCCTGGACGGTGGATTGGTAGGAGGGGGCCCATTGAAGGGCCTCCTAGATCTCCAGATCTAACACCTTTAGATTTCTACCTCTGGGGTCATTTAATCATCATATATCGCACAAAACCTAACTCTTTGGAGGATCTTGAAAACAGAATTTTATTTGCTGTTCATGATATTTCTCATCAACATTTGCAAAACGTTCCCGTTCGATGTTTTTAAAACCTAGTTTGATCCAACTGATTTAATAGGTGAAAATAGACAACATACTTGCTTAAGTACTTTACAAATCCGAAATATCATAACTATTATGATTTTTAATAACTAGGTAACCCGAATTGACCTATATTTTTATTTGAAAACAAAAAATAGCATAGGTAAGTAGAGATCCTCTTAACACACACATCTTCTTAAAGGGCTAGTGAAGTCCGTACGGATATTTCCAGCTCTGGATGTGTGAGTCGGATTTCCCCAGTACGCCCACGGTACATAGTACATAGACTTCGGTCTTCGTTCATATATTCACGGTATCCTAGCGACTAAATTTATTGATAATTTGCGTTACCTATTTATTGACGGTGTAGACTTGATATTGCTCATAGTCATGGTGAAGATATCTCATTTTTCCCAAAACTTGACTTATCCAATTATTCACGGATGGTACAGATATATATATATATATATATATATATATATATATATATATATATATATATACAGTGACCGGCAAAAAGTTCGCAACATATGGGAAAAATTTTTATTAGGAGAGTATCGGAAAAACTTTCCCAGGGGATCGGTTCTGCATGTCCGATAACCTAAAAATCGATTTTGACATACGTCACGTGACCACTGGTATAGCGTCAAATTAAAAAAAAAATTGTTAATTTACAAAAAGTGAGGTTAGTTGACGAGATATCAAAAAAAGTTATTTGAAAAAATTGCTTAGAATTAAATTCTAGGTCCTTGTGCAAAATTTTAAGATTTTATTTAAAAGAATTGGAAAACTCAATTTTTTTTAAATATTTTTTTATCGATTTACAAATTTCCGGTTTTTTTCGTTTAGATAGCTTGGCTAATGTAAAGCCCATGTATCTGGATGAAAATAAACGAATGTAGTAGTTTTTTCTACAATTGACAGGACAAAATTAAAAAAAACAGGGTTTCGCCGGACGCTAGCTGTTGCAATGATTTGTATCTAGCAGCAGTGTCAAAATTTTAGAGACATTTCAATGAGATTACATTGAGAAAACCTTAATCGTCTTAAATATATCTGAAGTTCGACTTTTTGTAAAGTTAAGGGGATTAAAATAGATAATAAACAAAAAATTACCTGTTTATTTAATCGAAATTTTATAAACGAAAACCAATGTAAGAAAAACTTAAAAGTAGTCAAATTCTGTACTAACAACACAAAAAATCATTGTTTTTCCTTGGGTGCACAAAATTTAAAACTCAGTATGACCACCATTTCTCTCCATACATACTGTTGTTCTCGAGCGCAACTCTCGATTAACATTTCGGAGCATTTTACGATTTATTTGCAATACACAATTTATAATGACATTCTCTAAATTTTGTATATTCCTAAAGGGTCGATGTTTGTACACAGGGTTCTTTAGGTATCCCCACATAAAAAAATCTAACGGAGTCAGATCTACAATTCTACAATTGACAGGACAAAATCGAAAAAATAGGTGTTCGCCGGACGCTCGCTGTTGCAATGGTTTGAATCTAATGAAATGACTGTATCAAGATTTTATTAAGATTTTTCGCACATAAATTTAACAACCAGGTCTATTTAGTTGTACTTAAAACTACCAAAGCAGGCTCTGAAATTAAAACAACCAAATAATCTAGTAGGTTAAAAACAACAGAAAAATGTCAAACAAATTATAATTTGTTTGATTTCAACCTATGTCATTGGTTTATGTCTCGCATCTTACTAAGTTTGATATTTTACATAAGTTTATTAATATTTTATTCCTTAAAATGGCACCCACACTACTTCTTCAGGAAAAGATAGAAATTATTTTAATTTCTGGAGATAATTACAAAAGCCATAGAGAAACAGCAGCAATTTTTAATGAGAGGCACCCCGATAAATCCCTCCATTATTCCACAGTATCTCGTCTAGTCAATAAATTTAAAGAAACGGGATCGGTAGAAAATCAGTATAAAGTTTCCCATGAAAAACCGGTAACAGGTGACGAAGGTTCTCTGGATGTGTGTTTGTCGATCACAGAAACACCCCAATTAGCAGTTAGTCAAATATCGGAGATCACTAACATTCACGAAAGATCTGTGCGGAGGATATTAAAAAGAAACAAATTTCATCCGTACAAACCTAAATTTGTACAAGTATTAAAAGATAGGGATTATGACGCCCGCTTCGATTTTTGTGCCTGGTTCCAGGGTATGATTGAGGAAGATTTTAATTTCCCAAAGAACGTTCTTTTCTCGGATGAAGCTACATTTACCTCTAACGGAACCGTCAGTTCACAAAACTGTAGATGGTGGGCCACCGAAAACCCAGACTTTGTAATTCAGAGTAAAGACCAATATAGTTTTAAGGTTAATGTGTGGTGCGGAATTTTCAACCTCAGAATAGTGGGACCTTTTTTCTTTAGAGACAATTTAAATTCAGAACGATATTTAGAATTTCTACAAACTGAGATATCTGACTTTTTAGACAATTTGTCATTAGCCGAAAGAAGAAATTTATACTTTCAACAAGACGGAGCTAGCATTCATTCCACAAATGAGGTGAAGAGATGGCTGGATCAAGAATTTGGAAACCAGTGGATAGGACGGTTTTCTGAAAATCCGTGGCCTGCGAGATCACCAGATCTGACTCCGTTAGATTTCTTTATGTGGGGATACCTAAAGAACTCTGTGTACAAACATCGACCCTTTAGGAATATATAAAATTTAGAGAATGTCTAAACGAAAAAAACTGGAAATTTGTAAATCGATAAAAAAATATTTAAAAAAAATTGAGTTTTCCAATTTTTTTAAATAAAATCTTAAAATTTTGCACAAGGACCTAGAATTTAATTCTAAGCAATTTTTTCAAATAACTTTTTTTGATATCTCGTCAACTAACCTCACTTTTTGTAAATTAACAATTTTTTTTTTAATTTGACGCTATACCAGTGGTCACGTGACGTGTGTCAAAATCGATTTTTAGGTTATCGGACATGCAGAACCGATCCCCCGGAAAAGTTTTTCCAATACTCACCTAATAAAAATTTTTCCCATATGTTGCGAACTTTTTGCCGGTCACTGTATATATATATATATATATATATATATATATATATATATATATATACATATGTGTGTATTTCTTCGGTATTTGACTTGCAATACAAGAAGGCCGTAAAATGAAAATCATATAACAATAAAAATTTTACAATATTATGCAAGTTGTATAAGATTCTCTATATGTGAATATTGTAAAAAATCAACCGTCGCGTCGTATAAATTTTATGAATAAAACAATATTTTATCATTAAATAAAATTCTCAGCGAGAAAACATTTTCAAGAGACAGGCGGAAAAATAAATCGAATCAACTTTTAAGAAGAAGCTCTTCAATCTTTAAGAGACATGGTAGGGTTCTAAATGGCAATTATGTACGGGTATTTATATAAGAAAATCGAATCGGTGCTGACAAGCAGTGATTGAACATGTTTACATAAAACAAAATACGACATCGGATTTTTGATGAAGGGAAAAAACGGTCTTAATTTTCAGATTTATATTGAAGGAAACAGCTTCGTTAAGATATTTAAGATCTTATTGAGTCGTAAGGAAATCAACATCCGTTTTCTAATACTTTTTTCATTACTGGCATTAGCAGTAATAAATGGATCCACAAAATTTTATCAATCGATTGAACAGAGCTTTATTTTTACTGAATATTTGCAGAATAATTTTCATGTTTCCTTTTGTTTCTATAAGCAGTTTACATGGGTTTACACACCTGCCTTGTCTTGTATAAGGCAAGCAAAGTAAGTACATAAAATGTGTTGCAGATTCTCCTTTCATACTATAAAATCAATAGTCTGATCTTTGCTTCAGACCTATCCCTATACGTAGGTCAGGAAGGTCAGATTTGCTCCATTCAAGAATTTACGCATATTTGATCTCGTAATAGCAAACTGTGTCGTTCTTATTTCCTCCTTTTTTTTAGTTTATCTTGCCACCCTTGTCTTTTTTAATAAACTGCTAAATTATACGTTGCAGCCTAAGTACTACCGCGGGCGTCTGAAGAGAAGGGAAACATAATCTATTAACACGGAATTTTAAGGATTAGAGGTTAGACGAGGAAGAGAAAACATATGCAGGCAATTTGTTTCATAATCTGGATTCCCTAGGTATGAACGAGCGAGAAAAGTGGGATGTTCTAGGCTTTTGTAGTTAGACAGTAAAGGGATGCATACGTAACGCGCCTATTGTTATTCTGTTAGTAACAGTCAAGAGGGGAATTATAGCGGCTAGTTCTTCAGCGCAGAATTCGGGGCAGTAGCGGTAGAAAAGAGATAAAACCCCAACAGCGCGGCGATGAGCGAGAGAAGGGAGTTTTCTTGTGAGGACTGGGTCATTGATGAGTCAAATGGCCCTCTTTGGATGGAATCAAGAATATTAAGGGTCAAAGGTGATGCGGGTCTCCATATATAGGACAGTACTCTAGGGTATGTCTTATTTGGGAAACATAGAGAGTGAGTAAGTTGGAAGGGGAGAAGTATTTGCTGGCTCGAAAGAGAAAACCAAGCTTTTTAGCTGCTGATGTGGCTATTGAAGTAATGTGTTTGTGCCAGCTGAGATCATATTTGAGATCGATGCCAACAAGATCGAATTGTTCTGTAAGGCTTGGCCATTCAAGTGGATGGGGTAAGTGTTTCCGGACTTTTTGCGTGACGGGGAGCAAGACTGGGTTTTGATCGTGAGAAAGGGATAGGTGCATAGATCTGCGTCTATTATCCAGTTCTTGACTAGAGACTTGTCTGGAAAAATGAACGTTGGAGTGAGGAGTACTATCGTCAGCGTAACTGTGGATGGGATTGGTAGTTGAAGAGCAAAGGGTAGGTCATTCAGGTGAAGAAGGAATAGGGTTGGTCAGCACTGATAGAATGGAAGTTAGATGAGTGATCATCCACCACGACAAATAGGCGCCGATTAGAGAGAAAGCCACCGATCCAGGCACATAGTTTGGCAGGAAGACCGTTATAAGGTAGTTTGATGAGCAGGGCGGCATGCCCACTTGGTCAAAGGCCTTGGAAACATCAAGAGCAACAATGATTAATTCACCATGAAATTCGAGAAATTTGTTCCAGTTATGTGTGACAAAAGTAAGGAGATCAGCTGTGGATTTTTTGGGATGAAATCCGTACTGTCTGTCATGGATGATTTTGTGTTTTTCTAGATATTTTAGAGTTTGCAAGTTGAGAACTTTCTCCATAACTTTACTGATAACAGAGAGAAGATAGAATTCCTACATAATGAAACTCCATTTGTTATTAGTTACTATCAATCTCATTATTACAACTCTTACATTTTAGCTCTTTCTTATGCTGTTTATGACAATTTCTGATACTCTATCTCTCGAAATAATAATAAATTTACTACATTTAGTCCTTTGGCGTGTATAGAATTTTTCCCGTCAAAATACGTTAAATTCTTTCCTAAAATACCTTTAAATTTTTTTAACATTACTCCGGTTATATGCCCTTATTTTTTGTTACTTATTAAAATTTTTTAAAGGTGCCGTTTTTCTTATATTCGCAATTCTGAATAATTTTCAGACACCAATTTGTGTGACATTCAATTAGTTTTTATGACATTTCGCTCTTAAAATGTAGCGTAAAAAATCATTGAAAAATAAAAAACAGCTTTTGAATTTTTATCGAAAAACAATTTTTCTATACTTATGAATTTTGATGCCCTTTTGTTTACAAAATTTAAAATTTTATTGAAAATTATCTTGAAGTTCGTGTCAGCACAATATTGTTTAGTCTGGGGTTCGAGGTTTTTATATGCGGCATATCTGCTTAAAATTATGTATTTAAGTACTTTAAAAGGTTAGTGGCCAGTTGTATGAATAGTTGGTAGCGGTTGGTAGTGTTAGTGGGATCAGGCCAGTAATTTAAAGAAACCCCTTTTGTTTTCAATTCCGACGTTTCGATTTTTTTAAAATCGTCCTCAGGGCTCTACGGAAAAAGTAACAATAAGTACCAACTAGGCATTTTTTTTATTTAAAGGAAAGTTATGAATTATAAATTTCTTTCTAATATGTATATTATTTGTATATATAAGAAAATATGTCTACGCTTTGCCATAATACTCTAATAATCATTATTTAAAGGTTTACACCAAATAAAATAACAAAAAAAGGAAAGAATAATAAATAAGGAAGCAGAATAAATAAGACACTTATAAAAAAAACGGGTTTTTCGTGTTAAAAGTAAAATGAAATTTAGAAAGGGACACATTAAATACATCTTACAGAACGACCTACAGAATAGACGTAAGACAATTAAAAAGAATTTAAAAATATATAAGAACCACACTACTTATGTATTAAGGTTGACTAAGGGATTTATTTGCTTTTTAGATTCTATCAATTAGCAATAATGATATTAGAAATATAACATATTAGAAAGAAATTTATAATTCATAACTCTCCTTTATATCCAAAAAAATACCTAATTGGTACTTATTATTCCTTTTTCCGTAGAGCCCTGAGGACGATTTTAAATAAATCGAAACGTCGGCATTGAAAAGAAAGGGGATTTCTTTAAATAAATGGCCTGATCCCACTAACACTACCAACTATTATTTATTTAGTTCTTACTGTCATAGACATATTCAGGTGGTTAAAAAATTATTTTCCCTTACTTATATCTCTATGGAACATCTAAGAAGTGGTAAATTTACTTGACATAGTGGGCTTGCAAAAAGAGTCCTTTTTTAAAAATATTAAACAATATTTAAAAAATACAATTTTTTTGATATAAACTTTTAGTGATCTTTTTTTTTTATCTGAGATAACCCACGTAGACTTCAAGCCAAAGTACTAACGTACCGTAGGCGTCTGAAGAGAAGGGAAATGTAATCTACTGACACGGGATTTAATGGATGGTAGGTTGGGAGGGGAAGGGAAAACATCTGCAGGCAATTCGTTCCATAATCTGGAGACCCTAGGTATGAATGAGCGAGAGAACTGGGATGTTTTGTAGCTGGACGGTAAAGGGATACATACGTAACGCGTCTCTTGTTGCTCTGTTAGGAACAGTCAAGGGGGGAATTATATCGGCTAGTTCTTCGGAGCAAAATCCGTGGAAGTATCGGTAGAAAAGGGATAAATCTCCAACAGCGCGGCGATGAGCGAGAGAAGGGAGTTTTCTTGTGAGGAAGGGGCCATTAATGAGCCAAATGGCTCTCTTTTGGAAAGAATCAAGGATGTAAAGTGTCGAAGGTGATGCCGCTCCCCAGATGTGAGAACATTACTGCAGGTTATTTGGGAAACACAGTGAATGTGTAGTTGGAAGGAGAGAAGTATTTTCTATCTCGAAAGAGAGAACAAAGCTTTTTAGCTGCTGATGTTGCTATTGAAGTAATGTGTTTATGCCAGCTGAGATCATGTTCGAAAGCAATGCCAACAAGATCGAACGGTTCATTGTTCTGTAGGGCTTGGCCATTCATGTGGATTGGGTAAGTGTTGTTGGACTTTTTGCGTGACAGGGATCAAGACTGGTGTTCAAAAACTAATTTCACATGTCGCTTTTATTTAAAAAAACTGTACCTTAGAAATCATAAACAAAAATTATTTCTGCCAAAACTAAAAATAAGAGTCGTGTTTAAAGGCATAACAGTTGCGCTTTCTTTGAGGTAATTATCCTTTTTTCTTTGAAGTTTGCCGACTACTTCTCTTTCGTACTACTCTGCTAAGAATTGGAAACAAATATGGTTGAATCATTTAACCAATTGCGGTACTGGAATGCTCCGCCTCCTTTCGCGGATTGGGGAATTTGTGTGAGATTACCATCCCCTAGAGAGCGGATAGAGTTTAACCCAATTCAAAAAGATTAGTGTCTCACTGGCATTCAAACTTGTTAGTACGGCCGCTTGTCAACCAGTTGTTAGAGTTTTATCACGTAGTTCAACAGTCAAACATTTTACATAACCTTATAATCATAAGAAGTAAAGTATTTTTCTAATTGGTAACAAAACAAATACCTACCTACGCATTCGCACTAGTCTGTCTTTCAATAAGTAGTGTTAAAGTCTAAGAAGAGATGTTAAAAGTATTAAATTTGAGAAGCTGTTAAGTATTAAAAATTAAGAACAGTCAATTTTGAGAAGTTGTAAAGTGTTAAAATTAAAGAAAATTTGTAAAGTAAGAAATTAATAAATGGTCCTTCGAGAAAATACTCTGTGTCCAAGTTATTGCCAAAACTGGGTTTTGGTGGCGTTAAACTGAACCCTTTTTTGGCACCCCAGTCTAAGGTTAACTAAAAATCTTGGGAAAGAGATAGGTGCATAGATCTGCGTCTATTATCCAGCTCTAAATTCGAGGTTTGTCTGGAAAAATGAATGTCGGAATGAAGAGTACTCTCGTCAGCGTAACTGTGCATGGGGTTGGTAGTTGAAGAGCGGGTCATTAAGGTGAAGAAATAGGGTTGTGCTAGGACTGAGCCCTTGGGGCACGCCAGCATTGATAGGATGGAAGTTGGATGAGTGACCGTCCACCACGATAGATATGCGCCGATTAGAGAGGAAGCTACCTATTCAGATACATAGTATGGGAGGAAGACTGTAAGAAGGTAGTTTGTTGAGGAGTGAGGTATGCCATACTTGGCCAAAGGCTTTGGAAATATCAAGAGCAACAATCTGGAATTCGCCATAAAATTTGAGACACTAGTTCCAGTTATGTGTTACAAAGGTAAAATCAGCTGTGGATCCTTGGTAACGAAATCCGTACGTTCTGTAATGGATGATTTTGTGTTTTTTCTAGATATTTTATAATTTGAAAGTTCATCACTTTTTTCATAATTTTGTTGACAACAGAGAGAGGAGAGATAGGTCTATAATGGATGGAAGGGATTTGGAACCTTCCTTCGGGACAGGTTGGACACGAGCAGTATTCCATCTGTCTGAGAAGATTCCCTTATAATAGGAGATCTGGAAAAGACGAGTTAAGATAGGTGCAAGTCCTCGAGCGCATGTTTTAGAACAGTTGATGGTATGCCATCCATACCGGTGGACTTTTTGGTGTCAAGAGATTTTAGAATGTTTTAAACTTGTTTGACCATATGTATTAAGGTGGACATTAAGTTGGTAACAGACTGAACGAAATATGAACTAAATCTGCATATAAATTAAAAATATGTATTAATAATTTTTTCAACGTTCGTAATTAATGGTCAATTGCCATTATTATTATTTTTGTTGTCGGTACCTAGCTTAGTGCTTTTAATTGTATTAAATGCAGGTGAGTCGAAAAAGATTTCTGTTTACACCATTGTTATTACGTTATACGTAGCTACTATTGTAATATTACAGGAAAGATAAACCAGGGTTTTTAAGAACAGGTGTATCATAGTCAATAATATTGTAATTGAATAAAGAAGCAGCCAAATACCGATGCTTATTTACCTGTTTATATTTAGAATCGTCCAAATATCTCGTTTTCATATTTTATTGGAAAAGAATATAAAGGTTGCGAACGTGAGTAAATATTAATAAAGAAGGGTAACCATAATAACGGCATTCTCAAGGAAAAATAAGGGTTTTATTAACGTTCTTCAGAATTTTTCCGTTTAGAACTGATCATGGGATTTGGCCGAAAATAGTTAGATCTATTATTATACACAAAAAAGTAGAATTGTAAATTATTCTCGAGGATTCTCCCAGAAACTGCCACTATTTTTTAATAAATATTTTTAAAGTGTATGTCATCGAGACATCTTCGTGTTAGAAAAATAGATACATAGTTGTTCTCACCTATGTTATCTATATCAAAAAATTTTAATCACAAAGCAGAGTGTGTAGTATTTTGTTCTAATACGGTGGCATAACAGAATAATTTTTCAGATGGTATGGAGACGAAAAAGATGATCTTAAATTTATTAGGATAATATCGGCTATTGTTTGAACAGACAGGAAAATCCTGTTTTCATCTACCAGTAGGTATTACAAAAAATAAATATCAGAATTTTAACCCCAATGACTTGATATTTAAATTGAGGATATTTCTGAATTTAAATGTGATTCATTAATGTTTCTTTTGTGTGTAGACATCTAGCTTAGAACACAATTTCACTGTTTGTTTTAGAAAATATATTTTTAAATATTTATTTTCATTTTTTATGTTTATTATAATCATTTTTTTGAAATAAAAAAGTGACTAGAAACCATCATTAACGGTCTGTAAAATATATCATATCGAGCACTTCCGAACGGTGATATAAATATGACATTTCTTTCTCGATTCTGGAGTGCCTAAAGTGAAGCAAGAAAATCCCTCAGTAAATATATTCTTCTGCTATATTAAAAAAGAAAATTAAAGTGGAAAATGCTTAGAAAAAGCAAATCATTAGAGTTATATCTTTTTTCTCGTTCCTAAGGTTAGAAAATTATTGCCATGTAAGCTTTTTAGCTAGTAATTTTAACACTCTTTTATTTTAATTAATAAAGCTTATGGATTCTAGAATCCTGTTAAAAGGGAAGTAAATTGTTGTCAACATTACCCGTTCAGCGATATATCTTCTTAAGTTTTAATTTTCATTCGCCTAAGCCGAAGTAATTCTATTAAGCTAAATAGAGTACTTAACTAAAGTGAAACCTTATGTAAATTCTGTGGTGCGTATGCTGATATCCTATTTTAGTCTCTGAGATCTGTTATATTGGATAGGTATATAAATAGATACTGGGAATAATTTCTGTTAGTTTTGAGTTCCTTTGAAATTTAGATTTTATGTTTTCGAAAAACATTTACTGACATAATTATATATATATATATATATATATATATAGTGACCGGCAAAAAGTTCGCAACATATGGGAAAAATTTTTATTAGGAGGGTATCGGAAAAACTTTCCCAGGGGATCGGTTCTGCATGTCCGATAACCTAAAAATCGATTTTGACATACGTCACGTGACCACTGGTATAGCGTCAAATTAAAAAAAAAATTGTTAATTTACAAAAAGTGAGGTTAGTTGACGAGATATCAAAAAAAGTTATTTGAAAAAATTGCTTAGAATTAAATTCTAGGTCCTTGTGCAAAATTTTAAGATTTTATTTAAAAAAATTGGAAAACTAAATTTTTTTTAAATATTTTTTTAACGATTTACAAATTTCCAGTTTTTGCCGTTTAGATAGCTTGCCTAATGTAAAGCCCATGTATCTGGATGAAAATAAACGAATGTAGTAGTTTTTTCTACAATTGACAGGACAAAATTTAAAAAATAGGGTTTCGCCGGACGCTAGCTGTTGCAATGATTTGTATCTAGCAGCAGTGTCAAAATTTTAGAGACATTTCAATGAGATTACATTGAGAAAACCTTAATCGTCTTAAATATATCTGAAGTTCGACTTTTTGTAAAGTTAAGGGGATTAAAATAGATAATAAACAAAAAATTACCTGTTTATTTAATCGAAATTTTATAAACGAAAACCAATGTAAGAAAACCTTAAAAGTAGTCAAATTCTGTACTAACAACACAAAAAATCATTGTTTTTCCTTGGGTGCACAAAATTTAAAACTCAGTATGACCACCATTTCTCTCCATACATACTGTTGTTCTCGAGCGCAACTCTCGATTAACATTTCGGAGCATTTTACGATTTATTTGCAATACACAATTTATAATGACATCCTCTAAATTTTGTATATTCCTAAAGGGTCGATGTTTGTACACAGGGTTCTTTAGGTATCCCCACATAAAAAAATCTAACGGAGTCAGATCTACAATTCTACAATTGACAGGACAAAATCGAAAAAATAGGTGTTCGCCGGACGCTCGCTGTTGCAATGGTTTGAATCTAATGAAATGACTGTATCAAGATTTTATACCTACCTATAAGATTTTTCGCACATAAATTTAACAACCAGGTCTATTTAGTTGTACTTAAAACTACCAAAGCAGGCTCTGAAATTAAAACAACCAAATAATCTAGTAGGTTAAAAACAACAGAAAAATGTCAAACAAATTATAATTTGTTTGATTTCAACCTATGTCATTGGTTTATGTCTCGCATCTTACTAAGTTTGATATTTTACATAAGTTTATTAATATTTTATTCCTTAAAATGGCACCCACACTACTTCTTCAGGAAAAGATAGAAATTATTTTAATTTCTGGAGATAATTACAAAAGCCATAGAGAAACAGCAGCAATTTTTAATGAGAGGCACCCCGATAAATCCCTCCATTATTCCACAGTATCTCGTCTAGTCAATAAATTTAAAGAAACGGGATCGGTAGAAAATCAGTATAAAGTATCCCATTAAAAACCGGTAACAGGTGACGAAGGTTCTCTGGATGTGTGTTTGTCGATCACAGAAACACCCCAATTAGCAGTTAGTCAAATATCGGAGATCACTAACATTCACGAAAGATCTGTGCGGAGGATATTAAAAAGAAACAAATTTCATCCGTACAAACCTAAATTTGTACAAGTATTAAAAGATAGGGATTATGACGCCCGCTTCGATTTTTGTGCCTGGTTCCAGGGTATGATTGAGGAAGATTTTAATTTCCCAAAGAACGTTCTTTTCTCGGATGAAGCTACATTTACCTCTAACGGAACCGTCAGTTCACAAAACTGTAGATGGTGGGCCACCGAAAACCCAGACTTTGTAATTCAGAGTAAAGACCAATATAGTTTTAAGGTTAATGTGTGGTGCGGAATTTTCAACCTCAGAATAGTGGGACCTTTTTTCTTTAGAGACAATTTAAATTCAGAACGATATTTAGAATTTCTACAAACTGAGATATCTGACTTTTTAGACAATTTGTCATTAGCCGAAAGAAGAAATTTATACTTTCAACAAGACGGAGCTAGCATTCATTCCACAAATGAGGTGAAGAGATGGCTGGATCAAGAATTTGGAAACCAGTGGATAGGACGGTTTTCTGAAAATCCGTGGCCTGCGAGATCGCCAGATCTGACTCCGTTAGATTTCTTTATGTGGGGATACCTAAAGAACTCTGTGTACAAACATCGACCCTTTAGGAATATACAAAATTTAGAGAATGTCATTAGAAATTGTGTATTGCAAATAAATCGTAAAATGCTCCGAAATGTTAATCGAGAGTTGCGCTCGAGAACAATAGTATGTATGGAGAGAAATGGTGGTCATACTGAGTTTTAAATTTTGTGCACCCAAGGAAAAACAATGATTTTTTATGTTGTTAGTACAGAATTTGACTACTTTTAAGTTTTTCTTACATTGGTTTTCGTTTATGAAATTTCGATTAAATAAACAGGTAATTTTTTGTTTATTATCTATTTTACTCCCCTTAACTTTACAAAAAGTCGAACTTCAGATATATTTAAGACGATTAAGGTTTTCTCAATGTAATCTCATTGAAATGTCTCTAAAATTTTGACACTGCTGCTAGATACAAATCATTGCAACAGCTAGCGTCCGGCGAAACCCTGTTTTTTTAAATTTTGTCCTGTCAATTGTAGAAAAAACTACTACATTCGTTTATTTTCATCCAGATACATGGGCTTTACATTAGCCAAGCTATCTAAACGAAAAAAACTGGAAATTTGTAAATCGATAAAAAAATATTTAAAAAAAATTGAGTTTTCCAATTTTTTTAAATAAAATCTTAAAATTTTGCACAAGGACCTAGAATTTAATTCTAAGCAATTTTTTCAAATAACTTTTTTTGATATCTCGTCAACTAACCTCACTTTGTGTAAATTAACAATTTTTTTTTTAATTTGACGCTATACCAGTGGTCACGTGACGTATGTCAAAATCGATTTTTAGGTTATCGGACATGCAGAACCGATCCCCCGGAAAAGTTTTTCCAATACTCACCTAATAAAAATTTTTCCCATATGTTGCGAACTTTTTGCCGGTCACTGTATATATATATATATATATATATATATATATATATATATATATATATATATATATATATATATATATATATATATATATATATATATGGAAATAACAAAAACAAAATTGCCTGAACGTTTGAGCCCTTAATATTAATATTAAGTCCTAGACCAAGGCGTGTAAAGATTTCCCATTGAAAATACACGAAAACTCTGATTTTTTATCTTTAACTTTCTATAGCTCAGCGGCATTTTATGACATCGCTTTGACCATAGACAAGTATTTCTAAGAATTGAACGCTCTACAAAAAGGCCCATTGCGGCAAAGTCGTAACTCACACCGGCGAGGTAGTACGGGCCACTAAACCTGATTTTTCGCTTTTATCTCGCAAACGACAAGAGATACAGAAAAAAATGTATAAAACAAACTTGTAGGAAATTCAATTTTCTACAAAAAAGGTCCTTAGTACTGAGTCGCTTGATGGATAAATGATGGTCGAGTGATGGATAATGAAAGAACGATATTTTTATAATTTAACGTGATTTTCGATAAAAATTTGAAATTACAAAAACTTTATAGATAGTTATCTCGAGAAATATTGATGTTAGCGACTCAGTACTAAGGACCTTTTTTGTAGAAAATTGAATTTCCTACAAGTTTGTTCAGGTTGGGTTTTCTTGGATATTGTGAAAACAAAAATTAATATTACAATTCAAGATAAGACGGGCCAGTATATGGATCTCTTTTATAGTTATAAATACAAAATTGGTTAAATGGGAAAACTGTTGCGTAATTATTAAAGAACTAATAAAATGATGTTCCGAAATTTTTTAGATGATTTTTCATTTTTGAGTTATTTTAAAAAAACTGAATTTTCGAATTTTTTATTTAATTTTTTTTCCTGTGTTAATATGAAAGGTAAGGCAAAACTAATAAAACTTTTTTATAGCAACTTTTAATAAACTTTAAGATTACATTATCAATTTTCTTATTCGACGTTTCGTCGTTGGGCAGAGATCCTTAACTTCATTTTTCTAAATGCTGTCCTGATTTTTTGATGTCAAGTTTTGGAAGTCCTTTTATTCTGAATTCAACAGTGTACTACACGTTATGATTCTTTTTTTGAGTCTTTTTTTCACCATTGTTAAGAAAATGCTGTGATACGGACTTGTCTCCTAGAACATTTTATACCTACATTGTTCCAGATTTTGTCATTTAAAGTAGAAAATAATAAAACATACTCAATCTTTTTAATTTCTTATTTTAATTATAGATTGTAAATAAGAAAAATAATCAATTAATTACTGTTAAAAAATATTAAAAGTTGCTATAAAGAAGTTTTAATAGTTTTGCCCTACTTTTTATATTAACGTCAGAAAAAAATTAAATTAGAATTTCGTATTTCTAAGTATGTATTTCTAAGCATAAGCGAGATACTGGGCCTCCATATCTTGGACACCGTATATATATATATATATATATATATATATATATATATATATATATATATATATATATATATGTATATATATATATATATATATATATATATATACATGTTTTTATGTCAAGTTGAGATCCGATCATATTTTGGACTACCCGAGATCCACCTGAACAAATAAAGGTATTTAAAAAAATCTGTTGTAAAAGTCAATAATTGTGTGTTTTAATTTATGGTACCACCAGAGGGGTAGGTCATTTTCAAATTTTTATATACACACAGTATAATGTGAAGTAGAGATCCCTTACAATACTTGTAATAGGCGAGATCCGACCTTGTAAATTAGGAAATATATGCGTAACGTGAGATCCAACCATGTTGCCAATTTTACTGCTACGATTTTATTGCATTTTACAGTGCTCTAAACATATGAAAGATGATGATTGAAGACAACTGCCCTTACCATGTATTTATTTTACATATCATTTCTAAATGTCCGCGGTATGCTGACACAATAATAAAATCGTACAAAGTATCTGTAAAATTTTCAAGTGAACCCGAGGTATTTGAATTAAGAACTGCAAGGAAAGTTCTGAGTAAAATACTTCCCATATTAATACAAAATTAATAACCTATTGGGGGCCTTTCTTATTTTTTAAGATTAGTATAATGATTTTGTATAACATTTGTGAATATCTCTATTAGTATCCATAAAAAGATAAATTCATTATAATGGTGTTAGGATTTAGTACACGGTATCTTATACAATATTTTCGATTATGCTGCAGTTGGGTAGGGTAGATGGGTTTTATTTTAATTTTTACACGCATCTTGTCATATTAAGAATTTTATTTTCTTTACGTTCCATGCATTGACTATTTTTTATCTTTTGCTGAGTATGCAATATCGTGGGCATGGGAAACCTTGAAATTCTCAGATTACACGATCCCTCTAGGGATCAATATTTTTAGTCTCCTTGTATACTAAATCTACTTGCCAACAATATAAAGTCACATTTGCTTGAAAATAAATACTTATTTTTTTATTGGTCCTATATCGGCAATTTTTGTTTAAAAATTTTTTTACATTGCTATGCCATGACACTATAAATTAATTAAATCATATTCATTTGCCTTTCTTTAATTTGACACGTAAATAATGGTGATCTAAAACCTTACTAAAGGTTCTTTTTGAGGCACCCTGTATAATACATTAAAAGTCTTTTATGCCAAAGTTATTATTTTTAAAAGCAAAGCTTTTTATGCAGAGTAATTTCCCCCCAACAAATGGTAATAAAAAAGTTTTCCATTTGGCAAGCAGATTCACAGACACGCTCTATATTGTTTACATTTTTTTGTAGACTTATTTTAGTTAAATTATTTTTTTCAGGAAATATACATGAAATACTAAACAAAGAGCAATTATTATTTTATTTATTTTTCTTTAAAATTTTCCTTAGATTTACATATATAGCATACATACTATGTACAATAACTATAAATACGGGGTTGCCCAATGAAAACGAAACAGACTGAATATCTGATTCCATGTTTATTTTTACAAAAATCGCTCGTACACGTACTTAATTAGATTTGTCAAGGGAGAGGTTTTTTTGTTACCATTATCAGTCATTATCAATACTGCAACTTCAATCCCTTAGAAAGGGTGGGACCAACCCTTAAAATTTAAAAGGAAATAGGGGTCTTGCAACACATCATTTTAAAAGTCTCACTAAGTACTTTATGACTCTAAAATATTACGATATTATTCGTCCCGAAACAAAATGGAGGCTTGTTTAAACAAATATTTTCAAATACGATGTACAATGTTTAATTGGCGATTTAAAAATACGCTTCTGATGATAGCAAGAGGTTATTATTTAGCTCTCCCCAGCCCTCACTAATTGAAATAAAATTTGAATTGTGTTAAAAATCAGATCTAAAATTATTGAAATGACATTGAGTGTGTTAGTGGGGGTGGGGAAGGGCTAAATAATTTTTTTTAGCCTCTTACTATCATTAGAAACGTATTTTCAAACTGCTAATTAAAAACTTCAGCAATACCCATTAACATGCATTACAGAAATATTCAACTAGCCGCCATTTTGTTCTGAGGGCGAATAATGACGTAATATTCTAGGATCATAAAGTACTTAATGAGACCTTTAAAATGATGTATCGCAAGACCCCTCTTTCCATTAAAATTTTAAGGGTTGGTTCCACCCTCCCTAGGGGGTTGAAGTTACAGTTACAGAAGTTACAAGCCAAGCCCCACCAATAACATATCGGAAACCACAAAAGATTTAAATTGGGTTAAACTAATACAAAGTTACGCATTTAGGAGTCCAGCTATATGGCACCAAACAAGTAAGAAAATTTTAATTAGCATTGGAATGAAAAATATAAATTTGCCCAAATTGATTGATTGATTTTATCGCCTACATACCCTTCAGGCATACAAATTCAGGTTTTTGTCGATATCTTTGTACTAAAGGAAAAATTTTAAATTTCTCTCGCATTAATCTGGCTGCTAGTTGACCATCTTTACAGATAAAAAAAAACATTTTTTCTAAACAATAAAGAAAAATGATGGGAATTTCAAAACTTTTCCACAATAAAGGTCTAGCAGCCGCAGATATTGATGGAAGAATAATTTAAAATTTTTATACTAGTACAAAGATATCGGCAAAAAACTGAGTTTCTATGCCCTGAGGGTATGTAGGGGATGGGACCGCCTTAACATTAGGAATGTCCCAAAAATACGTATTCTGAAAAAACTAGCCCATTTTTTTTTTATTGCATGTGCGATGACAACTAATTCTTGTTTTATGAGTAGCTAACTCAATTTGTAAGCCTTTTCTTGTAAAATTTTAATTACATGGGCGGCTTAGACAGAAAACGTAATTTTTAAGTGTCTGCATACCTTTATTTGCAGGATAGTTCAAATAAAGGAATAGGTATCACAATAAACTTAGATGAAATTTTTACGAATAACTAATTTATGCATTCACGAAAACAGCAGCTATTTTGAGCTACTCATGAAACGAAAATTTTTAGTCATCTCGTATGCATTAAAAAATGTTTACAGAGAACGTCAATTTTGGGACAAACTTGTAAGATTTTAGATTATACCATTCTGTATATTACCAAAAAAATAGAAAACTAACAGTACTAAAAGACCTAAAAAGTATCAAAAATTAAAAATTTTGGCGGCCACACGGTTACGATCGTCGCATCTGACTATATTTCCAGCTGAGTCTCTATCTGGGGTAAAGTGATGTTGGATCCAACCATTAATGATATATAACCATTGTTGATATAATATAAAACATAAGATTTAAGCAGCTTGAACGCGCTGTATAAGATCCAATAGAAATCGGTAGTAGATATCACGTGCGCAAGCTGTACAGTCAACTCGCTCCGCCAACGTTGCCGTTATTGACGGATCTCGCCTTAACTAGGATACACAACGCTATATGCAGACGATCAGAGCGCCCTCTGAAAGTTTGTTTTTGAACCCAAATTGTATGTAATATGAAAAAAAGGTGTAAAATGAGATCCAAACAAAAATTTGTAGAAATTCGTTAGAGGCAGTATCGAACCAAATGCCGCTCATATCCACGCAAAACAAGGCGAGGTCCAAATTCGGATCTCTCTTTGCAAAACAGATCTCGGGATGTCTACTATTTCACTGAAATGGATCTCACCTTAATCAGGAAATGTGTATATATATATATATATATATATATATATATATATATATATATATATATATATATATATATATATATATATAAATTTTCTTTATGGTCAAATATCAGTCACAATTCCATTGGCACACCATGAAGAAAATTTATACGTTCAAAGCGATAAAAAATAAATCAATCGATAGACTTTTGAACCTTATTTAAAATTAATTTGTGGTGACTTTTACAACACCAATCCCTTGAAAGGGACTCTTTAATAGGGGTAAATCCTTAATATTTAATTAATTCTTGGAAAAGGCATGGCGCAGTTGTAAATCAACAAAAAGTTTTACAAGTTGTATGAGTAATTTGGAGTTGGTTTTATGCAATCTAAATTATAAATAAAAAAAAATTATTTAGTTTTCTGTGATGAAAGTCATTCTGGTTTTATTTTTTGGAGTCGCAACATGTTGTATATATGTGCGATATAATAATAAAATCCTCTGTAAGCGTATAATTTTTCGCAATAAGCGAAAGTGTAATAAAAGAAGTATAAAAACAAGGCATTCTGTATGATTGTGGCTGGTTTAATCCTCCTTTTTAATTTATTTCGTGAACCCAATCTCTTATCCAACCTTTTCCCCTTTCTATTAGAATGCAAATGCGTTTTCCAACACGGCATCCTAATCTGGAAAACTTGTTGAGCCCGATTATTCATTAAAAAAAACAACTCTGAGAATCTACGCTATTTTTCGTAAATTTAATAATATGTAGTATATAGACTTTTATAGTAGTGTCTGTTTACAGGGTGATTCGTATGTGATGTTTAAATAAGCGGTTCGCCAGTGAAGCACCACCTTAAACCTTTTTGTGTGGGCAGGTTAAAAACAAAATAAATATTGAAACTGAACTTTTTAATTTCGTGGTAAGTTTTTAAAATCTCACCTCATTGATTATTCTCAGTGACAGATATTTAATTTTTTTGTCAAAAATTTACTTCACGATTTAAATATCTCACAAGAGAGATAACAATGTTGTAAGAAGACTACGACTTTATGAAGATACACAAATCTACTTCGAGAAGTCTAGCGAGTTGATACACAAGGTAAATTTTGATTTAATCTGGATAAAGTGCATGGATGCAGAAAAATGATGGACGCTATGCGTCGTGTCGATAACAGCACGACGCTTTCCAAAACAAGAACGCGTCGCGGCGTCGGTCCCCTTGACAAAGTCATTCGATGAACTGAAACAAATTTACTTTAATTCAGTTCAGGTATCACAGAATGGGTTTTAATGAGAATCGCGTTCAGCAGAAAAAAAATTCAACTGATAAAAAAGTTTTTAAATTTAAACTGCTGACATATTTATACTAACCCTTCAACAAATTTTTTTCGCTTCAATTTCGTGTACAAAACCTTTGGAGCGTTATATTTGTCAATCCTCGGCTAGGGTTATTATCAGGCGCGGCCCGTGAGTTTTTTTACAGGTGGGTCAAAGTTTTGTGGACCACTAGTGATATCAACGCAACAAGCAAAATAAACTTTGTTAATTAAGGAAGGTTTTTTAATAATGTGCCTTGTTTTGCCAAGAAATCATTTACCTACAAATAAACACCGCAAAAATCATAAAATAGGTACTGTAGTATATTGAGCATTGCTACTCTAGATGTTTATGACTTTTAGTATTACTTTTCTATGTGTTTTAGTCTAATATTCTTAGCGGCTTCCCGGTTTGATACGTCTGCGTCTCCTCAATAGAGGTCGCGCCTTGTACTAAAAGTACGATACAGGCTGCCAGCTGTAGTATATATGAGATTACCAATAATTTTTAAAATATTTTATCGAGGAACAAGGGCTAAACTTCTTGTCAATACACCTTTTAGAGTCGATTTAATTTTGTTAAATATCAAAAATGTTAAAAAGTCTACCCGAGCACAGGCTCGAACCCACGACTTCTTGGTTCACTAGCTGAGATTTTACCTCTGGACCACGTTGCTAAACCTGAGAAAACCCGTGCCGATGCCATTATATTTGGTGACTAACATTGGCGTTGGCGTATTTCTATGTTTAGCAGCTAATTAATAATACATTAATACAATGCAAATATGCGCATATTAGATACCTAATTAGTTTTTCTTTGTCTAACCCAAATATTTTGAAAGAGTATATTTCACGGGGCGGTTCGAGTGTATTTCCATAGTGGGAGTGGCGCGATATTATTGGTGGGCCGTCGACAAATTTGTGTCTTCTTTTACTTCCTAAAGCGCGTATGTCTGTTTCTTTCTTAGTTTCAATTAATTTATATCGTCCATATACACCTATGAGGCCAATTTAAAAAACGACCCAGCCCAGAGCAGGTAGCGGGGATTGGATATCTTTCGACGCTGGCTTAAAAAGTAAATTATTTGGTGGATCATTGAAAACAAATTTAGGTAGGTCATTGACCAAATGACCTTTTGGACGAGCCGCGCCTGGTTATTATTAATAACTTTAAAGGAATTTATGTTACGTTCCTATTTTACATTTTGTAATAGGTAAAATGATTTTAGCCGTGGATAATAAATTTTAAATTAACCCCAATTAATTCTGATAATTTCTACATTTACAGTGGTCTTATTGCAATTTTGTGTGACCGGCGATTAAAAGTCAATTTGAAATTAATTGCTGCAATATTTAATGATCAGTTTTAATTAGTATCTGTTTGTCTTTGGTCACGGAAAGTAATATAACTGTTACCAAATAAAGTCATTTTCAAAAAGGATAACAGTAGACCTTGTCTCAAAAATAGAACATCTAACCTAAAGAATATTGACTGTAAAACTACGTAACAAAATTTTCTTTTAAACTATTTTCAAATATTTAAGTTGGTTTAGGAAAGGCAGAATTCTGCATTGTCTTTGAAATCTCGACGGTACACTGAGATTATTTTCACCGAGAAATACAAAAGTTATTAAGTTCATAAGATATTCCACAATACCAGGACAAAGGGAATTCTATATATATATATATATATATATATATATATATATATATATATATATATATATATATATATATATATATATACACGGTTATGATAAAGAAACGGATCACCCTTTTATATAGAAAACCGCCCATTTAATCAAAAATCGCTCGGACCCGTCAAATTAATTTTTTTGAAATGCATTTTTTTTTTGAAAAAAAATTTGTACAGGGTAGATCATAAAAGTGCTACATGTGTCAACTTTAATTTTTTTAATGAAACATATGGTATATTTTTACATTTCTATATTCTACATTCAATTCTAGACATTTTTTATTAATCATGCCCTATACTTAGCTTCAGCCGTTTAGGAAATATTAACACTTTAATGCTGGTATGCACCATTGGTATGTTTCTCGACATCAACGTTCTAAACTTAAGTCACAATCTTGTAACTGTGACAATTTCTTATTTACGTTTGAGACGTCAAAAAATGTCAGTGAATGTTAATCAAATTTCTATTTTGCTCTGCTGATATTTCATCAAAATGCGTCTAGCCGAAGATGAGCGCATTGAAATTTTGATTATGTTGGGTTGTGGAGATAAAAGTAGAAGTCATAGGGAAGTCCGTGATATGTTTAATGAAAAATACCCAAATCGCCCGCCTATTGCCCAATCAACAGTGTCTAGGGTAGCAAGTAAGTGGAGAACTTCCCGTACTATTAAAGATAGTGCTAAAAGTGGTCGTGCTGGTATATCTGAGGAGAAAAAAATAAACATATTATTATCACTACAGGAAGATTCTCATAGCTCAAGCACACAACTTGGACGGGACTACGATATTCACCAAACCACCGTATCTAAATTTTTACAATAAGAGAAGTTTCATCCATACAAACCAGTATTTGTACAAGAGTTATTTGACGATGATCCTGATAGGCGAGACCAATTTTGTGAAATAATGATTGAGCTAACAGATAATAACGCAAGATTTGTCCAAAAAATTTGTTTTTCAGATGAAGCTACGTTTTGTTTAAATGGTCAGGTTAATAGACAAAACTACAGATACTGGGCACAGGAAAATCCTCATTGGTACATAGAAAATCACACCCAGTATAATGAAAAGGTTAATGTTTGGGCGGGCATTGTTGAAAATAGGATAATCGGACCATTTTTCTTTGATGAGAGTCTCACTGGAGAAAGATATCTAAATTTCCTTCAAAATGATCTTATTCCAGCTCTTGCCACTCTATTTCCAGATGATAATGATCCTGATTTACCAAGTTTAACCTTATGGTTTCAACAGGATGGTGCTCCCCCGCATTATGCTGTTCATGTAAGGGAGTACTTAAATACAATTTTTCCGCGGCGGTGGATAGGTAGACGGGGGTCCATAGAGTGGCCACCCAGATCACCTGATCTTAATCCACTGGACTTTTTTTTATGGGGCTATGTCAAAAATTTAGTTTATAAATCTAAACCCATCTCGGTAGATGCACTGAAGGAGTCTATTCGACGAGTAATAAGAGAAATATCTCCACAAGTAGTAATAAATGTACAGCAGGAATTTCTAGATCGATTGATCTACTGCAGAACAGTTGGTGGAGGACATTTTCAACATCTTATAAAATAGTTTCTTTTGATTCTTTGTTGTTTGTTTATTTTGTTTTAAAATTGTTAAAAAATTTAAAATTGTTAATATTTCCTAAACGGCTGAAGCTAAGTATAGGGCATGATTAATGAAAAATGTCTAGAATTGAATGTAGAATATAGAAATGTAAAAATATACCATGTTTCATTAAAAAAATTAAAGTTGACACATGTAGCACTTTTATGATCTACCCTGTACACATTTTTTTTCAAAAAAAAAATGCATTTCAAAAAAATTAATTTGACGGGTCCGAGCGATTTTTGATTAAATGGGCGGTTTTCTATATAAAAGGGTGATCCGTTTCTTTATCATAACCGTATATATATATATATATATATATATATATATATATATATATATATATATATATATATATATATATATATATATATATATATATATATATATATATATATATAATGAAAATCTCTGGAACACTTGATGACTTTAATAAATACATCAAGACAAATCGTTTCTTACTCTAACAGAGTACGATTCGCACTTTTTTTTAAACTTAGACATCCCACGTAGACTTTAAGCTTAAGTACTAACGTACCGTCGGCGTCTTAAGAGAAGGGAAATATAATCTATTGACACGGGATTTAAAGGATTAGAGGTTGGGGATTCTTAATGTCAACCCAAAATTTTATGCAACATGATAAGCCTTTCTTGAAATCATCTAGAACCAAGAAACTATAAATTACTATAGATGTACCAAAAATTACTGCTACAACACAACCCACTAAAAGTAAGAAAGTCATGCTGATTTAGACAAAAGATTTTTTGCAAAATGGGAAATTAGTCCCCGATTAATAGCTTTCGTGTGCTTGCACGCCATTCATATTAAAAATCTAAAATGACTGGTAATTAAGATTAGGGGTTTTCTCGGATGGTTAATTTCTTTTAAGGCTGACTGTTAGCAAGTCTTCGCGTTAGTGTAATTTTTACATGTTTTGCGCCAAAGCTTCTTTTATTCTAAAGTCGAAAAATAAAACCATAGCTTTCCCATTGGTTAACTTAATAAAGGGATTAGAGTAAACATAATTTCATTGAAATAAACATTTTCAAATTATTTGAGGAAATTAAGTACATATGATCAAATTACTACTCTTTTGCAATTTAACTTAAACTATTTCATTGAGTATTTCTTAAAAAAGAAAACAAGAATAATGTGTACATTCAGACAAGGGCTCTTGCCTACATAATTTTAGACATTTAGCAACTATTCTGAAAAAAAATGGTATTCACCTAAAATAAATTTTCCGGGACTCCTACTATCCAAGATTAAGAAAAATTAAATAATAAATCTAGTACCATAGTTTTAAAAAAGTTAAAGTTCTGCTAATTTTTAAATTATAAATTATGAATTAGCTTGTACGAAAACTTCCAAAACATAAAGTTTTGAACATTCCGAGTCCTGCACATTCAAGAATAAATATTTAACCAAGCTATAAGATTTTAGCACCACCAGCATAAAAATGTTGATGCTTTAAGAGTCTTGCTAAATAATTTTTTAATTTAGAAACATTCTTTACTCGCACGGTAAAAAAGAAGGATTTACAAAACCTGATTCGATGGGATTGGGGTTCCTGTGCACCCATTTTTTATGCACGTTTCGACTAACAGTCTCATCGATTGGGTCAAATCGAATGACAATGGAATAAAGTTGGTGGGTTATAAGAAACCTAAATAAATATTCTCTATATATCGAGACTGGAAAGAAATAGCGGAACCAGTATACTCACAAAGTGGTACTTAAAGTCCTCACATATGCATTTTAACCGCTCTCCAGTCTCGGTAAGCTGTTAACGAGGATACAGCTTGTAAATCTGCTTTAGTAAAATAAAAATATAAATAATACTGTCTCATAATAATTTAAATTTTACTATTACACATATTTATCGCAAATATAACAGTATGCTTTTAAAAGAAACAACTAACAAACACCAACAATGTTCTATTCAACGCGACTGAAACACGGTAATAAAAGGCGCGAAAAAGTTTTACCAGAAATGTCATTTTGTAAAAACAGTTAACTGGCTTTACTTTGTCCTTTAAAGTTTAAAATTTAAAATTGTTTAAAAGTTTTTCAAACTTCAAGCTCATACTAAAATTGTTTTTCATTAAACTTCAAACAGTTAAAAAAGGCGGGAAAAGCTGAGAGCGACAAGCAACTAATTAAAAGCTTTTTAAAACTTTCTGAAAGCTTGTAAAAACTAGAAGTGCGGACTTACCATGTTGGGTTTCTTCTTGTTGATATATGCAAAGTGCGGTGCAAACAGCTAGTAGTGCGAAATGCTCAAAATGTGCAATTAGAAAGTCATTCTAGTCAAACAATGCCAAAAGTCATTTTAAAATTGAAAATAAATTAACTGATTATGACCCTCAAAAAAGTCTAAAGAAACTTTATTAAAGTGCGTCTGGTAGTCAGAGCGGTAAGTTGTCAAATGAAGCGGGATGCGAGCAGTAGTGTCATTATCTAGTAGAGTCAGAAAACGTATGAGCGCTTGAAAATACGTACACAGAGATATTTGGTGGCCTGTTCAAGCACTGGCGCTTGTGAGGGGTTTTGGCGCAAGACTAATTCGCAGAAAGTCGGAATGGGCAGAGCGATGTCGCCGGTTTTGCGCTGGCGAGCCTGCTCCTGGATCCGCGCCTTTTTCCCCTTTAAGATCCGGGTCTCTTAAAAACAACCACCTCCGAAAAGTGCCATGTCGGTTTGTCCACGAAAGCCCTAAAAGCTTATGTTGACATGTACGTTCGTTCAAACAACTTTTCGATCGGCTTTGTTCTTGACTTTCCAAGTCCTTCCAGTCCGTATTTTAAATTTTGAATTAACCGAACAAAGTTTAAAACTTTTTTCTTAATACATGTCTGGACGCTTCTGCTTTTGAGCAGTATGACATTTGCTTATTGTTTGGTATTTTTCTACGACAAATTTAATGCACTACACCACTGTCGGCCAATCAAATACTGTTGCGTTTTCACATGCGCTGTTTCTAATACTATTCCATTAAATTTTACCCAAAACTTTTCGTTTAATTTTGTTAACCTTTTTGTCAAATGGAATTTGATTTACGTTTGTAGTAAAACTGAATTAAATATTAAGCAAAATGGCATTTGTTTGTTCAGGTATTCCTTATTATATACTACCGGCAGGTAAAAGTTGCAACACATTGAAGCATAGTGGCTATATACATATATGACGTAAGATAAAAAAAAGTTCCTCAAAGTATGCCGTGAAATCAGTCACGCATGTCTTGAATTATTACTCTTGAAAGGTAACATAGGTAAAAGGTATTGGTGAGTGAAAAATAAAACTGTCAATTGCTGAAGTTTTTATTTTTAAGAAAATTACATTATTGTCATTGACATTGCATAATACCGAATTAAAAAAAAAACATATACAAAAAAGAACATAAAAATTATAAATTTAAACAAAATGAGAGACGTGTCCTCCTTCTACTTCCAAACATGTTATCATTCTTCTTTTTACAGCATCAAAAACATTGGTGAGCATGTGGATGTTAATCTCCTGAAATTGATATATAATTCTAGCCCGTAGGTCTTCTAAATTTTCACAAGGGGTTTTGAAAACCGAGTTTTTAATGTGTGGTCATAAAAAAAAGTCGCACGGCGTGAGATCGCAGGACACTGATGGCCACCTAACTGGCATATTACGACTAATGATTCGGTCTTCGAAAAATTCTTCTAAAAAATTTTAATTATCAAGAGTTACGTGAATTAGTGCGCCGTCCTGCTGGAAGTATCCTTGTCGCATCTCTTCACCGTCTAATGCTTTTACAAAATTTTTCTAAAATTTCATTACGGCATTGAGAGTTCCTTCAAAAAAATTCGGTCCAATTAACCTTCTTTTCGATATGGCCGCCCACACGCCAACTCTCTGTGAATGCGAAGGCTTCACTATAAAGAAATGTGGATTTTCGAAACTCCCCATTCTCATTTTTTGAGAATTTACATAACCAGAGAGGTAAAACCATGCCTCATCTGTAAAAACAGGTTTTTTCAAATGCGTTTTCATTATTATTCAAATTACACAAAAACCACTGTGAAAATTGCATTCGCTGCGCCTTGCCGTTTGGTAACAATTCTTGGACTGAGCTTAGACGATAGGCGTGCATATGCATGTCACATTTTAGGATTGTATTGCATGTTCCGTAGGATATATTTACTTGCTGGCTTAAACGCCGAATAGGGGACGTGCATGTGCATTAGCAATTTGCTTCAATTCTTCTACTTTTTGTGCAGTGCTAATTTTAGGCCTCCCTCTGCCTTCCTTTCTATTCACACTTCCTGTTTCTCTAAACAAAGCCACATATCAAGTCAAAATTTGTTTATATATACATATATATATATATATATATATATATATATATATATATATATATACATATATATATATATATATATATATATATATATATATATATATATATATATATATATATATATATATATATATATATATATATATATATATATATATATATATACTCACGTGATGAGTCAAATGCTTACAACAATAAGTCATGTGCCTCTCATATATTCCTAGCAAAACAATGAAAATTAGGGAGAGTTTGCAAGCTTTCAGCTCATTTGCTACATGAAGCCAACCAAAGAAGATGAGGACCCCTTTAAATTTTATCGTTTATGAGTAGGCGTGTCTGCAATTTCTAGTTACAAAATCTCGACACAAATAACCCCTTTTCTCATATGCAACCAAAATTAATAAGTGTTATTATGAGTTGCCAATGCTTTGTGACAAATGTCAATATGTTTAGAGAGTTGTGCTTTTTAATCAATAAATAAGTCTTTACTTTTCAGGTTTTCAATAGGGCTGATAGTAAAAAATACCGTGGATTCTTTTAAACATTGTATTTAATTAGATTGATATCTACTCTTTTGTATGTGTTCTATAAGTGTGTTAAGTTTAATGTTAAACCTTTCTAGAGTAAGTGAATTTTACGGAGATTTTACTTTAAAAATAACAAAAACATTAGTTTTCAGTTGGTAATAGTGACAAACTACCGTGGCATCTTTTAAGGTTGTGTTAAACTTTTTAATGGCTGTATTGTGTAGTTAGTGTTATGAATATATATATATATATATATATATATATATATATATATATATAATTTGTGTTTTAGGTTCATAGTAAAAACATTTTTTTAATAAAAGTTTATTGACGTTTCGACCCTTTTTCGGGTCATTTTCAAAATATTTTTTGCATTCCGTTTGGTAAAAAGACCTTGAAACCTTTAAGGTCTTTGGAGGACAGTCTTCCAATATATGGCATACTGGCATGTGTGTGTTAGTTTTGTTTGACTGAGAAGTGTCATCAGTTATTGTACATTTCAGTATTTATGTATAAAAAATTTGAATATGTAATTAAAATATAACACAAAAAATAACAAAATATACCATACGTGGCACTTATAGACTTTTATACCTCTTAAAAATTACACGATGTCTTCCTGCTACCGTAATTTATGACACAGCATCTGAACCGGAATAACGTTTCATACTGGCGTATATATTCAGTGTGATAGTGGAAGATGTTATGAATTTGCTGTGCAAGGAAAAAATCTTTATAAATGATATATGGGTTTAAATTTTCTAGGAACGAATATATCTTAAAGGCGTTTATTAAAGGGAGACTTATATAAAATTTCATAAGGTATGAGGGACATTAAGCAATAGACGAAAACAACACCCAGTATGTCTAAAAGTTTTAATCTAAAACGTTTTAAAAACAATCTTGTTATAAAAGGAAAATTAAATTAGGGTCTAATCTCAATTTGTTGACAACATATAGTACGAGTAGAAACGTAGTTAACTTGCACATAGTTAGCCATGCTTGAATAGCCTTTTGACAGAAAACAATACGGGACAGCTTATTATATCAGTGATGCATGAAACTAAACAAATTAGATAATTAAGTAATTATTCTGTTTTAGAAACACTGCATGTTAAGAGAAATTTTGCCCATTGTTATTAAAATGAATTTATCTGGCGCAATCAAATATTAAAAAATATATAAAATATTTTGATGAAATAAAAATTTAGATAATTTTTTGGTTAAATTATGTAGATATAGCTCTTTTCCTTTTTCACTAACTTCAAACTTACTGAATATTTTATGTAAACCCTTAACTCTATGGGAACTTAATTAAAGCTGCCTGTGTTGAAAATGGTGAAAACTAAACCTAAATTCAGACTAAATTATGAAACTTTCTTGACTTCTTGCCTCTACTCAGTCACTCAAAATAAGTTTTAGAAATAGAAATTATATTTTATTCTTAGAATTCCCAGCTATGACACTTAACTCGAGTATCTAACTTTAAACTATAGTAATAAAGCCTGCAGCCTTCATTATAGCGTAAAAAATGCACAAAAGTTGTTCTTTAATAAATAGTTATTTTGGTAAAAAATGGGGTGTGTATCATATCACTTTAGATAATGATGATAATTAATAATTGGATATCATATACCTATATATTATGCAGCATATAAGGCAATGCTAACTAATAACCAATTTTTGAAGTTATGCTGTTGGTGCTCGAGGATGAACTTCCATCCCTAAGGCCTACAAGGCAGGAATACCTGCAAAGGATAGCGCTTTTCTTAAGCAAAGAATTTTGTTCAGGCAGGCATTTTGTGTGGATCAAGTCATAAGAGAAGATCAGCCTTTGCTTCTGGTGTAAGAAGTGGTATTATCGTATAAATATAAATACCGGTAAACTACTTTATAAGACAAGACTTTAAACAACCTTCATGCTACTTTACTTAAAAACTAGAAGACATGTTTTGTGAGTTTTTCTTACCATTTAAAATTAAAACGAATTTACATATTTTGCCGCCCACTAACGATGTTGATGCCAATGCCGAGCCGGTAGTGCGTGGGGTAAATAGGTATACAGCACGATCGCTTACGTCTGCTGTGGCTTCAAGATAAACAAATTTTCATAACTCAGAAATTAGCAAAAAAAAGAAAGAAATAGTTATTAGCGCGGCGAAAAAATGATTTTTTTTAATTAAACAAGTACTTTAATAATATGAGAAATTAAATCACTTTTCTTTCGGGGGTGAACAGTATCCAAATTTAATTAAACTATTTCTAGTAAAAAGTAGTAATTTCTGAGGTCTAAAGTTTCAGTAAAAATTTAATTAATCCTGTCCCAAGAAGTCTGTTAAGTGCAGTCTGATATTAAAGTCAGACTCGAACATATCACGCTTTTAATTTGCTTTAATTTGAACATACTTCTCCTTTTAATTTATCTTGTCCCTTTTAATAGTGTCCAAGTAGCTCTTCTCCCTTATTAAGTTAGTTGGTGAGTATCTTTTTAATATTTTCTGGCCATATTTTTTTCTTCTGAATGGGTGTGTGGGACTTTCGGTATTTGATAACAGAATGATAATGCTAATATTATGAGTATTTATTCGCGAAAGCCGCTTTTACAACAGGGAAAACATGGTAATAAAGATGTTTAAAATATACTCAGTATATTTTAAACATTTAAATGTTGACGTGTAATTTTAGTTTTTAAGTAAGTGTCTCCATGACCTGGAATATTTAATTTTAAGTTTTACCAAACCACGAAAATATTAACAGACGTTTACCCTAATTTTACATTAATCATTTAATTGATACAAATGTAATTGTCATCTCCTTTGCCTTGTAATTGCTAAACGACCGTCTTGATATTTGTTCTTTATCATCGTTTATTCAAAGTTTAGGAAGTTAACCGACCATTTATGAAATGTGCCACGATTTTCCACTCGTTCCGATTTTGTGTTTAGAATTAAAATAAGATGCCTTTTCTCTGTCATTTTTCATATCTATAATGCCCTTCTTCTGCCTTCCAAATTCTAAAAGTATTTGTGATTTATGATTACTATCGTACAGTTTATTATTTTCGTTTAAACAACATTTAAAATCATTACTCATCTTTTAAATTATATTACTACAATAAAAATTTTACATAAGTGTTACAGAATATGTGAATTATATCTTAGCATAGTTAAGTTTTATCTTTTTAAACTTATTTTTGTTGTCCGTTTTATAATTTTGCTTTATATCCATCTTAACTAACAAATGTGAAGCAAAGCGATTTTAATTGCCACATGGTGTAAGTGGATTTGGACAGCTTTTATTAACTGAAACAGACAATTCCAATAAAACTGTAGAAAAGACAAGTTCTACGTTGTAAAGTTTATAATGAAAAGACATTACATGTTAGAAGGGAATGAATGTTTTACTATCTTTCAAGATGACGTTTAGCTATGTGATATGGGAAACAAGACGAAGGATATCTTATAAAATAGTAAACATGTAGGGTGTGTTTCATTACCTTGCAGAAAATAAGTATAAAAACACTTAATATATTTTTTTTATCTAAGACATCACACGTAGACTTCAAGCCTAAGTACTAACGTACCGTGGGTGTCTGAAGAGAAGGGAAATGTAGTCTATTGACACGGGATTTGAAGGATTGAAGGTTGGGACGGGAAGGGAAAACATCTGCAGGCAATTTGTTCCATAATCTGGAGACTCTAGGTATGAATGAGCGAGAAAAGTGGTCGGTTCTAGGCTTTTGCAGCTGGACAGTAAAGAGATGCATCCGTAACGCGCCTCCTGTTGTTCTGTTAGGGATGTTCAAGGGGGGAATAATACCGGCTAGTTCTTCAGAGCAAAATCCGTGGAAGTAGCGGTAGAAAAGGGATCAATCCCCTACAGAGCGGCGATGAGCGAGAGAGGGGAGTTTTCTCGTGAGGGCTGAGCCATTGATAAGTCGAATGACTCTCTTTTGGATAGAATCAAGGATCTTAAGTGTCGGAGGTGATGCCGCTCCCCAGATGTGGGAGCAGTACTCTAGGTTAGGTCTTATTTGGGAAACATAGAGAGTGTATAAGTTGGAAGGGGAGAAGAATTTTTTGGCTCGAAAGAGAAAACCAAGCTTTTTAGCTGCCGATGCGGCTACTGAAGTAATGTGTTTGTGGCAGCTGAGATCATGTTGGAAAGCGACGCCAACGAGATCGAATGATTCGTTGTTTTGTAGGGCTTGGCCATTCATGTCGATGGGGTAAGCGTTGCCAGGGAGCAAGACTGGGTTTTGGAGGCGTTGAACTGAACAAGGTTCTTGGCACCCCAGTCTAAGATTAATTGAAGATCTTGGGAAAGGGATAGGTACATAGATCTGCGTCTATATTCCAATGATGCTCAATATTAAATTACATTATATAAGATATCAGTATATTATTTTAGTACATAATATAGTTTTGGCAGTTTTTACTGAAAACCAAATATAAATATTTCAACACGGGAATCATTAAGCTACATAATCAAGTCCGTAAATGTGCCTCCATTAACCGCTGAACAGTACTTAAAGATTATAGATTCCCATTCTCAAATTACTACGTTAGGCACATTTTCCTGAAATTATATTTATAAATGCTATAAATCATATTGACTCCTTTGTAAAACCTCATTTTTTATTGTGCTGATGTAAAAGAGTCTTTAAATTAAATATACAGAGTCCTCCTAGATGGATAAGCAAGCCTGTTTTAAGTCCAAGGTCAATGTGGTTAAGGTTATACGATACACCTTTGCAAGGTCATGGAGATGCGCCCCCTAATAATATAAGGTTAGAGTTAATTAATTAAGGTAAAAATCGCCTTCACTACGCTTTTTTAAGGTCAAATGGGCGCTGCTAAAGTCAAGAGTTGTTCTTCGATTTTTTCTTTAAATTTAACATCTAGACTCTCCAACGCTAGTAGTCCTGTCTAACTTGACAACCAAAAAATTTAAACTGGCAAATAGTGTAAGAATAAGACAAATAAAGTTTTATGCTATGAATTTGTTTCCGATTTTTTTTCGCAAATTCATTAAAAAAGGGCAATTTTAATACGTACTTTCCACAATTACAGAACTAAATCCATTTTAGCAACATGTTCCAAGTTCCAAGATGAAAATCATTTAGAAACCAAGCCAATCGCTGAAGTTTTAGAATAACTCATAAGGTTTTAATGGGGACAATGACATGACCAAATCCCAACTGATCAACTAGAAGATCTTAATTTAAAGCAGTACTAAATCTTAAACCTTTTTATCTGAACGTAAATGTTTAACTCGCATTAATTTCCTTTTATGCTTTTAAAATAGTAAATTGTAATTTGTAACGACCTGATACCGTAACAAAACAAGCACATTTAGTAGAACATGGCTTTATCACGATTTGAAGGTAAACATGTACATAAAATATTATAGCTGTCGCGCTGCATTATCGCATGAACGGGTATTATCAATATGGTGCTAAAAATATTCAGTGGACAAACATTTGGGTCAAAAGTATAATCGTGTATGAATGTATGAAAAGAATTGTGTATAAGGAAGAGCAAGTTATGGCTGTGCCCTACTGTTTTCAGACAGGAAATATTTGGATTTCTGATTATACAAGGTGTCCAATATAAGAAGGGGGATCTCGTTTATAGTTAGAAATACAAAATTGATTAAATGGGAAAAAAGTTGCGCAATTAAAGAATTAATAAAATGATGTTCCGAAATTATTTAGATGATTTTTCACTTTCGAATTATTTTGAAAAAACTAAATTTTCGAATTTGTAATTTAATTTTTTTCTAGCGTTAATATGAAAGATAGGGCAAAACTAATTAAACTTCTTTATAGGGACTTTTAATAATACATATAATTGTGTCCGCGAATGGGGCTTAGAAGAGGACAAATTTTGCAAGATATGTAAAAATGTCAGTCCAAATAAAAGTTTTTGCTTGTAAAATAAATAATATTCACCTCATAAAAATTTTTATATTTTAAACAGGGAGCATAAGAATACGGAAACGTTATTTGCTTAAGAGCAACCATACCTTGTTTATTATTTTCTACCAAAAGAACATTTATCAAATATGTTTTAAATTAAATCCTAAGCCGAAGTATAAGGTTCCATTAAAAAGTTTAAATTTTAAAGTAACAAGTTTGAATCAATGAAGAAATTAATTCATTTTAAATACTTCTCATCAAAATGCTATCTACTGAACAAAGGATTTTTATAGTCCAGTGTTATTAGGATAACCAGGTATCATACCATACATAAAACAATTTAGCGAGAAATTTGTAGGAATCCCAATAACTCAAATGACAATCTACAACACCATAAAACAGTTCCGAAGAAACCCAAGCAACCCAATCAAAATAGCGTTTTCGTATTTTTTATGCACCCTGTATAAAAAATTAAATTTTTCATAACGTGAATTTATTTAATAAGCAAAAACTTTTATTGGGAATGATATTTTTATGTATTTTGCAAAATTTGGTCCATTTGTTCTCTTCTAAACCCCATTCCGTGCCAACAAATGTTTAAACGTTGACAGTTGTCACAATTTTTCAACAAGCATAGCAACTGGTTTCCAACATTGACATGAGTAGGTCAAATAATAAAGCCCTTCTGGTCTCCCTCTAATGACTGTAGGAATCCACCTACACCTCATTTCTAACAAGAAACACGTGGAAAAACTTTTTATAAGCTTTTTAGCTCTCTCTTTGCAGGCCCTTCTGGAAAACCGTACAAAATAAAGTATTATTAAATGCTGAAATGCTGTGGGGAAATCAGTGACTTTGAAAGTTAGAATATCTGATGAAGATCCATGAAAAAGGTATGAAGAAAACTTTATTGTAGTGTATCTAAAAATGTAAGTCGTGGGAAAAGTATATTAATTATATTACTTATTGCTTGTCATAACATTTTATTTCTGGTTCTCTCGCTAAAAGCAAGTTCGTAATCGTAAAAATAACACGTTTTAAGATTTATTCAGAACTTAAAGTTTTAAAAAATAGGTTCTTAAATCTCCTGCGGTTTCGCTAACGTTCACAACTTTTACCTAATTTGATGCAATGGTTTTGTAGAAAACAATCAGAAATATAAATCAATACAGTCAAACTATCTTAGAGTCCAAAACTGCTTTTAGCAGCCCCATAAAGGATAAAGTGCTTTCCTGTTCCAAAAGCAGCACATTTTTTTGGTCACTGTAGAAGCACTTTTTCTCCGCTGACCTCTGAAAACGAAATTATCTCCACCTCTAAAGGAAGAGCTCTACTATTTACCAAACAATGTGCTGCCAATTCCACCCTCATTCCTCCTGCCAATTTCGCTCTTCCAACCTCATAAAATGTCCGACATAACACTTTGTTTAAACAAGTTAAAAAAATTCTTTTATCCCTTGACGCCAAAAAGTCCTCCGGTCTGGATGGTATACCAGCAATTGTTCAAAACGAAATGTGCTTCAAAGCTTGCACCCATCTAATCTTGTATTTGCCAGATCTCGTATGACAAGGGTATCTTCCCAGATCGCTGGAAGACTGTTCGTGTGCAGCCTATCCCGAAGAAAGGTTCCAAGTCCCTTCTATCCAACTACAGACCCATCTCTGTTCTCTCTGTTGTCAGCAACGTTATGGGGAAAGTGATCAACTTGCAAATTCTTAAATATCTAGAAAAACACAAAAAACATCCATGGCAGAGAGACGGATTTCGCTATCAAAGATCCACAGCTGATCTCCTTATCTTTGTCACCAATAACTGGAGCAAGTCTCTCGAAATTCATGGCAAATCCCAGAGTGGTGCTTTTGATATTTCCAAAGCGTACTTATAATAGTTTGTCTCCACTTAAGCGTCGTTTAAATTACTAAAATATTTTACAAAATAATGGAATAATTTGGGTTATAAGTTATTTACTATTTTACTTCTGTATTTAAATCAAATCATTTAACTTGTGTCATATATAGTAATATATCTTCCTTAGAGTATCGATTAAAATACATACAAATGTACTGATGAAACTTAAATTAATATATGAAATAATTAATCTTTGTGGCATTGTTTAGAAGGAACAGATGGCATGTATCTAATTTTTAAAAAAATATGAAATTCTTGCTAAAGAATTAAAATGTGCACAATTTTTTCTATATCAAATTATTTTCTTATAATCAAATTTTTATACCCAAAATTAGTGATAAATTAATTACGGTATGACTGAGCTTTGAATTATTTTTTACTTTACAAAGTTTTCATTGAAACCTAAAAATCTCTTTTAATACCGTTTATGGCAAACTTTTACAAAGTGTTGTGCTTTTATTTTACCCCTTTTGTCTTTTCTAATTTTCTCCACAAATAAATTTCAATTGTACGCTCCAAAAGAGAAATATGCTTTAAAAATGTGCTCATTTTGATTAAATTCTTGTTTTAGAGTTGTTTAAAGAATTTTTTAAAATATTTTAGGCGGTAAATTTATTATAAAGCTATTTTTATTCTGTGACATTTTTTAATGGGTTATTCATAATATTTGTGTCTATCTTCCATTGCCACTTAATATATTCACCCGATAAGTTTAAAATAAAGGAATTTAGACACAAGGAAACAGCCGGTGTCAAGAGTTATTCATTTTTCTTTCGAATTTGAAAATTGATAGAAGTTTTCCATTTATTTTTTTAAGTTGTAGTCTGCATTACCAGCAAATTAGAATGTTTACTACTTGTCATTTACGCTACCAGGTAAAAGTGAGGAATTTTTTTTTATTTTGAGACCTACGAGAGCTTCTGAAAAAAGACGTACTATATATTTTAACAAAACTCTTTAAAAGTAACCAAAAAATTAAATAAGTACTCTGCTTTTTTGATTTTAGATTTAGAAATATGACATGTATTTCCAGATCTCCTATGACAATGGTATCATCCCAGATAGCTGGAAAACTGGTCGTGTGCAACCTGTCTCAAAGAAAGGTTTCAAGTCCCTATCTCTCTTCTCTCTGTTGTCAGCAAAGTTATGGAGAAAGCAATTCAAGCAAATTCTAAAATATCTAGAAAAACACAAAATCGCCCATGACAGACAGTACGGAGATTTCGTCACCAAAGATCCATAGCTACTCTCCTTAGCTTTGTCACACATAACTGGAACAAGTCTCTCGAATTTCATGGCGAATCTCAGATTTTTACTCTTGATATTTCCAAGGCCTTTAATTGGGTATGGCATGCTGCACTCCTCAACAAACTACCTTCTTATGGACTTCCTCCTAAACTATGTACCTGGATCGAAACCTTCCGCTCTAATCAGCGCATATCTGCCATGGTGGACGGTCACTCATCTAACTTCCATCCTATCAATGCTGGCGTACCCCAAGGTTCAGTCCTGGAACCAACCCCATTTCTTCTTCATATTAATGACCTGCTCTCTTCAACTACCAATTCCATCCACAATTATTCTAACGATAGTACTCTTCACTCCAATATTAATTTTTTCAGACAAGTCTCGAATCAAGAGCTGGATAATAGACGTAGATCTATACACTCATCCCTTTCCCAAGATCTTCAATTAATCTTAGACTGGGGTGCCAAGAACCTTGTTCAGTTCAACGCCTCCAAAACCCAGTCTTGCTCCCTGTCACGCAAAAAATCCCGCAACGCTTACCCCAGCCTCGTGAATGGCCAAGCTCTACAGAACAATGAACCGTTCGATCTTGTCGGTATCGCTCTCGAACATGATCTTAGCTGGCACAAACACATTATTTCAGTAGCCACATCGGCAGCTAAAAAGCTTGGTTTTCTCTTTCGAGCCAGAAAATACTTCTCCTCTTCCAACTTACACACTCTATGTTTCTCAAATAAGACCTAACCTAGAGTACTGTTTCCACATCTGGGGAGCGGCATCACCCCCGACACTTAACATCTTTGATTCTAGCCAAAATAGAGCCGTTTGACTCATCAATGATCCAGTCCTCACAAGAAAATTCCCTTCTCTCGCTCATCGCCGCGCTGTTGGAGATTTATTCCTTTTCTACCGGTACTTTCACACATTTTGCTTTGAAGGACTAGCCGCTGCAATGCCCCCTTTACTGTCCAGCTACAAAAGCCTAGAACATCCCACTTATCTCGCTCATTCATACCTAGGATCCACATATTATGTGACACATTGCCTGCAGATGTTTCCCTTGCCCTCCCACCATCCAATTCCTCAAATCCCGTGCCAGTAGACTACATTTCCCTTCTCTTTAGACGCCCACGGTATGTTAGTACTTGGGCTTGCAGTCTACGTGGGCTGCCTGAGATAAAAAGTTTACGTCTTACATCTTGAAGATATTTTAAAAAAATATCTTGCCATTAATATGCCTAAAAATTTCCAAGAACATAATTTTTCTCATTTATCTAAATATTATATTTTTAAAAATCTAGAATTCTCTAGGAATTAGCGTTCTTTAGAGAAATATCTAAACCTTAGAGTAAGAATTTTGTTTAAGGTTTCACATCGCGTGTTCGCGGTATTCGGAATAATAAAATATGTATATAGTATTGAATGAATATCCTTATAGCCCGTACACGTATTTCTAAAATTCTGTTTCTAAAATTCCTTTATAACAAAAGTTAAAAGGGAAAATGTATTGTATATTTAACTTTTGAAGTCGTACATTCAGTAATTAATTTATCAAATATAAATCAAATATCTTTCCTGCCTATACAAAGTTTGTGATCTTTATATACTAATATTTCAGAAACTGGTAATATGAGAGGGTGCTTCACGGAATTTCTAAAAATAATGAAGCCGTATTGCACCTTTTGTGGATTATTTCTTATTCAATGTAAACCCATAATATAGATCTGGAAGTTTTTTTACAATACTCAGATAGAAAGCTTTCACTTTAATAAAACGGTGTGCTTTTTTATTGATTGAAACTCTAGAAATTGTGGTCAAGCACTACATCAAAAGGGGATAAAATATAAGGATATTTTATACGTCATATTTTCAGGATATTAAAATCTAAAACTAGATTTAGGTCTACAATATTCGAATATGGGCAGCTTTTGGTGGTGAACAACGCCGAAAGGAAAACGTTGTGCCTGTTCGTATTGAGCGACTAGCTGTTGCATTTTCATTCACAAACTTTCGTCAGTAAGTGTTAGGGCTGAAGCCAGATCCGCATTTAGACAATAAAGTTTTATTATTGATTAGGCAGAAAATCGATAGATACAAAAAGACAAATTATGATTTCCTTACATTTTTCTTAAATATGAACCAAAAATCATTTAAATGAAGTAATCGCAATTATTGTTACTTTAGCTAGTTAACTATAGCAATGTTTCTGAAGATTTAAGAAGAGCCGAAAAAATTATCAACCATACAATAAACCCTTAGATCACAAGTCCATAGCCTAGGACAAATTTTGTAATGGTTTTATGTCCCTAAATTTGGAAACGCTTGAGAATCTCAAGCGTTTTCTATTCGCTGTCTTGGTTCTTCCACGTTATTCACTTCTCCATCATGATAAACCAAGTGTTTTAAATATCCCCAAGGGAAAAATCGCAAGAAGTTGTGTCAGGGGAGCGCGCAGGCCAACGAACAGGTTCATTACGCCCTATCCATCCATTGGGGAATTCATTATTTAAATATTCGTGAATATCTCGTCTAAAATATGGCGGAGCTCCATCATTTAGAAATCACATGGTCTGTCTCACATTTAACGGAACATCTTGTAGTAATTCCGGAAAATTGTTTTGAAGAAAATGTAAATAATTTTCACCCGTCATAGGAGGAGGAAGAAAGTGTGATCAAATAATCAGCCCAAATATTAACTGCAAATCTATGCTGAAAATGGGTTCTTCACCCAGAGTACTGCCCAAATATATATATATATATATATATATATATATATATATATATATATATATATATATATATATATATATATATATATATATATATATATGTATATATCTCTGGGCTCGGAATGATTTAAAGAAAGGCTTATCATACTGCATAAAATTGTAAGTTGACAATGAAATGTGACTCGTACTCTGGAAGAGCGAGAAAAGTTGTCCTTTGTGAGCTTTGATCTATTTCATTAAAACTATGAATCTTGATTCCAGAGTACGACTGAACGCACAATTTTATGCAATATGATAAGCCTCTCTTTAAATCATTTAGAGCCAAGAGACTACAAGTTATTATAGATGTACAGAAAACGTTCCAAGAATTTTTAATATTTTGTGTCAAAAATTCGAATATAAAATATTGAAGCTTTTAGTCCATCCCTGAAGCTGGAAGCGAGACCCCGTCTTCTCTACGTTTGACCTGAATTCATTCATTCACCATCCTGGAGGCAAAGCAGTGGCGAGTCATATTTTATTCATAATCAGATTTTAAATTCAAAATTTTGTTTTATGTTAAACTTTATGTATTGTGATTTCTTTTTATGAAAAAAAAAATGATTGGAGTCAATTTTTGTCAAACAATGTGTATTATAAGGGTGAAAAATTTCTTCGGTCTATAGAGGTAATGTATAAAACATGCAAAGAACGGCCTAGGTAATATATTAGTAAATGCAAAGATTTGTGTTGCTCTAAAATTTTCGACTGTTGACACAAAAGAACAGGTATGCGTCGAATTTCTTCGCCAGTACACGTTCACCATTGTACGGCAACATGTAGCGAATAGGAAATTTCTTCGGTCTATATAGGTAATATATTAGTAGATGCAAAGATTGAGTTCTCCGCTAGTGCAGTACCAGAAGACCGTAAAATGAAAAATAAAATGACTATTTTTTGATTCTGGCCTGGTTGCCCCCCTGCTGTCGCAGTTTCTGTGCCCTTAACCCTCATCAGGCAGGCTCACACCCAGGATGTCTGAAGAGCAGACAACATTTTTACCAGTATCAAAATGAGACTTTATATCCATCGGTTGGTATACGATTGGCTCGCGCCAACTAGTTCACTCATTGTTGTTCCAAAATTTTCGGCTATTACGCTGTTGAAGGTTGTTAGTACCTTTCCTCCTAGATAAAAGCAAAATATAAAATATGCTCTTAAAAATGAATTTATGATATGATAAACGACGGCGATGATGATAAGTTTATTAATTTTTTCGAGTCTTCTTTTACCTCAGCCACTGACTTCCAAATATTCAGCAGGCGATGCGGGTTGAATAAAGAATGGATAAAATGGATATTAGAGGGAGATGCAAATACTTATACGGGCTTACCTGCTTAGAATCTTATATTTGTTATAATGCTTTTCTCGTTTAAACGATGGCCTAACAGCAAAAATATTTTTTAGAAAATGTAAACCACACCACTACAAATTATGCATTTAAGAGGCAATTATATAAAATATATGACAATTCGTCATTTACGATGTGTCTTACATTTTTATTAATACAATTTTATTACTAACTAATCTTGAAATAAAAATTTAATTTTCAACTTTGCTTTGGTTAGTTATCAAGCATTTTATTTTCATTTAAACACTTCTTTAATAAATTCTGACTACTGCAAACAAAAACTACATACTGTGTCACTCAAGTGCCCTTTTAAAACTTCTTTACATCCAATAAATGTCGTTACAAGCCCATACATTTAATTAAAGTCTACACATACACATGATATATTACCATGACTTGACATTTAGCGGTTCTTGTCTTTGCATATGCCATGCGTATATTAGTTTGCCTTTCGCATGCAATATGTTGGTTGAAACAATGCTTTGAAGCGGTTTACTAAGACACACTTAGGCCTAGTTTCATAATATATGGTTAATTCTAAAGCAAGTGCATTTAATACTAACCAGAAGTGTACGTTTCACAAAAATTAGTTAAATGAGGCATGTAGTGCAAGAGTGACCTGCCTAACTTAAAAATAAGTCGAAATTAGTTTTAAGTCCAGTAATTGGTTAATTTCTTGAGACAGACCACGTAGACTTCAAGTCTAAATACTAACGTCCGTGGGCGTCGGAAGAGAAATGTAATCTATTGACACGAGATTTAAAGGATTGGAGGTTGAAAGGGAACGGGAACAGCAACGCAGGCAATTTGTTACATAATCTGGAGACCCTAGGTATGAACGAGCGAGAGATGTGAGATGATCTAGGCTTTTGTAGCTGGACGGTAAAGGGATGCATACGTAACGCGCCTCTTGCTATTCTGTTGGGAACAATCAAGGGGGGAATTATAGCGGCTAGTTCTTCAGAGAAACATCCGTGGAGATCATATTCGAAAGCGATGTCAACAAGATCGAACGTTTCATTGTTCTGTTGGGCTGGGCCATGCATGTGGATAGGGTAAATGTGACCGGACAGAGAGCAAGACTGGGTTTTGGAGGCGTTGAAGTAACAAGATTCTTGACACTCCAGTCTAAGATTAATTGAAGATCTTGGGAAAGAAATAGGTGCATAGAACTGTGTCTATTATCCAGTTCTTAATTCGAGACTTGTCTTGAAAAATGAAAGTTGGAGTGAAGAGTACTATCGTCAGTATAACTGTGAAGGGGGTTGGTAGTTGAAGAGAGCAGGTAATGACCTGGTAATGTGAAGGAGAAATAGGTTTGGTCCCAGAACTGAACCTTGGGGTACGTCAGCATTGATAGGATTGAAGGTAGATGAGTGACCGTCAACCACGACAGGTATTCGCCAGTTAGAGAGAAAGCTACCGATCCAGGTACACAGTTTGGGAGGAAGACCGTAAGAAGGTGGTTTGTTGAAGAGTGCGGCATGCCATACTTGATCAAAGACCTTAAAAATGTCAAGAGAAACAATCTAAGCTTCGCCATGATGTCAACAGATTTGTTCCACTTAGGTGTGACAAAGGTAAGGAGATCAGATGTGAATCTTTGGTGACTAAGGATATTTTAGAATTTGTAAGTAGATCACTTTTCCCTTAACTTTGTTGACAACAAAGAAAAGAGAGATAGTTCTGTAGTTGGATGGAAGGGACTTGGAACCTTTCTTCGGGACAGGCTGCACACGATCAGTCTTCAGGCCAGTAGCGGGAATAAACTTTTAGGGCAGGCAAAACAATTTTTTGGTTGCAATGATTTTACGGTTTTATTATATCAAACCAGGTGAATCTTTTACTTCTTTATTTAACACCCAAATAAAGGAATCATTAACTTTGTATTAAAACAAATACTGTATTTTTTTAAAATACAGTTTTGGTTAAATTATGGGAAGTACAAAATTTATATTGTTTATATTTCAAGCCCAAGCAAATTACGAAGTTATTGGGAGTAGAAAAATAGACAGGGTTCCAAGGGAAAGTACTGAAGAAGTTTCAAAGACCATCTCAGTCGGCAGAATTGTGGTACCAGATCGTGCGTTTCGGCATGATTTCGGTAAGAGACGGCAATGAGGCCCTGATCTGAACGACCAGGCCAGATGTTAAGTATGGCTCAGGATGGGTGGTAAGGAAAAGGTCTAGTGAGTTTGGATTATGGGTAGGAGTGCGGGGATGATTTCCCTAAAAGGTCGCTTCAAACCAAAATCATAAGCAGACATCTAACTGGCTAACAATACAATGGATGCCATAATGTTTCTCGGAGCCTCATACATAACAGATGTTCTTTTTAAACATACCGATACCAAAAATCGAGTACTGGAAAATATTTCATTATTTTATCTACATTAAAAGCCAATACAATTTGCCAAGTACTTAAGTTTGCAAAAGTTGTTAATTTAAATTCTTCTATTTCTTTACAGTTGTTATAAAACCTGAAAATTCAGAAATACCAACCAAGTAAATAATGATGATGAGAAGAGCGAACACGAACTTTGTAGAAGATTGTGTTAAGAAAACAGTTAAAGCACATTTTTGTACAATTAAATGAATAAAACAACAATTATTTGCCATGGGTCTTTGATGGCGAATATCTGAATAAGCTTGTGTTTTTCTGAATATTCTAGAGTTTGCGAATTAATGAACTTCCAGTAACCTTACAGACAAAACTAAATTAAATGATTAAATCATCATTAACCCCATTCGCCCTGTTGTATTGTGTCTAATAATTTATTGCGGCTATTTAGCACATGTTTTAGCGCTTACTTCCATTCATTTTGCTTCATTCGGAATTCACTGTGCTATTTTAATTATCCTCTATATTCCGCGACACTTGCTAGTATTCTACGCCCACTCATTCTGTTCTCCGTTTCTCTCGTTTTGTGTGCCATCAGGAGCGGTTTCAGGATAGATTAATGAGTGGAATTTTAATTTAGCTGGTTATTGTAAAACGAGAATGAAAAATTCCGTTACAAAAAATCGAAGATCATTTATTTCTTAAGTAAGGAGAAGTTCTTATTTAATATTGCTGCTGCGACTTTTAAAAATTATATTCCAACAAAAATATTTTGACAAAAGAAGCCACGTTGTGATTTCTTAGCTGTAAAAGGTAGTGAGATCTAGTGAGATCGTGATACACATATACGGGTACAGATTTCGCAAGAAACCTAAACTCTTCCATAAAAAGCCCTGGTTCTTCAAGACATGTGATAAAGCCAGGCTAAAAAAGTCCAAGGTCACAAAGGGTGTGTTCAAAATCCAATACCCGAAAATCATCAAATTTTCAGCGAGGCAAGAAATCACTACAATCAAACAATCTTAGAGTCCAAAAATGCCTTTAACAACCCAAAAAAGATAATGTGCTTTCTTGTTCCAGCAGCAGCAAATCTTTCTGGTTACTTGCCAAAAACATTAGTCAAAACTCCTGTAGAAGCACTTTTCCTCCCCTGACCTGCCAACAAAATTATCTCCACGTCTAAAGGGAAAATTCGCTGCCAATTCCACCCTAATCCCTCCGGCCAATTTCGCTCTTCCAACTGCTACGTATGTACCTCACAAAATGCCCGACTTAAGGTCAAACAATTTCAAAAAATTCTTCTATCCCTTGATACCCATCGTAACTCTTTATTTCCAGATCTCCCATGATAAGGGCATCTTCCCAGACAGCTGGAAGACTGCTTGTGTGCAGCCTGTCCCAAAGAAAGGTTTCAAGTCCCTTGCATTTAATTACAGATCTATCTCTCTCCTCTCTGTTGTCAGCAAAATTATGGAGAAGGTTACCAACTTGCAAATTCTAAAATACCTAGAAAAACAAAAAATCATTCATGACAGACAGTGCGGATTTCGTCACCAAAGATCAACAGCGAATCTCCGTACCTTTGTCACTCATAACTGGAAAAAGTCTTTTGGATTTCATGGTAAATTCCAAATTGTTGCTCTTGACATTTCCAAGGCCTTTGACCAAGTATGGCATGCCGCATTACTCATTAAACTACCTTCTTAATGTCTTCCTCCCAAATTATGTACCTGAATCAGCAGCTTTCTGTCTAATCGGAACATATCTTTCGTGGTGGACCTCTTATCAATGCTGGCATACCAGTCCTGGCATCAAACCTATTTCTCCTTCACATTAATGACCTGCTGTCTTTAACTACCAGTCCTATCCACAGTACTGCTGACGATAGTACTCTTCACTGCAACATTCAAGAGCCGGAAAACAGACGCAGAGCTATGCATCTATTCCTTTCCCGAGATCTCTAATTAACCTTAGACTGGGGTGCCAAGAACGTCGTTGGGGTCTTCAGATTATGAAACAAATTGCCTGCCGAGTTTCCCGTCCCCTCTTAACGTTCAATCATTTAAATCCCATGCCAATAAATTACATTTCCCTTCTCTTTAGACGCCAGTATGTACGTATTACTCTAGTACCTAGGCTGGAAGTCGACGTAGGCTGTCTCAGATAAAAAAAAATATTCTTTAAAGACAAAAATTAGGATTTGGTGGTAAAAGGCTCATTTTGAAATAAATTTTTTAGATTACAATCATTTATTTTTTGTTAATGTCGCTTTAATGTAAAAAGAGGCCACAAAGCTAAAATAATCGTCGAAATAACATTCCTTATCGAATATTTGTTAATACAAACAGAAAATCGTTTTCAAAATAGAATTTACTTACAGATAATATATCAGAAGTAATATACGCATGTTGATTTTATGTTCTGATAATAGTGATTACTAAATGTACTGTCTTTGTTTTGGAATAATTCATGTTTGGATACAAAGGGCTACACTAGTTTTAATTCACAAATAATGGCACCATAATGATATTCATCATATTTCTTTAATTATTATGGTAACGTGAGATATGAGGTATAATACTGCTGCGTTGTGTACTTATTGTTCTATTTTGCTCTTGCTACGGATGTAAAAACGTAACGCTATTATACAAACTGAAGTAAAACTAATTCTATCATTTTTATAGAGCTGATTGTGTTGTCATATTATACCAATGTGTATTTACGATAAGGCTTTAAAATCCCATTTGTAGAAAGCACCTGAACAAGCTTATTCTTAAGGAAACACAACATCCTTATCTATCACCTTTCCTTGACCAACAGTCAAGTCCTTAGAACAAAAGGTGAAGAGATTTAACAGAGAAAATTGTGTTTTCTTTTTTCTTTATTTATTGCTAACATCGCTTATACTCAATATATGTGCATCACATTCTACTATAAAACTATTTAATTATTAATAACAGCTTTGTGTCACAATGTAATAACTAATAATTTGTAGCCTATTTCCCATTAAAAGTTGGTGGCAAAATAAGCTGTCTAACCAAATGCCATTTATTCCACACAATATAATGTGGTATTGCATACCTTTTATCACTCTAACAATTTTACTCACAATAGGCTGCATTACGATTTGCCATTTATTTTCTTATAATAAAATAATTTTGCAATACATATAACTACTTATAACAAGCCATAAATTCTGTAGTCCTGGTGGTCAGTAACATAATATAATGCTGGTTGTAAAAAATGTTAGAATGAAATGAAAAATTAATTACTAAGGAATTTATATTAAAAATGCCAAAAGGTTTATAGGATTCCCCAATATTTAATATTACAACAAGGACAAATTGAATATTTAGGGTAGTCTATCTCTTTACTGCGAATAAAACCTCAGTGCATTTCAAATCCTTTATAATTTACTTATCTGTTGAAACCTTAGATAACAAAGGAAAATGCATTTGCAATAAACGTTTATAAAGCAACAACTAGAACAAAAAATTATACTGCAATGAGAACCGTTTTCGATTCATAACACAAAATTTGCTGCTGATTTTGAGCGGTAATTTATAAACTTAAAATTGAAAAAGAATTTATACGTTTAAATTTTTACGTTTATATTATAATTATATACGTTTGAATTTTCCTCTATTTCTATTAAAGTTTTCTAATTGAATTATTAGTTCTTTAAACCTTGTTATATATATTATATATATATATATATATATATATATATATATATATATATACATATATATATATATATATATATATATATATATATATATATATATATATATATATATATATATATATATATATAAAGTCAGTTTACCGTTTTATTTTTTAATAATAATAATTAGTCAGTTAGTGTATGGGACGGCATTTGGTCTGGTGGAGCCATGGGTCCATATTTTTTTTAGAGGTACCGTTACTGGCGATACGTGCCTTCAAATGTTAAGAGAAAGGGTTAATCTCGAGCTCCAGAATAGTCCCTTGTATGGAGGAACTGATCTAATTTGGCAACAGGATGGCGCACTTTAGTATTCAAGTGCGAGAGTACATGGATGCAACGTTTGATAAATCGAGGAATTGTCCTCCGCAGTCATGTGATTTGACCCCATGCGACTTTTCAGTCTGCGGCATTCTCAAAAACCTCGCATTTGCAACACAACCATCTGATACTGATCATTTAAAGATATTGATCGACGATGCATTTCAGGAAATCCACAGTGACAGCTTTAATCCAGAACATTTGCAACTCTATTGCAGGGAGATATCAAGAGTGCATTGATCACCAGGGTCAACATTTTGAAAATTATCGATAATTTTGGTAGTTGCCTATATTAATTATTTAAAAGTGCAAATCGGTAATCTGACATTTGAGCCACCCTGTATATGAGGAAACTAGAAAGAGAAAATATTATCGTAAATTTTATTTTTTATTATTTTATGACCACGGCAATGGAACAAAAAATATAACAAATCTCGTACAGTTGCTCCAAGCAATTAAGTCTTTATTAAGCGAGAAACGTTAAAAGTATCAATTTTTTGTTCTCTTATATCCTTCGTTTTTATAGGATTGAAAGCTTTCGCAATGACCGGACCTTTTGTATTTGTGACTGATGGATTTTTTAAATATATTTACCGTTTTCGTGGGCGATCCATAAGGTGCCACATTGTATTTAATGTCTAATCCTACGCACTGACAACCTTTTAAAAATATAAAACAGATATTTCAAGCAGAGAGATATATTGTTGATTTCTCTGATGTTATTGACGTTTTCATTTATTGCCGACATATTAAATTTTAATAGGTACCAATCAGTGGCAACTAATTTGTGGGAAATTTTTAAAACTTTACCTCGGTGACGCCTTCAAGCATGCTTCTTTGTAGTTCGGTAATAAATTATAAACTATGCTTAAAGTATAGCAAAAATAATAATTGTTTCTTTAAAGACGTTAGTATAGTTTGGTTTTCATTTTACTTCCTCACATCCGTGATGCCTTCCCGCTAATTTAAATACTAACAATATATTATGACGTTGAAATTTGTTTCAGTGACGTCATAAATAAATATGTTGTAAACTTTTAAACAATCGTTAGTGCTTGTTTAGACAGGAAGAACATTGAAAGAATTGTTTTGCAACTTTGGGCTTCCTTGCCACTTGATTATTTATAATTCTCATGCCAGTGAAGAGTAATAAATTGGTAAATTTTCTTTTTTGGTAGATAATAATTTTTATACATCTTAAATATGACTATAAGATTCACAACTTGCATCCATCTTAACTCGTATTTTCCAGATCTCGTATTACACGGGTATCTTCCCAGACATCTGGAAGACTGCTTGTGTGCAGCCTGTCCCGAAGAAAGGCTCCAGGTTCCTTTCATTCAATTATAATAGACTTATCTCTCTTTTCTTGGTTGGCAGCAATGTTATGGAGAATGTCATCAACTTTCAAATTCTAAAATATCTAGAAAAACTCAAAATCATTCATGACAGACAGTACGGGTTGCGTCACCAAAGATCGGAAAAACAAATCTAAACGGTTTTCAAGAATCAGTTTGTTTTTTTATTTATAAATCTCCCTTGGCTAGTTTATTATAAGACTATTTACTCAGCCGAAACGTATTTTTAAAAAACTATTAACATTAAATATGATCGCAAGTTTATTGTTGAATTTGTATTTTTTAGACATGGTTTCCACCAAATCTAGCTGTAAATTTAGGAGATTTGAATGCAGTTTTATGAACCAAATTTGTTCCACCTTGCATCCTGTACCCATACAAGTCAAAATCAGACAGTTTTGCAAAGAAGCAGATCCTATATTTAGAGTGAAATAAATATAAAAAGTGTACGGTGTTCATGTCAGTGTGGTGTTAATAAAATGTGTTTTTTTATATTTAAATGTTTACAGAATGTCTAAACAATGTATGTTTAATAATACTAAAGAAAAATTATTTTAAAATAATAAAGCGTGTTTCATTTGTTTGAAATATAACTCTAATTGGTGTAATAGAAATTCTTCATTATATTAAATAAAAGTAGCTCTTCTTCAAAACACATGCGTGATTGAAGTTAAACAAAAATGTTTTCTTCCTGTTAGAAATTAAATTAAATTAATTACTGTTTCAATTGAAACAATAACAGCTATTTTGCATCAAATGAGGTACATATTCTTACAAATAAACTTCTAGTGAAACCAATGATAGTTTGTATTGAATTTAGAATAGGGTATTACTGGCATCAAATAATTGTTATATTTGAACGATCCATTAAAAACCAATGGAACCTTATATTTCAAGCAATCTTATAACCTATTGGTTCACAATGATAAACTAAACATTGAGTGAATGGGTATCCAATTCAATATACGATAGTGTTTTTTTCTGTGTGGGTGCAATTTATCAAAATAAAATCAGATTTGTCTTAAGACAAGTTTACGGTAATATGTTGATCGTGAAAATTTAAAGGAATTAAAAAACCCGCCATATTTCCCACCAATAAAATATATAATATATCGATTTGCGCTGTTGTCATGTCTGACATATAATACAAACTCGATATCAGTGATCGCAGGTACAAAGGATTCGATATAAAACTGTTTCATAGCTCTCAGTAATCAACATGAAGTTCCGAGGTAATTAAAGATTTATGTCCTTCAATATTACTCATTAGAAATGGATAGCTTAACACCGTTATCGACTTTGAATGGAGAAGTCCGCTATGAATGTAATCATGGAACAAACCATTTCTAATGGGTAAGGTGACAGTTGAAAAACAATAACAAACCTTTTAAACTCTGTGTTTGTTTTATCTTTTCGTAGGTATTAAAGGAAAATGTGTTCGTTTGTATAAGTGTTTTCACCATTAGTGATAGCTTATTCGGTGTAAAATGGATCAAGGCTTTGAAAAAGCTGATTCGGGCAATTTACCCAAAGTTAATATGGACATGATACCTATATGAATATTTACTCTCAAATGCGTAATATTTTAGCTCTGAAATACGGAATGTAAAGTTAAAACGGTAAGTACAAAAAAGCAGTGCCGTAGGTAGGTGTAGGCAGAGTAGGCCCTTAGCTAGGGGCTCTGGTGGCAAGGGGCGCCAAAGTCAAATAGTAAAACTTTAGCCTAGCTACGGCACTGCAAAAAATTTATGCTTCTCACATTGTACTCTATAATTATATATATATATATATATATATATATATATATATATATATATATATATATATATATATATATATATATATACAGGGTGGTGCAACCAAGATGGGGTGGACGATTGTGAGTAAACGGTGAGGAATTTCGAAAATTTTTTTTTTGGATATTATAGATAGTCAAATCCGCTATGTTTTAAAATTATAGCCATAATACAGGGTGGTCCGAACAACTAGTGGCGAACCAAACTTGTGTTTTTTTAAATGGGACACCCTGTATATAATTGTTCGAATTGATTCTCCTGTTCGTTACGATCATTTTGATATAGGGTTTATTGGGTCTAAAACTTATAGTAAGGGAATGGGACGCGGTTAAAGTTGAAAAAATGCTCACAGTTCGGCCATTTTTAAAAAAAATTTGAAACAGGTATGGAAAAACCAAATATTCCATAAAACGTTACATATCCTTGAATACATTATTCGCTTGCAATTTGTTTAAAATTATTCACTGTTATACAGGGTGGTCAAGTTTTGCAAATACGCCCTGGACTCATTTTTTTTAAATGGAACACCCTGTATATTTTATTTTCATCTTAAAGATAACATTGCTAGCTTTCAAAAAATACCATACATGATGCCTTTCTGACCAACAGTTTTTTAGTAAACTAGCTGTGAAACCAAGGTTTCTTCATTCTAATACGATTAGACTGTATTTACGTTGTTTAATATTAAATATCTAATATTAGGAGGCCATGACACTATCATAAATGAAACAGGATTGACGAACTTGTCAAAGCTACTGCCGCACAATCCATTATTTACAAGTTAAGTGTAGGTGGCCCAATAATTATGAGGTAAGAAGACTGAGACCCGAAACTTTTACTTGTTTATTAGAGATATTTCAAAAAAACAGAAAATATTGTTTTTAGGAAATGTAAAGTAATTAATAAACCAGTTATAAACAAAGATAATCAGTTATCAGTGTTATTAATAGTTTAAAAAAATTAATTAAGCAAAAACAGAACATCTTTAAAAATTACTTCGATATGTACTTACTTGTAAACCTAATTTAATATAAACAATTAACAAAACTCATATAAGGTGTTCAACTAAACCACCATTTTGCTGAAGGCACATTTCGAGTCTATCCATAAATGAAAGTTTCACTTTTCTCAAAGTCTGTTCTGAAACGTTGCGAAAACTGTTTCTTATTCTTGTCTTCATATCTTTCACTGTGGTTGGAACCTCTTTATAGATTTCTTCTTTAGCATGCCCCCATAGAAAAAATCTAGTGGTGTTAAGTCGGGTGGTCTGACTGACCACTTACCAGGTCCACCTCGCCCAATCCAACGATCTGTCTTCCAATTTATCGACAAAATATCTTACATTCCTATGGTCATGCGGGGGCGCTCCATCATATTCAAACCATAAGGATCCCCTTACCATTAAACGTAAATCTTCAAGCAATACTGGCAACTCGTTTCTCAAAAAATTTGTTTATAACTGGTTTATTAATTACTTTACATTTCCTAAAAACAATATTTTCTGTTTTTTAAAATATCTCTAATAAACATGTAAAATTTTCGGGTCTCAGTCTTCTTACCTCATAATTATTGGGCCACCTACACTTAACTTGCAAATAATGGATTGTGCGGCAATAGCTTTGACAAGTTCGTCAATCCTGTTTCATTTATGATAGTGTCATGGCCTCCTATAATTAGATATTTAATAATAAACAACATAAATTCAGTATAATCGTATTAGAATGAAGAAACCTTGGTTTCACGGCTAGTTTACTAAAAAACTGTTGGTCAGAAAGGCATCATGTATGGTATTTTTTGAAAGCTAGCAATGTTATCTTTAAGATGAAAATAAAATATACAGGGTGTTCCATTTAAAAAAAAATGAGTCCAGGGCGTATTTGCAAAACTTGACCACCCTGTATAACAGTGAATAACTTTAAACAAATTGCAAGCGACTAATATATTCAAGGATATGTAACGTTTTATGGAATATTAGGTTTTTCCGTACCTGTTTCAATTTTTTTTTTAAAATGGCCGAACTGTGAGCATTTTTTCAACTTTAACCGCGTCCCATTCCCTTACTATAAGATTTAGACCCAATAAACCCTATATTAAAATGATCGTAACGAACAGGAGAATCAATTGGAACAATTATATACAGGGTGTCCCATTTAAAAAAACACAAGTTTGGTTCGCCACGAGTTTTTCGGACCACCCTGTATTATGGCTATAATTTTAAAACATAGTGGGTTTGACTATCTATAATATCCAAAAAAAATTTTTTCGAAATTCCTCACCGTTTACTCACAATCGTCCACCCCATCTTGGTTGCACCACCCTGTATATATATATATATATATATATATATATATATATATATATATATATATATATATATATATATATATACATATATATATATATATATATATATATATATATATATATATATATATATATATATATATATATATATATATATATATACATATATATATATATATATATATATATTTCTAGAAATATTAGCAGATTTATGTTCAGGCATTCTTTGAGAATTTCAGCTCGCGCAACAAACGATTCGGCAACATTGCAAAGGTAGGTATAACAAATCAAAATGCAGGGAAATGATGGCATCATTCGCCTATGTGATAAAACTCGCCAAAGTTTAATTCGATTTTCAGGGCATTTCTCGCTTCCCAAAAAATTCCAATATTTTTTCACTTTAACCATAAATTCTAATAAGCTAATAAAAATAGTGTGCATTAATCTTAGACTGGGGTGCCAAAAATCCTTGTTGAGTTAAACGCCTATGATTTTAGCCGGCACAAACACATTACTTCAATAGTCACATCGGCAGCTAAAAAGCTTGGTCTTTTCTGTCGAGCCAAAAAATACTTCTCCCTTTCCAACTTACACGTTCTTTATGTTTCCCAAATAAGACCTAACCTAGAGTACTGTTCCCACTTCTGGGGAGCGGCATCACCGTCAACACCTAACATCCTTGATTCTCTCCAAAAGAGAGCCATTCGACTCATCAATCCTCACAAGAACACTCCCTTCTCTCGCTCATTACCGCGCTGTTGGGGATTTGTCCCTTTTTTACCGACATTACAACAGATTTTGCTCTGAAGAACTTCTCGCTGTCATTTACCCCTTTACTATTCCTAACAGAACAACATGAGGCGCTTTACGTATACATCCCTGTACTCTCCAGCTACAAAAGCCTAGAACATACCACTTCTCTCACTCACTCACTCATACTTAGGGTATCTATCTATCTTAGGGTATACAGAAAAAACACTATCGTAATTGGACACCCATTCACTCAATGCCACACTCTATTCCGTATTGCACAATACAAATTCGCTTGATTTCAATGGTTAGTTTATCATTGTTAACCAATAGGTTATAAGATTGCTTGAAATATATGGTTTCATTGGTTTTTAATGGATCGTTCAAATATAACAATTATTTGATGCCAGTAATACCCTAATCTAAATTCAATACAAAGTATCATTGGTTTCACTACAAGTTTATTTGTAAGAATATTCACCTCATTTAATCCAAAAGAGCTATTATTGTTTCAATTACAACAGTAATTAATTTAATGTAACTTGTAATAGAAAGAAAACATTTCTGTTTAAATTCAATTATATATGTGTTTTGAAGAACAATTACTCGTATTTAATATAATGAAGAAGTTCTATTACATCAATTATACTTATATTTGAAGCAAATGAAACACGCTTTATTATTTTAAAGTAATTTTTATTTAGTATCAATAAACATACATTGTTTAGACATTCTGTAAACATTTAAATATAAAAAACACATTTTATTTACACCACACTAACGCAAACACCTTAAGCTTTTTATATTTATTTCACTCCACATATAGGATCTGTTTTTTGCAAAACTCTCTACTTTTGGGTTGTATGGGTACAGGATGCAAGATGGAACAAATTTGACGCATAACACTGCATTCAAATCTCCTAAATTTACAACTATATTTGGTGGAAACCATGTCTAAAAAATACAAATTCAATAATAAACTTGCGATCATATTTAATGTTAATAGTTTTTTAACAATACGTATCGGCTGAGTTAACAGACTAACCAAGAGAGATTTACCAATAAAAAACAAACTTATTCGTGCAAGCCGTTTAGATTTGTTGTACTTACCATACCACGAAATGAGTTGCCCAGTGCCAAAGATCCATTATTTTTGGCGTATATCGCAATAAACAAACAGGCTGGTAGACCCACGGTACATAGTACTTAGACTTCGGTCTTCGTGGGCTGTCAGAAGATAAAAAAAGGTTGTAAGCTTAAACGAGGATTAAACGAACAAATATCAACAGCACAATTTTAACCCCTCCCTCCGCGAGCAATAGAACTAATATTTCAGCCAACAATAGAACCCATTGAATTAATATTTTTTATTATTTCTCTAATGCCTTATATAATATATAACAGTGTTTATTTTAATTGAAATGATATAAGGATAATTCACTTAATTTTTAGATTTTATTATTTAAACTGTAGTTCTTGTTCGTTTAATAAACTATATTTTAACTTGAATCACACCGCCCACAAATAGCTATTTTTCACCCAATTATATTTGAGCATTCTCGTCGAATGATTTAATGTTTTAGCTTAAACAATTCTATACTCTAAGGAATAATAGTAATTTATTAGTTTCCATTAGTATTTTTGTATTTGAAAAAATGGTAATATAGTTTCCAAAGAAGTAAGACTACTTTTGAACTCTAATAGTAAGTCTATATTTAAAGCAATGTTTTTTTTTAGTTATTTCAATGATGTTTTGTTAAGACAATATTAACTTTAATATAAGCAAAGTATGAGTGGTCAAGAATAATACTATTATTGAAAATAGCATAGCAGTTTTTTCTGTGTAGGAAATCATTTAAATCTCATGTCAATAGATTACATTTCCCTTCTCTTCAGATGCCCACGGTCCATTAGACTGGAAGTATACGTAGGTTGTATAAAAAAAAATCAAAATAACATACAATATTTTTTAACTAACGTCAGGAAGTATTCAATAATAACAAATATAAGTAGTAACTTATAGCCCTATACGAATATATTTCATTGCATTTTATTGTCGCTTTCTCCAATTTTAACAAAATGTATAGCCGTGGACGCAATAAAGTTTCATTAGTAATGCTTTTCCTTATGAAGAATGTAACTTTATTTTGTCCCTGATTGTACATGTCAGGGACTTACCTACTTCGATCGTTGTAGATGCAGAATTTAAAATTTGCATGTGCTATACTGGACAAACGTTTAACCCCGAAGCTCTGAAGCATTTTTATAGCATAAAAACAAAGCTCCACCTTCGTCAACAATTCCACTCCAGATGTATAACTTCTGAGCTTTCATTTCTGGAATTTTCGAGATTTAACCTGTTAAAAATATTTGTTAGGTAAAAATATTTAATTTGGATCTATTTCAAAAGTATTGAAATAATCGTAAAGTATTGAAATACTCGTAAAATATTTAAGTACTCTAATATATTTAAATGTTCGCAAAGTATCTAAATACTTTCAAAAACGTATTTAAATACCAAATACTTTGGAAAATATTTGAGTCTACAAGTACAAATACCTCTAGTAAAAAATTATTGAAATACCGAGTATCTAAATACCAAAAAAATATTTAAATAAAAAAGTATTTCCAAGTACAAGCCCAGCTCTAAGCTGCAATATTATTAAATTAAAGAAATTAATAAAACATATCGGTTTTTAAATATCGCTTTTTCTGCAAGCTGATAATATAAAATAGCTAAAATATCGAAACAGAAATTACATTTCGTTCTTAAAACAGTTCAGATTTACGATACGTTTTAATCCATTGTATGCCCCTGGCTTTTAACGCCCACAGCTGGAAAACTCCCATTGATTCAGTTCCCCTTTGAAATTACGGTTCTTAACAGGGCCAATATATATTTTATCTTAGCAGCTTTTCGTACTTTTTTAGAGGGGTTTAATTAAAAGGAAAGAGGATCGGATGTAATGCAAATACAGATTTTTTTGCAGCGTAATAATCGCCTATACCCTCTGCAAATATCGGCCTAAATTTCATAGTTCATCGCGCAGTAAAAATGAACCTGGTTGATTTTTATCGGCTGTTTAAATCTTTTGGACAAAAAAAATTGTTTCAGAGAAATATATACTACTTTGTTCTTCTAACAAAACACAGAGTTAGCTGTACTAGTGAGTGTTATTACACACTCTAGTGCTCAATTTTCCAAACCAATGGGCTTTAATAAACATAATTTCATTGATTCGAAATGACGTATGTTTAATTTCTTGCATACATTAAAAGTAACACAAATATTTTAGGTGGGTAATGTTGATTAAGCTCTTTTTCCATCTTACATCACCATCACTAGTTTAGATAGTAACTAAAGATTAAAAAAAGTCCTTAAGTCTTGGAATCAATTACGCATGTCTTGAATTATTAATCTTGAAAGGTAACATTGGCAAAAGGTATATATATATATATATATATATATATATATATATATATATATATATATATATATATATATACATATGTTTGAACGTAGACTTTCACGGATGGAGAAATGTGAAGAAATATTGATCCGGGAGTACATCCGTTCGTTTGTTAAATTCCTGTTGGAATCTGGCAGACGTTTCGCCAAGGTCTCACTTGGCATTATCAATGCTTACTCGTTGCTGTCAAGTCGTAAACTGAGTTTACGACTTGACAGCAACGAGTAAGCATTGATAATGCCAAGTGAGACCTTGGCGAAACGTCTGCCAGATTCCAACAGGAATTTAACAAACGAACGGATGTACTCCCGGATCAATATTTCTTCATATATATATATATATATATATATATATATATATATATATATATATATATATATATATATATTATTACCCTTCACTGATATGAGAACTATAAGAAAATAACCAACAGAACGTAAACAAATTTAAAACCTTTCAAAACAGTGCATCCAATATTCGTCCTCTCTAAGCAAATATTGACTTTTAAAGTCCCTAATATGTCTATTTGGGAAGAAGACGACAATTACCTAAAAAAAATTACGTTATTTTAAAAGGAAAAAAAGTTCATTCAAATCGGTCTACAGGTTCAGAAACTAAATGGCATTAAAGTTGTGACTAATTTCCTGGTGGTGTGTAAATTTTGCTAGGCGGTTAATTTGTTATTATTTTTTTAAACTGAGACAGCCCCCGTAGACTTCAAGCCCAAGTACTAAAGTACCGTGGGCGTCTAAAGAGAAGGGAAATGTAATCTGTTGACACGGTATTTAAAGGAATGGAGGGGAAGGGAAAACATCTGCAGGCAATTTGAGCCATAATCTGGGGACCCTAGGTATGAATGAGCGAGAGAAGTGGAATGTTCTAGGCTTTTGTGGCTGGACATTAAAGGGATGAACACATAACGCGCCTCTTGTTATTCTGTTATGTCTGACAAAGGGAAGGAAATCTGCTGTAGATCTTTGGTGACGAAATCCGTACTGTCTGTCATGGATGATTTTGTGTGTTTCTAGATATTTTAGATTTTTCAAGTTAATGACTTTCTCCATAAGTTTTGCTGACAGCAAAGAGAAGAGAGATATGTCTATAATTATTGGATGGAAGGGACTTGAAACCTTTCTTCGGGATAGGCTGTACACGAGCAGTTTTCCAGCTATCTGGGAAGATACCCTTGTCATAGGAGATCTGGATATGGTATAAATATAAATAACCTAAGTTATGCTGTTCTTTTTAATTTAATTTTGTTTCTGTAGTTCGCAATTTTATTTTATGTAGTTTGGCAATAAAGTATAAAAAAACATGTCATTGTCACAGATTAAAATATTAGTACATGTCCCTTCGATGTTAAATAATAAAACTTTGGGACACTTTGGAGGCGTGCCTTCAGGCTATAGCCTAGTTCCCTCATGGTTAATACGCCACTGCTTTATAAAGAATATGTACTTGGATGTATAGAAAATATACAAAGATGATTTCAAAAGTATATTTGCGAATTGCAAATAAGTAGTACAAGGATTTACATACATAGATGAAAGAAAAATATTCAAAAGAAGAAATAATAAGACATTGTATCAATGACATGAGAAGATGCAATTTATTCCTGTTTTCTATTATCAGAATTTAAAAATGAAATAAAATGTGTGGAATTATAGAGATTAAAATACTAGTGCCAGGTTCGGAAGTCCTGCATAAAATTCATATTTCTTTAATGAGTTATTTTTGAGAAAAACGCTAAAACACGTGAATAATTGAACTGTTTACTCATTTTTCTGTAATATTTATATCCTTCTCGCTTCAACCCTTTAACTACAAAGCCATCCTTTTTTTTCAAATGACAACCTATGTTAAATGGGTTCCTAGCTGGGAAGCTTATTAAAAACCTAACACAATCTTTAAAATGTAATTTAATTTTGTTTGTAGATTTTTAACGAGTTTTCTAAAAATGCTAAAAAAAATTATAAAGGGAAAATCTGGTACTTTGTCTAGGAAAACCAACAAGACTGTGTAGAATTTTTTTTGCATGGTAAATTGCACCTGGTAAATAAAATAACATTCTTATTTATTTTTATTTATGCACCTTTTTATTCTAGGCTAGATAGACAAAATTCCAATAAATTCAGTACTTTGCCCCCCTTGACTGTACGTGTACGTATGCATCCGTTTACCGTCCAACTACACAAGCCTAGAAAATCTCACTTTTCTCGTTCATTCATACCTAGGGTCTCCAGGATTATGGAACAAATTACCTGCAGATGTTTTTCCTTTCCCTCCCAACCTCCAATCCCGTGTCTATAGATTTTATTTCCCTTGCCTTAAGACGCCCACGGTACGTTAGTACTTAGACCATAGACGACCTAGACGAACACTGCCGTGCAACGAAAAGCGAGTCTCCCTTGAGGCATTTGCTGGGTTTACTGGTTTATGATTTAAAAGTTTGTTTGTCTACCATTATATAAATATGTATACCATGTATATACATGTATATATACTGGTGGATAAACAAACTTTTAAACCGTAAACCAGTAAACCCACGAAATGTCTCAAGGGAGTCCGGCTTTTCGGTGAATTCGAGTGTCTGTCTATATTCTTTATAGTCTCTGCTTAGACTTAAAGCCTCAGATAAAAGAAGGTTTCGAGTTATTTAATGCAAAGTATCCCGAAAATCCAATTACACAGTCAACTGTGTAGGATAATTCATAAATTTTGGTATTAATATTCGGAGGTATTTTGATGAAATTTTTTCAAACCGCTGGATAGGTCGACGAGGTGCAGTTGAATGGCCACCAACATCTCCGGACCTTACGCCGTTAGACTATTTTCTTCGGGATATTTGAAAGAACAAGTGTACGAGAATAAACCACCAAACATTGACGCCCTACAGGATAGAATCGAATTGAGGTAAATAAGCTTAGAGCCTCAAACTATTTGTAATTCAGCAGATAGTTTTCACCATCGATTTGGTGCATGTCAATCATTTACAAATATTTGTAAAGTTTTACGTGAATTTGTTGCGGGACTTCTGAACCACCCTGTATAATATTACATAGGAGCAACCAAAATTTTGATTTGTTGGGGGAGGGGGGGTTGCGTAACTATGTGCCATTTTTCTTCCTACGCTCCTAATAAAATATTCTAACACGTGCGTTCTGGAAGAAAAAAAAGCACATGAACAAAATCGCGCGTAAAAGTCATCAATCAGAAAGTTTCTCCTCAGCTGGCTACAATTTTATTTAAAAATAACTATTTCTTACGTCTGTGTTCCTCTTATTTTTTTCATACAGGAAGGGAGTTTGAAACTCGAGGGAGGAATTATTTTGGCTTCCATTGTTAGAGACAAAAAAATTCTGAATGAGGATTCAAATTGTGCCAGTTTCTATAAATGGATACTATCAGCATAACATTTCTTAATATCCAGTTCAGAGCGATCTTATCCCATTGTCTGTTTCTATTTAATTGATTCATTGACTATACAAAGACTTAACTACTTTTTACTTGTAATTTTATAATTAAAATGTCAAAAATATTTCTATCAATATCAGTCTTCCATTTTTTTTTGTCGGGTAACATAAAATAAATTACAAAATTCCTTGTCTATTAGAGCGTACATCGTACGTGCTTACAGGAAGCGAGAGAAATTTGTAATATGGCATAAATCTTGAAAATGGATATATTATACCAGTAGGGCAGTACGATTTTTTTTTGTAATTCAGTCGTGTAACACATTAAATAAACCAGGGCACATCTGTGCCTCTTGGAGGGTAAAAAGATTTCATAAAAAGCAATAGGCAGATAATATTTTTTCACAAATTATTTTGGTTTTATTTTATATATATATATATTATTGTTTGTTTCTTGCATAGATGCCGCTCTCGTGTGTTCTGTACCGTCGTTTTTCAAAACGATATACGTGAATAGGCGAAGTTGCTATTGGGGAAGCTGCTTAAAGGCTACATCGGTCTGATGATCCCCAAAAAGGGTGAAAGCTTACTGTCTGCCTGCCCGGGGTTGTCTATTAGATCTTGGACTCCCCGTACTTTGATGCAAAAACATAACTTACTGTCTCTCAGTCCGAATAGTCATTAGTTTTCTTTTTAGTTATAGTTATACATATATATATATATATATATATATATATATATATATATATATATATATATATATATATATATATATATATATATATATATATAGATATATATAGCATTGACGAATCCATATTCAAATTACATTTTGTTCTTATCTTTAGGCGATATAAATTTTCCTAATGGTATTTTTGATCACCCTGTATGGAAACAAATTGTAAAGATAAGAGTTAAAGTTTGACTTTGACATATTTTGGGGCTGATTTCTGTTAAGCTTGGAGCCTACGTCTTTACAACATTTAATTACCCTAAAAGCGTTTTTAAACTTAGTTTATAATCAAGTTCTACCTAATATATTTTGAAGTTGAAATTTAATTAGGGGTTCTTTTATTATAAAGTTTACAACAAATTATTTTGAGTTACTGCTAATTATTAAATTAAGAACTTGAAACCACTAAACAAGACATAAGTATTTTTTTAAATAATACTCAAACGGGATTTACACTTCACAGGTAATTGATCAAAAATTTGTTCAATTATTATTTCAACAAATTGAAAACTCGTTTTACACTGTTCAGGCATTTGGTCAGTTTATTTTTTATTTTAAAGATCCGTAAATATATATATATATATATATATATATATATATATATATATATATATATATATATATATATATATATATATATATATAGTAGAAAAATGGAAGATTTCTTGGCCTATAGGTAATATAATAAATGTAAATGCGAAGATTTACTTCTTCGCTAGTGCAGCGAAAACAGCGAAAAGGCCGTGAATGAAAAATAAAAATAATGAGGACTATCTTTGATTCTGGTCTGGGTGACCTCCTGCTATCGATTTCTGGGCCCTTACCCATCAGCGGGCAGGCTTACACCCAGGGTGGCTGAAGAACAGACCACGATTTGGCTATATATATATATATATATATATATATATATATATATATATATATATATATATATATATATATATATATATAGGCAAGAACTGTGGAATTATAAGGGAGCAGAAATGCTCATGCTACTGTAAGGCCTCTGATGAGTCGATGTGGTGTCTTTTAACAACTTAGACACCGAGGAAGACGAAACAGTAGTTCTCCAGATAATTCCAAACATACTTAACTATGTTCATAAATGAGAATGTCTCAGGTAGTGTGGAGAGGTCGCGAGACTCCCACATCCAAGCTACCATGAGAGATCCGATAAGGATCCCTATGACATTTCTCAGAGAGCAATCTCAAGAACTTCTACCTTTCAAAACTTTCAGGTTGTCTTTTATAGGCAAGAACTGTGGAATTATAAGGGAGCAGAAATGCTCATGCTACTGTAAGGCCTCTGATGAGTCGATGTGGTGTCTTTTAACAACTTAGACACCGAGGAAGACGAAACAGTAGTTCTCCAGATAATTCCAAACATACTTAACTATGTTCATAAATGAGAATGTCTCAGGTAGTGTGGAGAGGTCGCGAGACTCCCACATCCAAGCTACCATGGGAGATCCGATAAGGATCCCTATGACATTTCTCAGAGAGCAATCTCAAGAACTTCTACCTTTCAAAACTTTCAGGTTGTCTTTTATAGGCAAGAACTGTGGAATTATAAGGGAGCAGAAATGCTCATGCTACTGTAAGGCCTCTGATGAGTCGATGTGGTGTCTTTTAACAACTTAGACACCGAGGAAGACGAAACAGTAGTTCTCCAGATAATTCCAAACATACTTAACTATGTTCATAAATGAGAATGTCTCAGGTAGTGTGGAGAGGTCGCGAGACTCCCACATCCAAGCTACCATGGGAGATCCGATAAGGATCCCTATGACATTTCTCAGAGAGCAATCTCAAGAACTTCTACCTTTCAAAACTTTCAGGTTGTCTTTTATAGGCAAGAACTGTGGAATTATAAGGGAGCAGAAATGCTCATGCTACTGTAAGGCCTCTGATGAGTCGATGTGGTGTCTTTTAACAACTTAGACACCGAGGATGACGAAACAGTAGTTCTCCAGATAATTCCAAACATACTTAACTATATATATATATATATATATATATATATATATATATATATATATATATATATATATATATATATATATATATATATACAAAAAGTGAAGAAAATAACGGGGAAAAAACTGTCTGTAAGGTAGGGCTAGACACGTGTTTCGTGCTTATTAGCACTCATCAGTAGCCTTCTTATTCAGTTACCTTCTTATTCCTTGGGGTTAGAGTTTTCACGCAGGTGCTATTGCAGCCTCTGTGGTGATGTTGGGTTGGTGCCCGCAAACCATGGGTCACCCGACAGATCAACCTCAAATGGGCTTGCAGGTCCCTGGTCTGTGAACTCTTTGTGTTTCTTTTTCCAACTTCCAAGTTTCTCAGCTAATAACTTGGTTACGTGCTACTGATGAGTGCTAATAAGCACGAAACACGTGTCTAGCACTACCTTACAGACAGTTTTTTCCCCGTTATTTTCTTCACTTTTTGTATATTTTCCTGTCGTTAATTCTTTACCTTCTTATTCCTTGGGGTTAGAGGTTTCACGCAGGTGCTATTGCAGCCTCTATGGTGATGTTGGGTTGGTGCCCGCAAATCATGGGTCACCCGACAGATCAACCTCAAATGGGCTAGCAGGTCCCTGGTCTGTGAACTCTTTGTGTTTCTCTTTCCTTTTTCCAACTTCCAAGTTTCTCAGCTAATAACTTGGTTATGTGCTACTGATGAGTGCTAATAAGCACGAAACACGTGTCTAGCACTACCTTACAGACAGTTTTTTCCCCGTTATTTTCTTCACTTTTTGTATATTTTCCTGTCGTTAATTCTTTACCTTATATATATATATATATATATATATATATATATATATATATATATATATATATATATATATATATATATATATATATATATATATGTATGTATGTATATATGGTGTCCGAAAAGTCTTAGTATGGAAAAATATTTAATTATTATAATGGCATTTTTGGACCTAAAAATATTCAAAAGAATTACTTGCCATTTTCCGATATACCAGTTTCAACAGAGTTCTGAAGGTCGGGGTCCTCTACAAACTCCAAAAATTTACACTAATACACACATTTTACACTAAAAAGGAATTGTGTGTTTTTTACACGATGTATGAAATGCATTCACACACAAGGTGTTGTTACAAAAGGTAAATTGAGGCGTAACGTGCTGTAGAAATTGTGTTAAAAAAATGTCGGCACGGTGTCTGTGTCTACCAAAGACACAAATCCGTACCTTTGGTATGTGTGGTGTGACACATTGTAGGTACTGTGTTCTTGAAATTTTATAGTGGATTTGTTTGTGACACAAAGTAGAAATTTTACCCAAGGGTTTTCTCAAGGGACACATGTGAGCTGTTGGTAGCACAATAAAGAAATGGTTACCATGATATTCCCATATTAACACAACAAGCTTATTAGCATTGACCATTATCTCGGCGATTTATACTAAATAGTGTCACCAGATCCCTTATTTGTGTAACTAAAAAATAAAAGTGGGAATTGTGTGCCATCGAGAAGGAAGTGTGTTACACATTGCCCAAGTTGCGTCTTTTTACACATATAAGGCAGAAAGAGGGCGTTTTGCGTGGTGCGGCCATATTTTCCTTTATTTTTTTTGTTAATTTTTTTAACCAAACTTTAAATTGTCTATTTCTGTAAAATGAAACAAAAATTTTATTAACCTTTAATGAATCAAATGTGAATATTACTCATTAAACCATTGTTATTGTTCATAATCTAAAAATATAAATTTTTTTTTCGAAACCCATATTTTTGAAAAATATTTTCATTATACATTATTTCTTTGAAGGCCCCTGTTACTATTGTTGGTATACGGAAAAACTGTACAAAAAATTTTTCATCGCAAGAGAAAAGTGACTTTTGGTGGCTGGAAAAAGTAACTACTATAAATGGTATTATTAATCAGAATTTTGACATATTTGTTTTAGCTTACTCGTTAATAATTTCCTAAGAATGCTCGTCTGGAAGAAACATTGGATATAAAAAAGAACAATTATTCCTAACCTGTGTATAGCAGTTCACATTTTCCCTTTTAAACTAATAGTGGAATTTGTGGCAGACATAAAAACTGACCTGTGGCAGACATTATTACTCAATTGTATCGGCAATGTATTGTTAAAAAATTGACAAGTGAAGGCACAAGTACCGAAACAATTCCTAAATTCTTCCTTAAATGTGTCGTGTCACGATGCTTTACTTCCCACATATAAAAGACACATAAAGGTTACAGTTCCGACACGTGTATTTTTGATTAGGCACATAGATCCAAAACAATTACGTATTTATTCCTCAAATAAGACCGAATTCTGCTTACTGGGATGTAGCTTATACTTGAGATAAAACGAGACGGGCGACCCCAGGCTTTAAAGCTTATTGTGAACCCAGTCGTACTGAACCTAGACAAAAGGTTTGTCACCGTTATTGGCCGCCTCATGGGGATCATCCCCTGGGCATAAGAGTTCTAATAAATATTAAATTTGTAGAACAATGACAGTTATTTTTATTTATCCGAAAATATTTTAGCAGCGTGACAAGTTGCCTGTGGGATGGTCTCATGTCGTCCTTCGTTTTATTGGAGGACTAAACAATAACTACTAAAATATAAATAGCCTAAAAGAATTTATTATCTGCACCTACGTATTATTAAAGCGAAAGCTGGGACCTTGGAAAGAGTAGGTAAACATTGTCTGAAAAAAATCAATATGTAATAAATTTTATTTTTTTATTAGAAATACTGTTAATCCAAAACCGTAGTGGTTTGTTATATTTTATAACCGGAAGAAATTCTTGTTCTTCCCCTGCTATTTTAGGCCTGCATGTGGGCAGCGTCGGCATTGCCCGGGTAATGCCAGCAGTGCCGTGCAGGATTGCTCTGGTGTGTGTTTGTGTATGGAGGTGTGTTGAAAAACCGTAAAATACGTGTTTAAGCATTTATAGTACATTTATGAGTTAATAGGACCATCTAATATTTTTTCTTCAAAGTTTGAACCCCTGTTTCACCCCCTTAGGGGTGGAATTTTAAAAAATCCTTCCTTGGTGGATGCCTATGTTATGTAAGAAACCTCTGTGCAATATTTCAAGTTTATAGACCCAGCGGTGTGGGCTGTGCGTTGATATATCAGTCAGTCAGTCAATCAGTTTGTTTCTTATATATAAATATATAATAAGTATCAGAAAGCAATACGGAATATGCACTTTTTTTTTATGGCATAAATCGTTTAAGGAAGTCATTACAAACCCAAAAAAAATATATTGAAAAAAATTACTAGGATAATTTAGCTACAACAAATGTTTTTCGGTATAATTTATTACAATTTAAAAAGCAGCCATTTGTCCTTAATGAAAAATGACGTCAGGAGATCAGCAAAAATAATAGGCCAAGCAATAGAGCGATTTGTCGTGACATTAATACTATCAGAAAACCGTCTGTGCCATCATCTAAAAGACGATCCGTAGATGATTGGTGTTATCTTTCCAACTCTGAAGTTTTTGCCTTTAATTTGTTATAAACATTTTTAAGCAAAAAAACGCGATTTTTTTAGTTTTTTGCTCCTAACATGGAAAGTAATGAAGCAATCTTAATCGTGTGAATGGGCGATTTGTAGAGAATAAAAATACGAACAAAATTAGGTGTAGAACGTCCCGATAGGATAAGTAACAATGGAGAAAATCAGGAAAAACCGGAAAATTAAGAGTTTTTTTTTTAAATTCATAAATCGGCCATTTTTAAACGTAGAGGGCTCAAACTTTGGGATAAAGTAGTAATTTAAAGCTACTTTATGTGTGCAAAACCCCGACGCTGTCCGACGATTAGTGTTGCCACAATCGTCATTTTAATTTTTCAGCACACTATTTTGCAACAGGTCTGGATGCTCTATGTATCGTCCTATTTTAATCATTGAAACGGATTTGAAAAGTACAAGTTTAATTGAACAATATGTACATTTTAATTTTGCCATAAAATGCTACGAAACCGGTTGAAAATGCACGTAAAGATGCGTGAAAATGACCCAGCGCGCGAAAGATGACGCGTAGCGGGAGAGCAGCGGAGCGAAGGGGAGCCAATATTCGCGCGCTGGGTCATTTTCACGCATCTTTACGTAGCATTTTATGGAAAAATTAAAATGTACATATTGTTCAATTAAACTTGTACTTTTCAAATCCGTTTCAATAATTAAAATAGGACGATCCATAGAGCATCCAGACCTGTTGCAAAATAGTGTGCTGAAAAATTAAAATGACGATTGTCGCAACACTAATCGTCGGATAGCGTCGGGGTTTTGCACACATAAAGTAGCTATAAATTACTACTTTATCCCAAAGTTTGAGCCCTCTACGTTTAAAAATGGCCGATTTATGAATTTTAAAAAAAAACCTCTTAATTTTCCGGTTTTCCCTGATTTTCTCCGTTGTTACTTATCCTATCGGGACGTTCTACCCCTAATTTTGTTCGTATTTTTATTCTCTACAAATCGCCCATTCACACCATTAAGATTGCTTCATTACTTTCCATTTTAGGAGCAAAAAACTAAAAGAATCGCGGTTTTTTGCTTAAAAATGTTTATAACAAATTAAAGGCAAAAACTTCAGAGTTGTAAAGATAACAGCAATCATCTACAGATCGTCTTTTAGATGATGGCACAGACGGTTTTCTGATAGTATTAATGTCAAAAAATCGCTAATATTTTGCTCTGTTGCTTGGCCTATAAAAGTGTCAATATACAAGTTAATGTAAAGCTTAACCCAAAGTCGAACAGGTTTGTTTTTCTCGGAAACAGTCAGAGGGAGAGAAATCAAATTTTTGGGTTGATAGAGAAATAGTTCAACTAGCTTCGGTAAAAAATTCAGTTATACAGGATGTTCCGTTTCGGAACTATTAAACGTCAAAGTCGAAATTTCCGCGATTTCTGTTGAAATCGGGTACAGGTCGCAAAAGTGAATTAAATCGATGTGAATTTTCGGTGGTTGTAGGGGACCCGGAGCTTCAGAACTCTACTGAAACTGGTGAGCATCAGAAAATGGCAAGTAATTCTTTTGAATTTTTTAAGTCGAAAAATGCCATTTGCACACCCCTTTTTGGTAGGTACCTAATAACTCGGAAACAAAACGTCAGATCGAAAACGGATTTATAAGTGAAACTTTAAAATCTCAAATATTTTTTCTTGCAATACATTTACCTAAACCTAAAATTACTGGAAAATGGAAATATTTGGAAAAAACTGGAAATTTAGATTTTTGGCCCAAATATTTCACGGTTTTTAATTTTTTGTGGGGTCAAAATGGTTCAAATTAAAATCCCATATACGTCATCGGAAAGAGCTCGTCGAAGTATATCAAATCCATATTTTTTAGTTTCTTCATCCTCTGTAGGAAGGGGGCAATCGCCGATTAAATTTCGATTTTCTAACTCAAACTCGATATCTAAAATTAGAAAATTTTTGAATTTTCTAAGATTGCCATGACAACAGCAGTTTATTTGCTCGAAATTATTAAGATGATATGTCAATATTTCGCAGAAATGCCAATTTTTGTTGCAAAACTGGAAGATTCCTGGACCGATTTCGGCTTGAAATATACATGAATAAGATTTTACTTCTTCTACTTTAAGTGCTTCTACTTTAAGTGGATATTTCATTGGATGAGTTACGCATTAAATGCCATTTTTATTGAGTTTTCGATGACTCTACAACACTGGAATTCGCCATGTACTCATGAAGAGTCATAAGTTCACTTTTGACGACACAGCCAATGGGATCACCTTTTACAAATTTCGAAATTCGCGCGAAAATTTGCAATATAAAATCCTTTTTATATGGATAACAGCAACCGCCATAAACATTTAATTTATTTCGAGAATATAAAAAACATATTTCAGATTTATTGGGTTATATGTATATTCCCTATTGACTTGAGAAGTCAAGGTGCTTACTATTGGTAAATAGGCTTTGCCTTTTTTTTTGGTTATTTTGGTAAAAAAACTGTATAGAGAAATTTTTAACTTTTGTTCAGGCTCCGTTTAGCGTACAAATCACGGCTCTCTACTGCCAGATTTTATCATATCAACTCTGGAAATTAAAACTAAAAAGGATTAGAAATCACTGGACTGGAACGAGCACATAAAGGTTTTGAGTTTGTGATCAGTATGCGTTAAAATAATCTAAAAAGCTGGTAAGCGTGAATTAATGCTCTTATCATTGAGTAAGCAATATTTTAAATGTTTTTGAACACAGTGGAAATGTATTAGGTGAAAGGATACTGATTTAAATAATCAGAGAAGTAGAAAGGCTTATACGTTTTTTGAAATCCATATCTGTGACCTATGTATATTTAAAAAAAAAAATCATGCACGAACAAGCCCCCAAAACATTCAGGATTTGAATATGTTGTGGTGGGCAGTTACTCATCTAATTTACATTTTATCAATGCTGCTGTACTACAAGGTTCAGTTTTGACACCAACTCTATTTCTTCTTCACATTAATGACCTCCTCTCTTCAACTACCAGTCCCATTCAGAGTTGCGCTGACGATAGTATACTCTTTACTTCCATATTCATTTTTCCAAACAAGACTTGAATTAAGAGCTGGATGATAGACACACATCTATGCACCTATACCTTTCCCAAGATCTCCAGTTAATGGGGTGCCAGAAACATTGTTCAAGTTAACGCCTCCAAAACCCATTCTTGCTCCCTGTCACGCCAGACCGAACAATGAAACGTTCGATCTTGTTGGCATTGGTTTCGAATATGATCTCAGCTGGCACAAACACACTACTTCAATAGCAATATCAGCAGCTAAAAAGCTTGGTTTTCTCTCTCGGGCCAGAAAATACCTCTCCCCTTCAAGCTTACATAGGCTGATATATTTTATATGCTCAGTATTTGTTAGATTTTACGAAAATCAAAAGCAAAAAGGATAATGGTTCATATGAGTTAATATGTTTTTTTTTTAATTTCAGGTAATGACAATAATGTAAGAAACACTGTAATTGTCTGACTTATTGGGTATTTAAACAAAAAAATTAAATTTTAAAAGGAGACAAAAAAAATTTAACGAAGCGAATAACTAATGATAGAAGAAAGTATATTAACTGAGCAGACTAAGCTACCACCTTTGTTATAAGTAGGCGTAAAATTTAATTATTAGCATAATTTTAGGAAGTACAAACTAAACCTCAACCTACCATTGAGTTGGTATTTTTAAAGGCCCGAGATTTATTGGAATTTAGAGAATTTAGATTAAAGATATTAATGACAAAGTCAGGGCTTAGGTTTACCAGATAATGGATAATATTAAGATGGTAAGAGCAATCTATTATCTTTTTAATTATTTAGGAATTCTGCAACAATGGCCATCTCGCAAAATACCGAATTTAAAATTTGGTACACTATATACAAGGCAGCGTGTCTGGAAATACCTAAACATACTCCACTGATTTAAGATAGGGTATAATATCCACATTTACTAATAATATATAACAGGAATATTTTAGCTTATGTTGATAATAGCGCTCTCTGTCTTTCCTTCTTCTCTCTTCATATATAAGGGTTGTACGAGTTTTTATTGTTATAAAAACTCGTACATCGGAAATATTTGCCATGAATTACACTTTAGAAGAAAAAATATTGATGATTAAATGGAATTATCAAGGAAATAGTTATCAAAATGTGTCAGACATGTTTGCTGATCTGTATCCGAATAGACCGATTCCTGCAAAATCTACAGTCGAAAGGACTATTAAGAAATTTGAGACAAAAGGCACTGTAATAAATAACTGTAGATGTGAAGCAAGGCAGGAACAAAGAGAAGATGCAAGAAATGATAGTGACTTGCAAGTTTTATTGTGCGTGGAAGAGAATGATGGGAAGATCAGCACAAGGAAACTTGAGGATGACATAGGATTAGATCACACCACAGCGTTACGAGTTTTGAAATGACATGGATATTATTTATATAAATATGAAAAGCACCAAGAGCTAAGCAGGGATAGGGACGAAATACGACGGCAGGAGTTTTGTTTTGATATGATGGAAAGAGCAAACATGGATAGGGAATTTTTAAAAAACATTTGTTTCACTGACGAATGCACATTTACCTTAAACAATGAACCCAATTTTCAAAATTATCGATATTGGAGCAAAGAAAACCAACACAGGTTTGTCGAAACAAGGACGCAATATCCACAGAAAATAAATGTTTTTGCAAGGATTTTCGGACAAAATATTATCGGGCCATTATTTCTTACACGAAATTTAAATGCAGAATATTATTTGGAACTACTCGAAGATCATATTTTACCTACTTTACATGATGCCGCCAGGGAAAATCAGGAAGTTTGGTACCAAATGAATGGCTGTCCGGGAATATTTAAACCATGCTTTTAATGGCAATGTTATTGGCCTAAATCATACAGTAAATTGGTCAGCCAGGTCTCCTGATCTTTCGCCAAATGATTTCTTTCTCTGGGGCCATTTCAAAAACAGGATATACAAGAATAAAAAATTCCCAAATCTAGACGAGTTAAAAAATGCTATTTCTGCGGAATGCAATAGAATTTCAGTTTACCAACTAGCGAATGTAAGAAAAGAATTTTATGATCGCCTCGGTTATTGTCTAGCAGTCAATGGAGGAATATTTGAACATCTTAAATCCTAAAGTTGTAACAATTTAATAGTAGGTACCTATTAATTAGTAAGTTATTGAAGCATGTAAAATGTCATAATTAACCTTGTAGTTGGATACTTTATTTTAGTTTATTTCAGATTAATTTGTATTCATGAATACACCTTTAATATTTCCGATGTACGAGCTTTTATAACAATAAAGCACACATTTCAAAATGACAACTTCATTTGACAGTCATCTTTTACCTTGACTGGTGCTCGCAAATACGGGGCCATGGAAAAGGAGAAATATTTAAAAAGAAATCGATAACTCGTAAACGGGCTAATCGAAAATATCTAAAGTTATTCTTTTGAATGTGGGTTTTAGTGCTCTTTAATAAACCTAAATAGAATTTTTCTCTAAAATAATTAGGGATGCCAATAAATTTACCCCATTTAAAAATACATGGGATTTCCTATGTCCCGCTTGACGATGCAACACCCGGTATAGTTAAAATGTTGCCTGATGACAACCCGTATACAATTCGTTTAAAATTTTCTCGTTCCTCCGTGGTTAACCACGTATTATTTAAACATCTCATAAGAATTTCTCTTGCATATCTATCAAAGTTTAAATATGTCATAAATTCGGGATTTATTAACTCATTTTTCCCATATAGCTGAATATTCTCTACCAAAATCAAATTCCTTAATGTTATTTTTAATAAAATAAATCTTCTTGTTTCCATTTTACATTGGTTTAATTGTGTAAAGACAGTAAGAATGAGATAAATCCTTCTTAGGCGCTAATAACGTCGTACTGTAATGCTATAAACCGAATCAAAGCACAAAATCCTATTATGGTTTTTAATGAAAATATCGAGGACTTAATAGCCATGTTTGCGGTCTCGTGCGAATGTTCAACTTAAGAGAAAACAAAGAAAACTAAGGTTTACAGTAAGCTTAAACTATATTTAGTTTTTTTAAATGGTCTGTTATCTAACTAAAGCATAAAGATACACACTAATTAATTTCAAATTCATTACAATTTTTAAAATGTATAGTCTATGTATATGTCGTAGGCAGAATGCAAATTTAGGCTTTTTATAAACTTCCTAGGCATTTTACAAAAAGCCGCGCAAAAACGCGAGCATAAAATGCATTTTTCGTTATGACTAACGAAAACTAACGAAATTCTGGCATTAAAGCTGTTGTTAGATGTAATATAATTTCTTCTTGTGGCTACGGAGTTGTTAAATACGTTCTGGGACAGGTTTGCTCAGTTTTAGGTTTCCTCAGTATCTTTTTTATCTATCATTGTTGAGTTTACTGCGACTGCACGATTGGTATAATTGGCATGTTGGTATAAAATTTTATCAACACCGCATACAACTGACATTTTATTAAATAAGACACTGATGGAACCGAAAACTGAGCAAACCTGTCCGAGAACGTATTTCACAACTGACTTTATTATGCAGTTTTTATTTCTGCACCTTTTGGAGTGGATCTGGGTTAGCTTTTATTTCTTATTCGCGTTTTGCCGGCTTTTTGTAAAATGCCTAGGAAGTTTATAAAAAGCCTAAATTTGCATTCTGCCTACGACGTATATATGACTATAACTACCTGAATTTGCAGAAAGTCTGTGATGCATCTCGGTGACATAATACAGTATATACAGCAGGGGCGTGCGGTGAAATTTCAAAGTTGTATATCTCTGTCCCTCCTTACAGGAACCGCACCAAATTTAGGGGTTTTAATAGTGAGCCCACTGGGAATGTTTTGGTAAAGAAAAAAAAACATTTTGTAATTTGCGAAAAAAGTTGAATTTTTGCATTGCTTCCACTTGGAAAAAAATGAACACGTTTAGGTATGTTATTTATTATTTTTTCTAAACAAATTTTACATCATTTTATCGACAATTTTTAAATTTTAAGAGAAAAAAATGTGTTTGTAGAAAGTTATAGTCATTTGAATTTTTTGAAACCTAAAATATAATTTCAAAAAAAAATTAAAATGAATATAACTTTCTAGTAACACATTTTTTTCTCTTAAAATTTAAACATTGTCGACAAAATGATGTAAGATTTGTTTAGAAAAAATAATAAATAACATACTTAAACGTGTTCATTTTTTTCCAAGTGGAAGCAATGCAAAAATTCAACTTTTTTCGCAAATTACAAAATGTTTTTTTGTATCAAAGCATTCCCAGTGGGCTCACTATTAAAACCTCTAAATTTGGTGCGGTTCCTGTAAGTAGGAAGAGATATACAACTTTGAAATTTCACCGCACGCCCATGATATACAGTATGTCCAAAACATTTCTTTTATTTAGAAGGATAAAACAGCAAGATCGTTTTAAACTGTGTGAATTTATTTAAACGAACACCTGCCTAAGAAAATATTAAATTAAAAAATATAAACTCTTAAAACAAAAATAATTTTTTTTTGGAAAATATAGGAACTCTTTATAGGTTAGTATTCTAGCTGGAAACTATTTAGGTGATATATTAAAAGGATATAGGAACACAAACCAAATTAAACCAAATTACTTTACAATACTACACGGTCGGGCCTCTTTTGATGCAAATTCATCAACTATACCATGTTTAAATTTTTTTTCGCAACAACCCTAGCAAACCCAAGCAAATACAATAAAAAAAAGTTATAGGAACTGGTTCGGTTTTGAATCTCAAGAAGACGACGAAATATGACTAAAATATGCCACCGTTTTAGCTCTTCAGTCTGTTAGAGAAACTCCTGTGATCTATCTTAGAAATCGCGCTAAACATCTTATAGAAGTTGTGAAAGAAAAACTCATATTCAGATGAGATGATCTTAAAAGAAAATAAATTATTTCCGTTCAAACCTCACTTTTACCAAACATTGGAAGAGGGAGATGAAGCAAAAAGACTAGGGATGGGCGACCAAATTTCAAGTGGAAATATCCATTTTTATAAATTTATTATATTTTCTGATGAATGTACCATCGTGCTGATAAAAAACTAGGATAGCAAAATTACAAAACTGGGCAAGGAGATACATATCTCTTAGACTTTAAAAGGTGCTCTAGAGCTGGAAAGGTAAAACACCTAACTTTTAAAAAGTAACCTAGGTTACATAATTTAACGTTTTGTATTTTGCGATACGAAGTGGCATCAATATATATTTCTTGTTGTATAAATTTGAGGGACAGTTTATATGAAGAAATTAAATTTATTGGGCGTTTTTTTATTTAGAAAAAAGTCAAATATTTTATTTTAAGTATATTTAATCGCCTGAAAATGAAAAATAAATCCAAATAATTTAATAAATTCAATAAAAGATAAAAAAATACAAACACAAAATTTGTCAAAGCAACACAAAATTTTTAATATTTGCTCATAGAACCATTTCTGTTTATTAGTTCTTGAAGCCTTTGCGGCATACTTAAAATTAGGTTTCTGCATAATTCGCCCGTTACTTCATCCCAAGCTTGATTTATCCTGTAGCGTAATTCATCCCTGTTTCTTAGTCGAAAATCATGTTTATACAGTATGAATTTGACCATTTTACCCCAAATGTTTTCGATCGGGTTCAAATCGGGACTTTTCGAAGGCCAGGGAACAACTGCTATATTATGTTCTTGGAGAAAATTTTGCACAATGCGTCCTGTGTGTATGGGGCATTATCATGCTGAAATGTAAAATTTTGACCATATACAGCGTTTATTGATTGTGGCATCATTTCATTTAGTATATTAACGTATACGGCTGCAATTAGTCTTCCTTCCACAATTTGGCAAATTCCTGGCCCTCTAACGCTAATCCAACCGCAAACATTTATAGGGAAACGCCCACTTTGGTTGGTTTTGTGGGTGTATATCTCATCATACCGCATGCCTGAAGGCCTATAAACCCGAATTCTCCCATTATTACATGATTGAAAAGTTTTCTCTTCAGAAAATATAACTGTTTCCCAGAAATTATTCTGATTTAAATATTCATTGGCAAATTCTAACCTGCCCTGTTTATTTCTTTCCGTTAAAAATATTTTATTAGCAGCACAACGACTTCGTATATCGAAATTTCGAACCCTGTCTTTAGCAGTATTTGCAGTACCTGGAAAGTTCGTCTCTTCTTTCCCCTTTATTGCAGTTTCGAATGGATGATCCCTTAGATAATTAAGCAGTCTTCTATCTTGATCTTCAGGAGAAATTTTAGGGGTACCTGAACCTGCTTTTCTTAATAATAGTCCCATGTTTTGCTATTTTTTGTTTTGCCAACAGCACGGTATTCTTGTTTACTCCCAGTTCGTCTGCAATATCCCTAATAAAAGCACCATCTCGCAACCGACTGTAAATAATAGCCTTTTGCTGGGGGGTTAATTATTTATTTATTTATTTATTTATTTATTTATTCAAACACGGGCCTTGCCCATTTTATTTACAAAATAATTCTATTACAATTAATATATTTACACCTAGTTTAGCCTAGCTTAGCCTAACATCGTACAATGTATCGCACATAACAATTAAATAATAACTGAATAGCTCACAGGAACACAACAGCAAACAACAGACAATATCAGACATACAATAAACAGCAAGACTGCAGATAAATACGAGAACGGAAACGATCAATCAACAAGCTATCTCAGCAGGCGCTCAAAACGACCTCTGCAGTGAAACAAATCCAAAACATCCGAAAAGCGGTTTGCCAACCTTGTTGCTCTCGGCACAAAGGAGTTGAACCTCAGATTGGTGCGATAGAAGGGTTGGTGAAAAGTATTAGTGGATCTAGTGGTCCTACCCGGGACTGCCAAGCCGACGGCCTCCAGCAATGGTGGACAGTCAACTTGGGCGTTAGTTATTTTATAGAGTAATCTGAGGTCCCTTTGCTCCCTCCTTGATTTTAAATCAGGCAAGGAAAAGGTACTCTGAAGCAAGTTGTAATTGCGAGCATAGTTGTCAGGGGGAATGATGTTCGCCTTGAAGGAGATATACCTCAAGAATCTTCTCTGGACCTGCTCGATTCTGTGTATATGACAGGCGTACATGGGGCTCCAGACGGAGGAAGCATACTCCAGAAGAGGTCTGACTAGCATACAGTAAAGCAACCGTATAGCTGAAGTATTATTAAAGTCCCCCGTACACCTCTTAACAAACCCGAGCATCTTAAGGGCCCTAGCGAGCATATCCGTGATATGAGGGACGAATGAGAGGGAGGTATCGATGATCACTCCAAGATCCTTGATGGATGAGGAGGATGACAAAATGTTATTATTGATCTCATAATGGAAATTTGTTGGGTTTCTTCTTTTACTAAAACAGATGACATGACACTTCGAAGCATTGAGGTCCATGCCGTTCCTCCCACACCACGCCTCCAAACGCCCCAAGTCGGACTGAAGTCTCACACAGTCATCCTGAGACCCAATTGACAGGTAAAGTTTAAGGTCATCCGCAAAACAAATGAATTTTGAATACATGAAGCAGGACTCGATATCATTTACAAAAATATTAAATAGAAGGGGCCCCAAGTGGGAACCTTGGGGCACACCTGAAGGAACTTTAATTTCACCCGACTTGAAGTTGTTTATTTTTACAATTTGAGTCCGTCCCGAAAGGTAGCTGGATAGCCAATCCAGCAACGAACCATCCACCCCCATAGCCTGAACCTTAGCAAGCAAAAGCGTGTGGTTTACTCTGTCGAACGCCTTGGAAAAGTCGGTGTAAATCGCGTGGACCTCACCGGCCCTCTCCAATACGTCCGACAGATATTCAACATAGGTAAGCAGATTCAGCTCGGTGGACTTGCCCCTCCGGAAACCAAACTGCTGATCAATGATGGCGTGGCCGAGTACAGAAGTTAAATGTCTCTCTACGAGGTTTTCGAAGAGCTTGGGTATAGCGCTGAGGATGCACACAGGTCGGTAATTAGATATATCAGCCCTGTCGCCAGTCTTATGGATGGGCATAAGATAGCCCGCCTTCCAGAAATCCGGAAAAACACCAGAATCTAGCGATCTATTGAAGATTATGTGTAGGGGTCGAGATATAGTAAAACTACAGGCCCTCAGCAAGCTTGGTGGGATGCCATCGGGCCCTGGTCCCTTGTGGGGATCCAGTTTACAAATTTCCTCGTATATGCTGGAAACAGGAATGAAATAATTAACAATATTTAAGTGGCTAAAAGACTGAATTGGTGTACGGGGGTATATTTTTGTTGAATAAACTGTCTGAAAATACTCCGCAAATAAGTTGGGAAGATCAGGACCCAAAAGGCATTCTCTATTATTATAAAACATTTGAGGCGGCAAGTCATTGTTTTTACGCTTCGAGTTAACAAACTTCCAGAAATTCTTTACATTTTTTTGGGTTAAAAGAGATAGTTGTGACCGATCGACGAATTGTTGGTAGCAAACTCTACTTAGTATCTTACAGTCCGATCTAAGCTTAGCAAATCTGTTATAGTCCCTTCGCGAACCCGACTCTCTAAATACCCTGTGAGCTTTCCTCTTCAGTACAATCAGATTCTTCAACTCTGGCGAAAACCACCCTGGGAAGTTCCGCTGGGCCACCCTCTTGAGTGGTACCGTGGCATGAATAATTGAAAAAAGTATATCATAAAAAATATTCAGCATATTATCGAGCGACTGATTGAGCAGTAAATTATCCCAGCCAATCTGCCCAAGGTAGTCATTTATTACAGTAAAATCTATAGAATTATAATCATAGTAAAAGTCACCTGGATGAGGAGCACCGGAATTCGAATGAGCAGCAAAGTCCCTCATACAAACACACAGCGGTGGGTGATAATCATCAGGTGGCAACAGTGGGTCGCCAGCCAGAGAAACACTGGAACACCCATTCACCAGCACCAAATCCAGTATGTTGCCTGTCGTGTTGGGTATTTCGTTAACCTGATGAAGGTTATGGAAGGCACATAAATCCGACACAATTTCAAGCACTTCAGCCTCGCGGGTATATTTTTAGAGAAAAATGTGCTTGACAAGTTAATGATAAAGTGACAATCTACTCAATCAAATCAAGTCAAATTTTCATATGAAATTTTACTGGTACCAGGCTCGACAGTAAATAATCCCTAATAGTCTAGGAGAAAAAAAGGAAATTTTGCTGTCCTAGTTTTTTATCGGCACAATGGTACAATTTCTATTATTGAAACTGTAGCATCCTGGCATATCAGGTACAGGTCTCGAGAAAACACCAAATTTAGAGTAATGAGGTGAAGACAATATTTTACAAAATAAATGTGTGGTACGCGATATCTGTCCCTGGCATTATAGTAAGGTGACCAACACTAAGAAATCAAAAACCAGGACACAGTGGCATTTCATAAGGAGGCGGGACTATTGTTACCAGATTTCAGGAAACAAAATGCAGGAATTGCCGATATTGTAATTTTTTGTGGCTTTCGCCTGTTCGTAAAAATAATTAGTGGTCAATATTTTTTGCTCTGTTAATAAGTGTAATTTTATTTTGTAAAAGTAGTCAAGCGAGATTGCCAGATCGATTTTAAGTGTAATTATTTTCTTGACTTTTTTAATTTAATGTATTTTTCTGAGCTACAAGTATAAACCTATAAAAAAACGGAAAAGCGGGAGTTTTAATATGTTAGTCGGGAAGCGGGAGATTTATTGGAAAATCGGAAGCGTTCCGCCTAAACCGGGACGGGCAACCCTAGGCGGGACGAGAGGGATAGTTCGTCTTCTCTTATAAAATCATTTGTTGATATTTTTTTACGTTTAATAAGAGGAATAATCCATAAGAACAAATAGGACAAATTAACTGTTTCCCAGTTCGTATATTTTAGATAATAAAACGGCTCATATTTTTTTAATAGCACCAGCAATAGAAGAATACTTACTTAGAAATGCTGGATCCATCTTTTAGCGATAAACTCGAAAATGTGCCATTAAATTTTCGCCAAAAAAATGTATTTTCAACAAGGTGGTTCTCTGCAGATTTGGTCCAAGGTAGACTGAGAGAAATGACTCAATTTGGTGGCCCCCAAGGAGCTCCGACTTAACGTTGGCCTATGGGGTGGAGCTTTTAAATTTTAATATCTTTATTGTATTGCTTAATTTATATTATATTGTTTGTTAATTTCAATTTAATTAAATGTTCGTATCATTTAAAAATTGAGAAGATTTATTGTTTGGGTGTTACGCCACTCTACTATTAAGGAAAATTAATATTTTTAAAAATGATAAAAGTCACTGCGTTTAAACAAAAAACAAATCCTGAAAAAAGAAATGTTCTATACACCGTCAGTGACTTTTAATTATAAAAAGTATGCATGACCCTAATATATCTCTAGTGTAGTATATATTCGGTCTAAAACCTAATCTGAATAAAATAATTTTTCTGACGTTTCGAGACCTAATATCTAGTCTCGTTATCAAAGAATCTAATAAATTCAACCTAACTAAATTAAAAATGCACTAAGTAATTATAAAAAATAATTAAAAAAGGATACAAGAGTTTTCTGATAGAATTCTTCGGATTTTTTCGAAAATATTTCTCTGATTATGATTTCGTGCTTTTCTGTCAGCATGAGGTTTGACATTAGTCAAAATGACAAGTCTTCAGGTACATAGTCATGTTTCCTGCATTACCTGAAGACTTGTCATTTTGACTAATGACAAACCTCATGCTAACAGAAAAGCACGAAACCATTATAAGAGAAATATTTTCGAAAAAATCCGAAGAATTCTATCAGAAAACTCTTGTATCCTTTTTTAATTATTTTTTATAATTTCTTAGTTCATTTTTAATTTAGTTAGTTTGAATTTATTAGATTCTTTGATAACGAGACTAGATAATTAGGTCTCGAAACGTCAGAAAAATTATTTTATTCAGATTAGGTTTTAGACCGAATATATACTACACTAGAGATAGATTAGGGTCAGGCATACTTTTTATAATTAAAAGTCACTGACAGTGTACAGAACATTTCTGTTTTCAGGATTTGTTTTTTGTTTAAACGCAGTGACTTGTATTATTTTTAAAAATATTAATTTTCCTTAACAGTAGAGTGGCGTAACACCCAAACACTAAATCTTTTAAATATGAATCCGCCACAATCATACAGACATTATTTAAAAATTGAGCTTGAATAAGAAGTATTTTGAATTGGATAATTGCTTCATTTAATAAAGACATTGACAAACATGTCAATGTCAATAGATGTCATTATTGTTTAATATGTAGAAACTAGTACTCTGGTTAGAGGCGTGAAAAAGAATACTGAGAACTTTAAAAAAAAATATCATAGACCTCGTTACTTTTAATATTTAAATTTTTTTAATGAAACCTTGTGCTGAACATATTTTATATTTGTTCTTTTGGAAGAAAATGATAAACAAGGTATGTTTTCTCCTACGCAAAATAACGTTTTCGTATTTTTTATGATCCTGAACAAAAAAATACATTTTTCGTAACGTGAAGCACTTTTATTAAGAGTATAATTTTTACGATCTTGCAAAATTTGGTCTATTTGACCTCTTCTAAATTCCATCCACAAACATACTGTATATTACTATAACTACCTGAATTTGTACAAACCCTGTGATGCATCTCGGCGACATTCCCTGTATATGTATATACATTTCCAAATTTATTTAATAATAACAACAAACGTGTTTAAATCTTCACTAAATTTTTATTCTTAAAAACATGACACTAGCTTCGACACACAGTGTCTTCGTCGGATGGTTGGTATAAACTAAAAACTCTTCTTATTACATGTATTAACTACTCAACTTTTACCTACATTTTTACAACCTGGTGTTTATGTTTACAATGCCATTAGGATTAGGTAAAGTCCTTTAGTTTTACAATTTTAAGTTATAGAATGTACAACAATACAGTTTTTCCGATTTGTTTTATAACTGTAAAATTTCATAATTATCATCAAAACTATGTTGTTCATTATTCAAATGTAGAGCGTAATGCGAATTATTAATTTTTTTCTTATATCTACTTTTGTGTTCTTTAAGTCATTTTTTAAAACTTCTACCTGTTTGTCCTATGTAAATTTTTGGGCAACTGTCACGTTTAAGTTTATATACACCACATTTTTGTTCTTTTTTAATTTTGCTTTTGTTGTTTTTCATTAATTTACCTATTATAATTTGTTATTCGTCTTGAAAGCAATATCCAAATCTAGTTTATTTAAATGCGTTTTAATTTAAGTTTACCGGTCTATGTGATGTGAGTGTTTTGTACCTAAGTGTAGCTTTTGATTTTGTTGTAGGATATGCTAAATTGATAGCCTTTTTATATTGTTTTTTTGTAAATAATTTGGTCAATCATATTAGTATTATAGTCATCAATTAAACCTATCAATTTAACATATCTTACAACAAAATCAAAAGCTACACTTAGGTACAAAACACTCACATAAACCGGTAAACTCACACAAAAAATTAAAACACATTTAAATAAACTAGATTTGCATATTGCTTGCAAAACGAATAACAAATTAGGTAAATTAATAAAAAACAACAAAAGTAAAATTAAAAAAGAACAAAAATGTGGTGTATATAAACTTAAATGTAGCCGTTGCCCAAAAGTTTACATAGGACAAACAGGTAGAAGTTTTGAAAAAAGACTTAAAGAACACAAAACTAGTTATAACAAAAAAAAAATAATAATTCCCATTACGGAAACAAATAAATGTAAAAAAATTCAACATATTATTAAATGACCAGTTGGACTTGAATAGTTCCCCATTGTTAAATTTATAATTTGTTGGAAATTCCACCAGCAATAAAACGGTATTGTTGTACATTCTATAACTTAAAAATGTAAAATTATAGGACTTTACCTAATCCTGATGGTATTGTAAACATAATCACCAGGTTGTAAAAATGTTGGGTTGGAAACAATTACATTGCCAAAAACATGTTAATGTTGCAAATAATAATACAATCATACCGTTTCTGTACATCTTTTAGACTATCCAAAACTTTTTCCTTAGACTTTCTCCTCCTCTCCTATTTCCACATTCTCTATTATTTAATTGTAATAATTTTATTCCGTTGAAATGTCTTTGGAGAAGGGCTTTAGTGTGCTATTGGATAAAAAAAATTCGAAACACATTTGAAATATTATGAAAGTTAACGTTTATTATTTTTCCTAGGGATTATTGTATAAATGTACCGCCATTTTCGTAATGCCTTGAAGCAAAATACCAAAATAACACTCCAACAGTAATTTGGTGGAAATGGGTGAAATTTTATTAAGGGCTCAGACTAATAAAATTAAGCTAAATCTTGATTTTCACCGAATTTCCCGACACAAGCGTCCGGGCTGAAAATCTGAGCAAAGTACGTCAACAGTTGTGTTAAATGTTTTTGCACCACATGGACACATATTATATATATATATATATATATATATATATATATATATATATATATATATATATATATATATATATATATATATATATATATATATATATAACCTCCTTATATTATCGTATAGTGGTGCACTTGTACTGTCGAGGAAAGTCGACGTTATTCATTCGACGTTCGACTTAGGTATTATTTTAGCAACCAAATGTTTTGGAGCAACAGCCGTAAAAGTAGTTTGGCGCCGAGCCACTACATCTTACCCATCCTTTTCGAACGTTTTGGATATAAGGTGAAATAAGGTCTCTTGTTGATTCTGATCAAAGTGTGGTCTGTTCGTCAGCCACTCTGGGTGTGAGTCTGCCCTGCCTGATGAAGAGTAAGGGCCCAGAAATAGCGATTCGAGAAAATATTTTTGAAAAATTTCGCTAATTCGTTTTCGAAAGAGCTGTATTTCGAAAAAAATTACTTTCAAAAATAAAAACCATTTGCTTATTAGGCCAAGCAACAGAGCAAAATATTAGCGACTTTTTGACATTAATACTATTAGAAAACCGCCTGTGCCATCATCTGAAAGACGATCCGTGGATGATTTCTGTTATATTTCCAACTCTGAAATTTTTTCCATTAATTTGTTATAAACATTTTTAAGCAAAAAAACGCGATTTTTTTACTTTTTTGCTTATAAAATGAAAAGTAATGAAGCAATCTTAATGGTGTAAATAGACGATTTGTAGAGAATAGAAATACAAACAAAATGAGTGGTCGCACGATAGGATAAGCAACAACGGAGAAAATCCGGAAAAACCGGAAAATTAAGATTTTTTTTTTAAATTCATAAATCGGCCATTGTTATACTTAGAGGGCTCAAACTTTGGGAAAAGTAGTAATTTATAGCTACTTTATGTGTGCAAAACCCCGACGCTGTCCGACGATTAGTTTTGCCACAATCCTCATTTTAATTTTTCAACACACTATTTTGCAACAGGTCTGGATGCTCTACGGATCGTCCGATTTTAATTATTAAAACGGATTTGAAAAGTACAAGCTTAATTGAACAAAATGTGTATTTTGGTTTTTCCATAAAATGCTACGAAACCGGTTGAAAATGCACGTAAAGATGCGTGAAAATGGCCCAGCGCGCCAATATTGGCTCCCCTTCGCTCCGCTGCTCTCCCGCTACGCGACATCTCCGCGCGCTCGGCCATTTTCACGCATCTTTACGTGCATTTTCAACCGGTTTCGTAGCATTTTATGGAAAAATTAAGATATACATATTGTTCAATTAAACTTGTACTTTTCAAATCCGTTCCGATAATTAAAATCAGACGATCCATACAGCATCCAGACCTGTTGCAAAATAGTGTGTTGAAAAATTAAAATGACGATTGTGGCAAAACTAATCGTCGGACAGCGTCGGGGTTTTGCACACATAAAGTAGCTATAAATTACTACTTTTTCCCAAAGTTTGAGCCCTCTAAGTATAAAAATGGCCGATTTATGAATTAAAAAAAAACTCTTAATTTTCCGGTTTTTCCGGATTTTCTCCGTTGTTACTTATCCTATCGGGACGTTCGACCTCTCATTTTGTTCGTATTTTTATTCTCTACAAATCGTCTATTTACACCATTAAGATTGCTTCATTACTTTTCATTTTATAAGCAAAAAACCAAAAAAATCGCGTTTTTTTTTGCTTAAAAATGTTTATAACAAATTAATGGAAAAAATTTCAGAGTTGGATTTATAACAGGAATCATCCACGGATCGTCCTTTAGATGATGGCACAGGCGGTTTTCTAATAGTATTAATGTCACGACAAATCGCTCTATTGCTTGGTCTATATATGTTTCCTTTAGAAGCCAAAATGATCCGGCGCAAATTTTGATAAGATCGCAGTGAGATGTGTAAGGAATGTTTGCAAAAACAGTCTAAGACCATGTAAATCAAAAATGCCAAACCGTGAGAATAATAATTCATAAATTTGAGAAACGCCATCTTAAGAATGGTAAAAAGTCAAAATATCACCTATACCTATAAGATGTAGGTACATACATATGTATCTCATATAGGAGCTTTCGGAGGATGATTATGATAGAAGACTACAGATCTGTGACGAAATGTCGCAAGAAGTGACGAAAATATCGTATTTCCATAAAACATTATTTTTCTGATGAGGTTACATTTTATTTAAATAGTAGACATAATTATCCATTCTGGTCTCGGCAAAACCCACACCGGATATGCGAAGCACATACCCAACGTCCTAAGTAAATGTGTAGGCTGGCATAATTAAAAATAGAATTTTGAACCCATATTTTTTTGACGAAAATCTTACAGCTAAACTTTATTTAGATTTAATCACATTTCAGTTAATATCCGCGTTTGCGATTATTTTTTAAAGTTAATCCAGATATTCCACATAAAAAATTCGGTCAAGTGCAAGCTATACTTGAACAATTAGTGTTCTGTGCCATCCCACTTAACCTGAGCAAACCTCGGCTGCCCGATCTTCGGCCATCTGCCGCGCTACCCGCCGTCGATGGCACCAACGCCGTATCATATCGCGTATGCGCGGAGCTGAGTGGGGAGCGTTTCGAAAATTAAAAATTTTGAAAAACGTGTAAGGGCAAAAGTTGTTCTTTACATCGGGAGAAATATTTTTCGTTGAAAAGCTTCTTCTCTAGCACCAATGGTTCAGCAGTTATAAGGAAATAAACAATTAAATTGTTTATAACAATTGGTCGCGCTAGATGTTTTCAATCTTGATAACTTTGGCTCAATCTACATCTAATTTTCAATGTTTATGATTTTTTTCAGATTTTTATGAGCGATCGTTTTGGTGATAATGTGGGGGACAGCAATTTTTAAGCGTTTTTCCCGAAAAATATTTTAAAAAATGCATAAAAAATACATCATATGTAGTGTTGAATTCGTGCTTTAATAAGCTTTCATTTGACACCCTACACGATGCCCTTGAAATTTTTATCCAACCCAATTTAACCCCGGAAATTAACCCCCAGAATCAAAATTGAACTTTTTATACTTCACGCCTATAATTGGGCCACCACACTCTATCTCTGTGCTAAATTTTAAATTTTTACGTCGAGTAGTTTTAGAGAAAATCGCCTGTGACAGACGGACGGACGGACGGACACCGAAGCGATTCCATAAGTGTTTAATTCTAATTCAATTTCATTCAAATCTAATTTTAGTATGGAACACTAAAAATATGATTTTTCTATTTTGGTTCCATATCAAAGATTTTTCGATATTGTTTTCAGTATCGTAACAAGTTTTTATGAAACTGCTTTTTTATTTTTTAAAAGTTGGTAATGCGGTGTGTAGTCATGTTTAATAAAATGATTTCGCTGTACTAGAACAATTCTATGATATCTTAAAAAATATAATTTTGAGAAAATCGGGTTTTAATGTTTATCTATATATTAAATAGGTTTTTGTTTTTTAAAGCAATACCGCAGTGTTTTTTCGGTTATATATTATGTATATAAAAATCTCCTGTAAATATTATTATGACTATAGTGTGGCTAAGTATCAACTTGTTTTTGTAAATAATTATTTTGTAAGATGTCATAATTTTGTTCGAGAGAAAAACACATTTTTAGAAGTTGTCTTGGTTCTTGCTTTAAGATATCTGAGTATTGGGCTGGCTATTTGTTTATTTTATCAAAGTTGAATCTAATTTTGTTAAACATATCTTTGTATAGTTGTATCTTTACGAGGAAATAAGCACACTTATATCTACTTTTTTTTTTACTTTTAAGATATCCTTGTATTGTATGATTTATAAAACAAATATTTTTTTATTTTTAAAGGGTTTTCGTGAGTGTAACAAATATTAATACACTAAAACTAAACTAAGACTAAAAGACGAATATTTGCTATTTTTTTAAAACAAGCTATCAAAAAAATGCGCTCCAGAACTTGCACCCATCTTAACTCGTCTTTTCCAGATCTCTTATGACAGGGGTGTCTTCCCAGATGGCTGGAAGACTGCTCGTGTGCAGCCTGTCCCGAAGAAAGGTTCCAAGTCCATCCAATTATAGACCTATCTCTCTTCTCTCCGTTGTCAGCAAAGTTATGGAGAAAGTAATCAACTTGCAACTTCTAAAATATCTAGAAAAACACAAAATCATCCATGATAGACAGTACGGATTTCGGCATCAAAGATCCATAGCTGATCTTCTTAGCTTTGTCACTCATAACTGGTACAAGTCTCTTGAATTTCATGGCGAATCTCAGATTGTTGCTCTCGATATTTCCAAGGCCTTTGACCAAGTATGGCATGCCGCACTCCTCAACAAACTACCTTCTTACGGTCTTCCTACCAAACTATGTACCTGGATCGGCAGCTTCCTCTCTAATCAGCGCATATCTGTTGTGGTTGACGGTCACTCATCTAACTTCCATCCAATGCTGGTGTCCCCCAAGGTTCAGTCCTGGCACCAAACCTATTTCTCCCTCACATTAATGACCTGCTCTCTTCAACTACTAATCCCATCCACAGTTATGCTGACGATAGTACTCTTCACTCCAATATTCATTTTTCCAGACAAGTTTCGAATCAGGAGTTGGATAGTGGACGCAGATCTATGTACCTATCCCTTTCCCAAGATCTTCAATTAATCTTAGACTGGGGTGCCAAGAACCTTGTTCAATTCAACGCCTCCAAAACCCAGTCATGCTCCCTCTCACGCAAAAAATCTGGCAACGCCCACCCCATCCACATTAATGGCCAAGCCCTACAAAACAACGAAACATTCGATCTCGTTGGCGTCGCTTTCGAACATGATCTCACCTGGCACAAACACATTACTTCAGTAGCCACATCGGCAGCTAAAAGCTTGGTTTTCTCTTTCGAGCCAGAAAATACTTCTCCCCTTCCAACTTATACACTCTCTATGTTTCCCAAATAAGACCTAACCTAGAGTACTGCTCCCACATCTGGGGAGCGGCATCACCTTCGACACTTAAGATCCTTGATTCTATCCAAAAGAGAGCCATTCGACTTAGCAATGACCCAGCCCTCACGAGAAAACTCCCTTCTCTCGCTCATCGCCCCGCTGTGGGGGATTTATCCCTGTTCTACCGCTACTTCCACGGATTTTGCTCTGAAGAACTAGCCGGTATTATCCCCCTCCCCCTGAATGTCCCTAACAGAACAACCAGAGGCGCGTTACGTATGCATCCCTTTACTGTCCAGCTACAAAAGCCTAGAACAGACCACTTCCCTCGCTCATTCATACCTAGGGTCTCCAAATTATGGAACAAATTGCCTGCAGATGTCTTCCCTTCCCGCCCCAACCTCCAATCCTTCAAATCCCGTGTCAATAGACTACATTTCACTTCTCTTCAGACACCCATGGTACGTTAGTACTTAGGCTTGAAGTCTACGTGGGATGTCTTAGATAAAAAAAAAGTCTCTTTGGAAATTATAAATCACTATACAAAATTATTCACTGTCATGTTTTACATTTTGACCCTTTTCAAATGCCTTTCAATTTTAAAAAATCATGATGTTCAGCTGGAATATATCATACCAAGCTTAAAAGGTCCTCTTTTATTATGATAAGTAAGTTTTGGCTTATCAATATAAGCTGAAGTAGGTCTGTTATTCTTATTATTTTAACGGTTTTTGTATTTTTACTGGATTTTAATTATTCATTTGGGGGAATACAGAGATACCTTTAATAAAACTGTCATTTTACAAGAAACGCTTTTATTTGTGGTGACATACTAAGATATCTTAGTCATATAATACTCAGATTACTTAAAAAATCGAGATATCTTAAAAAATATTTCTTTATACCAAGAAAAAAAAGTGAGATATCTTAACATATTACCAAAAAAAGTAAAACTAATACTTAAATCTCAACGAAAGACAAAGACCTTTTTACCATATTATCTTAATCTTCCATCAAAAATCAAGTAATATTTATATATTGCAATACTGAGATATTTGGAAATGTAAGGTGGTAGAGGAATTCTTCCTCGAGCGAGGTGGTACCACCCCACACAACCTCTTAAAGGGCTGGTGAAATCCCTACGGATGTTTCCAGCTCTGGATGTGTGAGTCGATTCCCCAGTACGCCCACGGTACACATAGTACTTAGACTTCGGTCTTCGTGGGCTGTCAGAAGATAAAAAAAAATTGTTATACCGCAACCAATAAATGCATTTTACTTATCTGACTATTGCATTAAGAAGAGCCATTTTTTGGATAAAAGAAGTCCTAAGAAACCAAAAATCGACTTTTTTAAGTTGTCCTAGTATTGTTCTAGTACAGCGATTTGTTAATAATTTATCCAGGCTGCTGTGGTAAATAATTTGATAGTATTACCAACATAAAATTTTGACATAAAAATTTTTAAAAGCTGCATGTCATATATTTTTGTAAATATGCATTTTTTTATTGAAAAATAGACAAAATTGTATAAAGTACATATTTTATAAAGCTATTAGCGCACTCCCGTTAGAAAACCCGCTGCAAGCGCAGGCTTGTAGCCAGGCTATGATTTCAGAGGCGGCACTTAAAGTTTTAGGGGAGGCACAGCCTCGAATCCACGACCTCTTGGTCCACTTGCTAAGACTCTACCTCTGGACCACGCTGCTAATGTGATAAAACCCGTGCCGATGCCGTTATATTTGATGACTAACATTGTCATGGCTGAGAGATCGTATTTCTATATTTAGCCGCTAATTAATAATACATTAATACAATGCAAATACAATGCGCATATTAGGTACCTAATTAGTTTTTCTTTGTCCAACCCAAATGTTTTGAAAGAGTATATTTCACGGGGCGGTTCGAGTGTATTTCCATAGTGGGAATGGCGCGATATTATTGGTGGGCCGTCGACAAATTTTGTCTCTTTTTAACTTCCTAAATCGCGTCTGTCTATTTCTTTCTTAGTTTTAATGAATTTATACCGTCCATATAAACCTATGAGGCCAATTTAAAATATGACCCAGCCCGAAGCAAGCTACAAAAGCCTAGAACATTCCACTTCTCTCGCTCATTCATACCTAGGGTCTCCAGATTATGGAACAAATTGTGTGCAGATGTTTCCCTTCCCCTCCCAACCTCCAATCCTTTAAATCCCGTGTTAACAGACTACATTTCCCTTCTTTTCAGACGCCCACGGTACTTTAGTACTTAGGCTTGAAGTCTACGTGGGCTGTCAGACAAAAAAAGAGAGAATTCGTTACCTAGAAAGAGACTTCCACGAGACATATAATTGCTTACCGTGAAAAATGTGTCGGTAAGACATAAATTTTGTTATATAAACCCGAAATCTTGTAAACAAAAAAGGAATGAACAATTCTGCGCGGGAAGTTTTATCAAAAACTTGAAAATGTACAGATAAAATGAATACGCTGCCTACGCCTAAAATAAACTTTATGGCTTAGGACTGCACAATAGTAGGTTTCGGAAATTTTATTTTATACGTTCTAAGAAATAAACGTACTACCTACTGTTTCTGAAATTGAAATTAAATTGTTTTAGAACAGTGTGGGTAGCAAAGAAAGGCGTTCAGAGTTTTTCAAGGTGCAGACATGTATATTAGGATTTTTCATGTATGTTAGGTCTTTTGCGTTCCGTCCATGGATGAATTAGAAAAGATTCGGTGTTCCGTATACTGTGAGCGTATCGAACGTGAAGCCTGTTTATTTGTTGTTTGTTATGAAAACATTTACCCTAGAGGTCTAGTTTACGAACTTTAAGGAAATACGTAATTGAATCAAGAATGGTAGTAGAAAGAGATAAAATAGCATTGGAGTGTTGGAGCTCAGAAGTGTTGCTGTCTCTGCTGGTTGCTTAGGAAATACGTCTGAACACTCGGTTACGCGTACGTCTTTGTCTAATGAACTAGAAATGAAAAAGCGCGACTTATAGATTTATAAATGACTCGGAGCGACTTTAAATAAACCTTTAGAAATAATATAACCTATAAATAATAGAACCTTTTTAACTTAAATTTATTATTACTTAGCAGAAAAATAAAATATTTTAGGCCTTTTATTACTTTTAGTAAATCTTGTAATGCTTCTAACGTATTATTTGTACAAAAATAAAAGGTAAAATAAGATGTGGCCAATGTTTACAAATTGTGTTTACAGTGTCGCTTAGAATGGTTTGTTTTGGCTTCAAAGAATGTTAAATCATCCCGTATCCATTCTTAATAAATCCATGGTTCCGTCACATTATGCGCCTTTTCGTGTACTCATTTGTATCCATTTAATTAAAAGCAGCAAATCAACTGCACCAAAATTGATATTCCATTTTAAAAATTCCTTGTATAAAACAATTAAAACTGATATTGTGTAGGTTGAAAAATCTGGATGAATTTATATCTCTGACGTAGTGAAGCAAAAATATCCGAATTTTGAAATTAAATTTTATTCAGACCAAATTTAATATGTATTTGATTAATTTCTTTTATGTCTAATGTACGCAGTAATATTGTATTCAGATTTTGCTTTATTAAATATTAAAAACATATTTTCATTTTATTTGTACCAACAAAATTTAATAACAAAACTGTTGAATGTTGAATGATTTTATTGTTTGGCGAGCTTTTTATGTAAATAATTTTTCTGCAAACAATTTGGCATACAAATCGTTCATTGTGAGTGGGCCTATTTCAAGTCCTTCGTTGTAAAAATTAAAGCCGTTGATTTAGAAATAAGGACCCTAAGGGGATGAAATAGGGGTTCAAACTTTATATGGAAAAAAAGATGGCCACAGTGGCCACAACTGGTGCTTCTATCCTAGCATTTTCAGTCATGATTTAATTTTTTATTGTTCCTTGTTTTGTACGTATTCGTAAATATGTTTTAAAATAAATTTGTCCACTGCTTTATAATTATTATAATAGTTTAATATTTTTTTCCTTAATGTATTGAAAAGCGGAATTGAGCAATAAAGAAACGTAAGTTGAAAATGCACTTACCAACTACGTTCTTCGACAGTGGACTGTATTTGCGGGTTCGCAAGCATTCTTAGCGGCACACTATTGAATTTGTTGTGGATTATGTTCCCAGCGGGATAGTAAACATTCCAAACTGAATTTTAGCGAAGAGAACAATTATAAAAAATGCGTTGCATTTTTCCCTTAATATCAGGTTCTTGATAAAAGTGTCAATGTCACCCAGTTTCCGCGGTAACCTGATCAAAGTGGTTTTCTACTGTCAGCTTTAGCCGCCTGCGACTTTATGGTACAAATTCAACTTATAGCGCGGCAAAAGAAATATTTAAAACGCGAAATAGGAATAAGGATATCTTCTTATAATAGAAGTGATTAAGACTAAACAGCAATTATACCCCACATATAATAAAATGTTACCCGTTTAACGAATAACATAAATAAAGAGACATATTCCATGCAAATAAAACTAAGAAAAATGAGCGAATCGTAAACACTTAACTTCTCCCATTTTACTACGTTCCTAACAAGAAAAGTTATAAACTAGTTTAAAGTGATGAGATAAATTATTTACTATTTATACCAAGGGCGTACCCAGGATCTGAAATAGGGGGGGGGGGGGGCTGACCAAAAAAAAAAAACAATGGATTTTGCATTTCTCTTTTTACTTACTAAATTTTGACATAACTAGCTTAATTTTTACTTCAATAACAATTTTGTTGGATTTGTCGCAAATTTATTTAAAACTTGATTTTCAAATTGCTCTCGATTTGATTTAATTAAATCACGATGCACACTCATCAGACATGATCCTGTTAGCCTTTCCTCTCCCATGGTACTTCTCAACCAAGTCTTCACTCATCTAAGAGTACTGAAGGATCGTTCTACAGTGGCCGTGGTGCATGGAATTGTGATTAAAATCAAAAGTGCCTGTTTTAGGATGGGATAAAAAACATCGGTCTCGTCGAGAAGGTCAGTTATTTCGACGTCTTTTAGCTGGTCCTCAGTTGACTTTTTTTCATTCCACAAATTATACCATAGGTCCATTTCCGCAGTAATATCATCCAATTGATAAAACTGGGTAAAATATTGTGCATTTTGTTCCATGTCGAGCATATATAATGGATGTATTTTTGTTAAGGCAAACGCTGGAGTATGTTCTTGAGAAAAGCGAATATTTAAAGAGGCTATAATTGAATCCAGATACGGTATAATTAACGAACGCTTCCAGTAGTCACTATCACAGTCTGATGGAGGATTGTTTCTATGTATTTGCCTCTTGGTAATTCGAGGGATAGAAATTTCTATTTCCAATTCCAATGCAAAATCTTGTGCTTTTTTAAGTACTTCATCAGTGACTAGGTCGGCATCTTCACGGTTTTTCTTCAGTACGTTAAGGATTACGTTCAGATGTTCTTGCAACTTAATTAAATCCATAGTTTTTGCTTGCAAGGCATTAACAACCGGCTCCAGTAAAGCTGAATATTTTGCAATTATAGTTAGGGCAACAATTAGTGAGGGTTTGGTAACGGCGGAATGCAACTGGTACGCAGATTTTCTCGTGACTTACGTATATGAATATATTTTAGTAGTAGTGTCCTATATTTTTCGGTTTTGTAATTTTTTTAGTAAAACCATAGTGGTTTATTTTGATTTTTTTATTTTCTGCACTTAGCGGTGCTTTTTTATAATTTATAAATTTCTAGGGGGGGGGGGGGGCAGCTGCCCCCCCTGCCCCTCGCTGGGTACGCCCATGATTTATACCCATCTCTTCCAACAAAAATGACCACGTTTTCTGGGAAGCCAAGCTAATCAAGGTGTCTAGGTAGAAAAGCAGGCCCAAGAGCGTACCCGGGATCTGAACTAGAGGTAGGAAACTCATTATTTTCGAGGAAGGAGGCGGGATGCGAATTTATAGTTTGCGAAGATCATAGATTTTATCTTTTCATCTACGGGGGCAGCTGTCCCCTGCCCCTCCCTGGGTACGCCCTTGGCTAGGCCCCCTTTAAGCTTCTTTGGATTCCCTTACTACTGGATGCCCTAGAAATATTTTATAGGCAGCAGCAGATGCTAAATATGCACCAATAAAAAAATACTTCCAGCAGATGTAGGTGGATGAAGGCCAAAGTTTTAAATTCAAGGAGGCGATTAGCTAGCGTTGAGAGAAGGCGGAGTCAAAGAAGAATTTTGGTGCAGTATTTTTCTTACGAAGCACCCTGTATGATGGTTTAAATTTTAGGTGGGTTTGCAGGATTGCAGGAGGAATAAACAACGGTCACCACTATCTGTATAAAACCACTTTGGCCCAATATAGGCTACATAATAGCGTCATCTTTGTCATATGATCGGTATTTGAGTATTGTAAATTCAATTTTCTAGGATAGGCAACCCAATATTCGCACGCTTTTTAAGAAGGGAAGTAGTTGCGCTTTTTTCTAATCTAGTGATTCGATTGGTGGAAATATTATATGGGAGACATCGATATTGTAAAAATACTTGGTACTCTGCAGGCTATCTTCAAATCCAACGAACTATCAAAAAAAACTTAAACTAATAACTATAACTCTATAAGTATGTCTTGTTAGTGCATATTTAGCCTCTGTGACTCTGTGTTAACAATTTGGCATCTGACTCAAGGGCACACCCCTGCCCAAGCAAAATAGTTTTAACAATATCGATTTGGTATTGTAATAATATATAATCGTTATCGATATTTGTGCACATCCCTATTTAGGTTGGCGGTTGTGATTTGCGGCGTTGCCAATCCTACGAATGTATCCGTAGATCTACGGATTTATATAGATACTCGCGGATATATGGATAAGCTACTTTCTACGGATCTTTCGCCTATAAATGAAAAAAATAACTACTAATAACTAACTGACTATAACCTAGTAATACACATTTTTTTCTTTTAAAATTTAAAGATTGTCGACAAAATGAAGTAAAATTTGTTTAGAAAAAATAATAAATAAAATACCTAAGCGTGTTAATTTTTTTTCCAGGTGGGTCAATTCAAAAAGTCAACTTTTTTTCGCAAATTACAAAATATTTTTTTTCTTTACTGAAACATACCTAGTAGGCTCACTATTAAAAAACCTGGACTTGGCATGGGTCTCATAAGTAGTAACAGAGACATACAACTTTAAAATTTCACGGGACGCGCCTGCTCTTTAGAAAAAGTTCTGCATCCTGAGAAAATAGCTCTGACATTCAAAAATTTGATCTAGTACATACAGGGTGGCTCAAAAATGTAAAAGTCCTAATCCACGTGAAGCTAAAAAGACATAAAATCGTTAGTTAAAGGTAAACTGCCACTGGAAATAAATGTACTAAAGTTAATTTTTTTATGTTAGTCAATTAGGTTGGGTTGGGTTTGATGAACATACAGGTGTTCCTGAAAATTCAATTAATTTTTTAATATCGCCTTTACAAAAAAGCATATCTCCATAAAAGGTTCTACATAAAAATTTTATCTAGGGCATACAGGGTCGCTAAAAAATTTAAATTTGAATTATGTCTTTCACCTTGTTGAGCCACCCTGTATTGTCCTACATCAAGTTTTTGAATAACCAACTTGTATAGCTATAAAACATTTGATCTTTAAATAGGTAATTAAATTTAAAAGCGTGGGGCGCAGTTATATAGCTGTCTAGGCATAATAAACAAAATGTAATGTATGCCTCGACCGCTATGTAAGTGCGCCCCACGCTTTGAAATTTAATTGTCCATTTAAAGACCAAATGTTTTATAGCTGTACAAGTTAACAGAAAACTGAGGTATGCATGTGTGAGGAGTAAAGGGCGGCGCAGTTTGTTAGTTGCTTTACTTCCCGCACGATGCGCGCACTGCTCACACCCAAATATTGCAAATTTTTGTTGTATTCGGAATCTACGGATTTCTACGGATTTTGTGACATCTAACTACGGATATTTAGGTTTAGAAAGTTGGCAACGCAGGTGACTTGTGACATTTGATGGTCTGTCCGTCGATGAAGAGCTCAATTAAGGGTGCAGCTGTTAAGGGCCCTGCAGATTAATGGAAGTGGTGGAAATATTGGTTAGTTTCTCCATTTTCGGTTATATAATTTAAAAACGATAAATATTGGTGCTTGTATATTTTTAAAAAAGCATGCTGTCTTATTACGTTTGACTCGTTATTTTGTCAACATGGCCGACAGTGAAGGAAATAATCTCAGGAAATTTTGCCTCCAGTAAGTGTATTTTCTTTATAAATGTTTTTAACATACAAAAACTATTTATTTACAGGTATTTCCTACACCTATTACTAATTTATTTTTCGATTCACTTGTATTAATCACTGTTATTTTTAGAGCAATGTCTAATCTGAAATTTAGATTTTAGTTGCCCTTACTTTTCTAATTCATTTGACTAGGTACTTAGTTGTAATTACGCTTTTTGAATTTCAAGCTAGTAGGTAGATACCCGTCATTGTCTTGCTGACAGTTATTTCCAAAGGACTAGATAAGTATCTAAGCAAGATTAAATCTATGACTCTGACAAATAATACAATTTAGTCACCTATATTAACAGTATCAGTAACAAAAATCAGATACCACATGGTGACTTTGTTACCCCATTTGGAAACATTTCTCTATGGGTCTGTTCGTTTGTGTTGCATGTAACTGCCCTAACCCACACTTTTTTTTATTTGTAGAAAACTCCCATTAAAAAAAATCAGTGCATGTTAGTGCAGTATTGTGCAACACGAACAAACAAACCTAAAGATACCTGATGTTTAACCTATAAAACGAAAATATTATTGTGACAGTATTGTGACAACTCTATGAATAACTTATAAAGTCAAAATGTTATTCTAACATACCTAGTATTGTCATATTATGTCATAAAATGTATGTATACTTCACGTATAACCTATGAAAGAAATATTGTGACACAGTATTGTCATAGTATATGTCAAATTTGAATTAAAACAACTTCGTCACTGTTTTTGATGATGATGGTTTGATCGAGTACTTAATTCATGGTAATTTTTGGGTAATATTTCCAGTGTTTTCACTGTAATGTAATGTAAGAAGATGTAACTTAATTTAACCTTGTTGCAACTTCTTGGTCTCCTTTTACAGATAAAGTTTTTTTTGTAATTCAACATTATGATGAATTAAAATTAATTTCAGGTACTATAATAACAAAAATTGTTCTAATGGATCAACTTGCCAACATATTCATAAGTTACGTTATGAAGTTGAACCAGTTGCTTTCTTAACAGGGGCAGATTTTTTCTTAGGTCAGTTGCCCCTTCTGACAAACCAAAGACCATGTTACTTCCACAGACTAGGCAAATGCATATACCAAGACAAGTGCCGGTTTTTACATGATAATGATAATAGTTTACGAAATAACAATGATAACAGTAATTTGGAAAGTAACAATGAATGTGTTGATCCTCCCATTATAGAATGGTAAGATATTTCTACTGTTGTATTAATTCAATTTAAGTAGGTAGTTTTAGGCTCAGAGTGAATGAGAGCTTTGAATTAGAAATAAACAAAACTTGGAAGATCATTTTTGTGAAACAGCTGTCAAAATATGTATTTCAGACACTCTTTATACTAAAAGTTGATTAAAAACTACCACATCCTTCTGTTCCTGCTTCTGCAAAAATATTGAAGCCAATACTGTACAAGTATTTTTATTGGCACATTTTTGCTCCTTTGTTAAAAATTGGGCATCTGATTATGAAAAGCAGACAAAATATTTTAGGGTACCCAGCAGGGAGAGATTTTAAAAACACTGAAAGGAGGCCTCCTACCTAGGATATATTCTATCTAGCTTATAAGTATTTTCTGTTAGTGCATTTCTAAGTCAAGAACGTGTAATTGTCATCATATATTTACCAGTATATTGATATTAACACTTCATATTCCCCATTTAATTTAGTGTTATACAAGAGATTTCAAAAATAAATCACAAATATGATCAAAAAAGCTTTTAAAATTATTTTTAGCATAAATTTACCATCCACTTCCTCACAACCCAGTGAAGAAGACAATGCAGAGCTGACAACACCTGATACAGAAAGCAACACTAGCTCAGAAAACAAGTAATAACTTTTTTTTATGTAATTCTCTCATGTTTAATGAACTGTTAGGTTTTTAGTCCTAACCACAGACCACAGGCCTTTAAAACCTAGTAACCTATTTTACAACATTCTCTATTTTACAGAATTCTTATTTTATTAGGGGCAAATATGTCTAGGGCTCCCAGCAGTCAGGGATGTTATAAACATGTACAGGAGGCTTGTTACTATCTAGAAAAAAATTTGCAGTTATTAACTAACTCCATAAGTATTTTTATTGGCGCTTATGTATCCCCTTTTTTTTTAAAACTTGTTGTTTGAGTGAAAAAAGCAGTCAAAGAAATATTTCTAGGGCACCCAGCAGTCAGGGATTCGTAAACACTTAGAGGAGGACTGTTTCTATGTATAGAAAAAATCAAAATAGAATTTTAAAACTGTTATACGTTTTTGTAGAGAATTACGCGGCGAGGAAGATGAAATAGGCGTAGAAGAAGTAGAATGTCGGGAAGAAGCATGTGCTTCATCTCCTTTAGTAATAGTTAATAATCGAAATTGGGCTGAAGCCCCAGAATTCGTTCCCCGAAATAGGCCAAAAAGTTACGCTCAGGTGTTAAGTCCTGAAAATGCAACAGATAAAGCATCTAATCGGAAACTATGTCCTTACACGACTAAAGATGGCATCTGTGTTAACCTGGCTACCTGCACTTACGTGCATGGGGATTTCTGTGATATGTGTGCGCGATTTGTGTTAAATCCGTATGATGAAGAAGAAAGAAAGAAACACCAGCAGGTAAGATCATTATTGTTGTCTTACCTTTTTCCAAAGCCTTTTCTATTTATATTTTTTGATATTTTTTAGCTCATCCTTAGCTAATACATAAATATCGATTTATTAGTTTTGCTTTATTACCTTTTATATTAACGCCAGAAAAAAATTAAATCAAAAATTCGAAAATTCAGTTTTTTCAGAATAACTCGAAAATGAAAAATCTACAAAATTTCGGAACATCATTTTATTAGTCCTTTAATTTAGCTATTATGGAACAAATTGCCTGCAGATGCTTTCCCTTTCCGTCCCAACCTCCAATCCTTCAAATCCCGTGTCAATAGACTACATTTGCCTTCTCTCCAGACACCCACGGTACGTTAGTACTTGGACTTGAAGTCTACGCGCGACATCTTAGATAAAAAAAAGAACTTTTCCCATTTAACCAATTTTGTATTTCTAACCAGTGTTGTTCCGTGGCTTGAAATTTTTGTACTTTTAGGTTTGTGTAAATTGCACCAAATTGGGGGAAATTGTACCAACTAATAATAAATGTCAGTTTAATAATTTCATTGATTTCATGGAAAAAATCGGTGTACTCGTATTTATGATTAAATATGCATGTGTTTCCAGATAATATAATTTTTTAATAATTGATTAATAATGTACACTAAAATAGGATATTGGCTAGCTTATTTTGTTTAACTGAATTTATATTAGGGGTTTTAAAAGGTATACCGTCGTTGTATATATTGAATTGAATTGAATTAAAATAATAGTGTGCCAGAAACAGAAACAAGAAAGGGTACCACCATACCAAAGTTTTCTAAAATGTGCCAAATTTGGTACACAAGTACGCTCTGGAACAACACTGTTTCTAACTATAAACGAGATCCCCATACTGGCCCTTCTTATCTTAGACACCGCGTATATATAAATATTCGAAAAGTTGAGGTAATTAAATTACTTCTACTGTGTTTCCGTTTTTCTGTCACTTAGTTGTCTCATTAACGCGAATCTTATTTAGTTGAGATTTCACAGCTGAAACTTGTTTACCAGGGGAGGAGATAATGTAATTGACAGTTTTTTTAATTTGGCGTTAGCAATTAGCTGCTGTCGCATTAAAATTGCCATTGATGTTCCTGTCTGTTTGTTAAACTTTTCCGTTTTTTCTCTGAATATTACTTTTGTGAGTATAAGAAAAACTGGGTCAATATATTGGCTTAAGAAAGTTGTAATAGTTGACAGTCCTTCCTGAACAGGACTTATCCGACATTGATAAAACTACTTAAACATAAAAAGCAGACATTTCAGTCCAAAGAATATTCCAAAATGGAATTATATTTTCTCAAGAAATGTTTTCAGTTGGCGTAATTTTTTTCCAACTTTTTGATTATTGCTTTGTCTATTGATAACTTATTCTGCATTATTTTGTGCAGTATCATATTTGATATGATAATAGTTAAATGTCAGTCAATTGCACTTTTAATCAAAGTGTTTTGTCTGCAATATTTTTTTTTCAAAAAAATTAACAGACTTACCAAGAGAAAAGCACTAAAAATTATGAAATAATATTTTTTACGTATTTATAACAAACTGTGGTTAATGGTAAACTTAATTTTGTTCGAAGTTAGGTAACTTGTACAGGGTATCCCATTTTCGGCACTTTTGCGGGGTATCTCCCTTATTTGTAAAGATAGATGGTTGCGGTTTTCGCGACAGTGTGCTACTTTTTTGTGAAATTATAGATAGCGGCAGTAGAATTTTCATAGCTCTTTTGATTTTTGAGATACAGGGTAGAATCGAAAAGTGTAACGTTTGATGCACCCCCCGTATCTGAGTTACTTTTAAACTTATCGAAGAAGTTAAAACGTATTCTTATAGAATTTTTTCCGTATAATCCAGTGGCGTAGTCGGTTTTTTTCTAACACTCCATTTTTTAGGTATGAAGCAAACATATGTTCTTTTAAATGGAACACCCTGTATATTATTTTTCATATTTATTAGGCATAATGTGAACTTTCCAAAAATATATAATTGTATATAATTATTTTTAAAAACAATCTCAGAATTTAAGATTTTCTAAAATTTTCTTTTGTGTCCAATCGGTAGGTAGTAGGCTATGGGTAAAATTTACTAAAAACAAAATCGACTTAATTATGGTAAAATAATTGAATTTTACTCAAAACAAAACAACAATTACCTATCTTACTTAAAACTTAAATTAGGAAAAACAAAAGAGAAACAGAATTTTGAAAAAGCAAAGAGTTTTTAAAAGTGGTTTTCAAAATGATGGCCATTTTCCCGTACGCAAAATTGGCACATTTTCGTTATTCTTCTAATAGCGTTCAAAAGAATCATAGGCTTTCTTTCCAAATTTCGGAAAGTTAAATCGATTGCCGCACGAAGATCCGCTACAGACTGATATTGCGTTTTATAGATGTTATTTTGCATGGAACCTCATAAGAAAAAATCAAAAACTGAAAGATCCGGAGATCGAGGGGGCCATCTTACAGGTCCGTAGGTACCAATCCATCTTTGAGGAAAGTTATCGTCTAAAAATGCCCTTAAAAGCGCAGAATTGTGGCTTGGGGCACCGTCTTGTTGAAGATAAACGGCATTATAAAGGGCCAATGGAATATTTTCCATCAATTCTGGAATAACTTCCTCAATTTCTCGGTACCGACGCGCTGTGAGACCTCCTTCAAAAATTCTGTAGACTATGCGTCTTCCAAAAATGAAACACGAGTCCCCAACCATAAAGCGTCCTTGTTGTGCCCTCTCAAAAATCAAATGGTGATTTTCTATGGACCAATTCCTTGTATTATGGCGATTGAAAATTCCCGCACTTGAAAAATAAGATTGATCGGACCAGATAACGAGCCTGCCAAAAGATTCATCAGTATTGATTTGTTGTAAATACCATTGGCAAAACAACATTCGGCGCTCGGCATCCCCGGGGTGCAAATGTTGAACTACGTGGAATTTATAGGGGTGATACTTATATTTTTGCAAAATTCTTTGAGCATTAGACTTGGATACACCAGTTGCTTCCTCTATTCGCCTGCAAGAAGATGAAAGCGTCGCTTCTACATAACCCAATATGTTCATTTCTTTTATATCTCTATCTTGTTTGGTGTATGCCTTAGGACGGGGCTGGATAAATGATCCATACTCTACTAAATTTGGTTTAAGGCGGGAAAATATATATGGGAAAGGTTGCCTTCTCTCTGGATATCTAATGTGAACAAAAAAAAACACTACGATATTATCCTAACCATACCTTTGTAAATATAATTCTGAAGCTTCTTGGGGATTTTCATTAGATTGTATAAAACAAACCAACATATACTTTTCATTATTTTCGTAAACTTCTTAAATTTTTTAAAAAATAACACCAAAACAACAAAAATATTTTACTAATAATCAAAAACTGACAAAACCGCAAATTTTTGTTTTTGACATTTTGTCTTTTGTTCCAAACAAATTAGCCATAGCCTACTACCTACTGATTGGACACAAAAGAAAATTTTAGAAAATCTTAAATTCTGAGCTTGTTTTTAAAAATAATTGTATACAATTATATATTTTTGGAAAGCCCACATTATGCCTAATAAATATGAAAAATAATATACTGGATGTTCCATTTAAAGGAACATATTATGTTTGCTTCATACCTAAAGAACGGAGTGTTAGAAAAAAACCGACTACGCCACTGGATTCTACGGAAAAAATTCTATAAGAATACGTTTTAACTTCTTCGATAAGTTTAAAAGTAGCTCAGATACGGGGGGTGCCTCAAACGTTACACTTTTCGATTCTACCCTGTATCTCAAAAATCACAAGGGCTATGAAAATTCTGCTGGCGATATCTTTAATTTCACAAAAAGTAGCATACTGTCGCGAAAACCGCAACCCTTTATCTTTAAAAATAAGGGAGATACCCCGCAAAAGTGCCGAAAATGGGATACCCTGTAAACCGAAGTTCTGAACTTTGAAGTCGGCGCAATTTGAAAGTATAATAGGAATCCTGAAGCTGTGTTGTGCCCTTTGTGTAGTAGTGTAGTACTAGTACTTGAGTACTTGTGTTCACAATGGCTTTAACAGTGTAAGAAACTGTTTGCATGTAATATAAAAAAAGTCACAGCAAAAATGCAATTTTTTATGTTTTTTGCGATGTTTATTTGTAGGTAAATAATATATTGGCACAACTAGGCACATTATTAAAAAACCAACCTTAATTAAAAAAGTGTATTTTGCTTGTTATGTTGATATCACTAGTTGCCCACAAAATTTGACACCACCTGTAAAATAACTCACGGGCCGCCCTTGCTGATTACCCAGCAAACACACCTGTGATGTTATGTAAAACTTACATAAACTTTATATAAAATGACGTCATATTTACCTAATATATACATACGTAACATCACAAGCGTGTTTGCTGGGTGTAATCTTGTGCAAACAAATGACAAGTTCTAACTCATTTATGTACTTGAAACTCGAGAAGCGTTGTAGTGTGGGTTTGAGACAAACACATCTTCTGAATGATGAAAACATTAATATCCGTTATTTCTTCCCTAAATTATCCAGTAACATACAGACAAACAGATGTTCCGTGAGCATTTTCTTTTATACTGTTTAGTTTATACCATTCTGTAATTAAGACTGTTATTGTTTTGATTTTAGTTGTTATTGGTTCCCTGAATCGTTAGGGGAATGTTTACTTAAAATGACATGTAATTTCATTTTATATGTAAACAGATGCCGTTAAATTAAATCAATATTTTGTAAATTGTTTAATTGCATTTTTCAATACGGTATGTCACTGTTAATCATTACTACTCGTATTAGTCACTGTGTTTGCGCTAACTTTCATTGTTGTTAGTGCTAAGTTCATGATGAATCTCTTTTACTATCCAAATCAGGTAACAATAAAATAAATTAATACCAGTTCAGTTATTAACAATATGCATAATTCGATCGTAAAATTAATTTAAGTTCAGTTAAGGGTAGGGTGAAAGAACAGTACTGTATGTGATTGTCACGAAACTGAGTCATTTTGAGGCTATTTTTATCCGGTATAAAATGGCAGAAAATAATTCATTTAGTAACCACAACAAAACCTATCCTTTCTTTCGTTGTTTATTTGTAGCGTATTTTTTAAATTATTACAATTTTTTTGACGTTGCGATGAACAAGATTTAAAAATACAAATACACTAAAGTTAAACCGCCGAACATCTGTTCGGCGGTTTAACTTTAATGTATTTGTATTTTTAAATCTTGTTCGTCGCAACGTCAAAAAAGCTTTAATTCTTTCGCAAACCCAAGCAAAACACAAGACCGTAAAATGACTTGAAATAAAATAGTAGGTCTATTCTTTTTGATTCTGGCGTGGGTGCCCTCCTGCTATCGCGACTTCTGGGCCCTTACCCTTCATCAGGCAGGCTCACACTCAGAGTGGCTGACGAACAGACCACACATACAATTAAAGTGATACCAGTATGAAAGTGAAAATATTTTTTGCAAATTTTTCCCGCATTTGAGTCCGTCATTTTTTAAAAATTATTGTAGGAATGTATTAAACAACATGAAAAAAATATGGAACTTTCTTTTGCCATTCAACGTTCCAAAGAAAAGTCTTGTGGGGTTTGCTTTGAAATTATAATGGAGAAAGCTAATGGCGAACAGCGATTTGGCATTTTGCCGAATTGCAATCATTGCTTTTGCTTGACTTGTATAAGAAAATGGCGGCAAGCTCGACAGTTTGAGAACAAAATAATCAGGTTAGTATTAAAAGCAGAGTGAAAACCGGAGTTTATGATTTAAAAACGCCATTACAGCTTGTCAAATATAGCTTTGTCTCTGAAAAATTTTATACTTGCGCAGACGAGGAAGTGAGATAGCATTCGGATAACAGAAATGGCAATATTAAGCGGCTTTGATTTAAAGTACAGCCTGCGACAAAAGCAAAATTACATAATTGCTTATCACATTCGATTTCATTTAAATAAGACTATCCTTCCTAGTCATTAATTTAGCATAAATTAGCTTGGGACAGATAGCAGTCAATTTCAAAATTATTCCTTGGTTCCGCTTGCTTGATTCTGATAAAGAATAAAGACAAATTATTTTGTGTTAAAGGGGTTGAATTGTGATTATGAGTGGTATCCTAAATACTTTCCGGAAATTTTGGTAATTATATTTATGGTAGGTATTAATTACGACTCTAAATTCGATAAGTTACCTGATGCATATATGTTGCTGTCAGTCTTATTATTATGGTTATTATCTTGTTCGGAAAAGGCACCGAAAATTTCCCAACAATAATTTTTTACATTACGAAACTGTTTTAGAGAGACCCAAACTAGCTCAATGGAATTTAGATCCGGATGGTATGGAAGTAATATCAAAACATCACGTCCATGCTCTTCCACGATTTTATTTCATATGTGATATCCAACGGTTTTCTCATTTTAATTAAACTGTATAAATCCACTTTTAACATGTTTTCGGTAACGGTGGCAGCACGTCTTAACCATGCCTTCATTTCCTCCTTTCTGTAACTAAATTTGGGTTAATTTACGTCAAAGTAACATACCAACCCGAAGGAAACCTGATCAAACCCAAAAAGGTGCATTTAGGTTCTTTTTTCGTCTTTTTTTTCATTAAGATTTTCCGAGCTACTAGAGTTCATAATTTCATTTTCTAAATACCTATTGTTTTCGAGGAAATATATTTTCGGGAAACAACAAACCTATTTTTTAAAAATTATTTTTTGAAGACATTTTTGAAAAAATGTACATAGCTACGTTCCTAATATGTATATGTATTCGAGAAAATATTTTTGAAGTTTCGTTAATCCGTTTCCAAAAAAAATGCTTTCAAAAGAGATGTTTTTTGAAAAAAAAATCTATTTAGTTATTTGTTTGCTTCAGAGCCAAAACTATCCGGCGCAAATTTTGATAAAATCGCAGTGAGATGTGTAAGGAATGTTTTCAGGCCCGGTCCGTTACAGCAATGACCCACCTAAATTTATTTTCAATGATTCACCTAATAATTTATTTTTTAAAACCAAACATTTCTTTCAAAAAAGTGCAAGTTCCGTGCGGAAACTCCCCAAGAAAGAATCAAGCCAAGCCATCGTCGGAAGATATCCAAGCTTGCTCCGGGCTGGCTCGTATTTTAATTGGGCTCATAGGTTTAAATGGACGATATAAATTCATTAAAACTAAGAGAGAAACAGACATACGCGCTTTAGGAAGTTAAAAAGAGACACAATTGGTCGACGGCCCACCAATAATATCGGGCAACTCCCACTATGGAAATACACTCAAACCGCCCCGTAAAATATACTTTTTCAAAACTTTTGGTTTGGAAAAAGAAAAACTAATTAGGTAGCTAATATGCGCATTGTATTTGCGTTGTATTAATGTATTATTAATTAGCGGTTAAACATACAAATTTATAAATACGATCTCAGCCACGCCAGCGCTAGTCATCAAATATAACGGCATCTGGCCGGTTTTCATACATTACCAGCTTAGTCCTGAGGAGAACCTCAGCGAGTTGACCAAGAGGTCGTGGGTTCGAGGCTGTGTTAGGGTAGACTTTTTAAAAATAAATTGTTATTTAAAGAATTAGATCGGCTCTAAAAGGTGTATTGGGAACAAGTTAGCACTTGTTCATCGATAAAATATTTTTAAAATTATAGGCAATCTCATATCTACTACATCTGGTAGCCTACACGTGCGTAGACAAAGATCGTATTACAGTCTAGTCGCCAGTATTGTATTTATTAAAGAAAACGGAGTTTCGGCAGCGTTCCTAATTTTATTTTACGAATAGTCATTCTTTTAGCTCAGAATAAACACCACCATTTATTCTGGGCTTTTAGTACAAGGCGCGGCCTCTATTGAGGAGGCGCTAAACCAGTGGCGGCTGGTGAAATTTTAAATTTGTATATTCCTGTTCCTACTTACAGGACCCGTACCAAATTTAGGGGTTTTAATAGTGAGCCCACTGGGAATGTTTTGGTAAAGAATAAAAACATTTTGTAATTTGCGAAAAAAAGTTGAATTTGTGGTGCACCCCCCATGGGAAAAAAATAAACGCGTTTAGGTATTTAATTTATTATTTTTTCTAAACAAACTTTACATCATTTTGTCGAGAAATTTTAAGAGAAAAAAATATGTTCGTAGAAAGTTATAATCATTTAAATTTTTTTTAAATTGTATTTTTAGGTTTAAAAAAATTCAAATGACTATAACTTTCTACTATTACATTTTTTTCTCTCAAAATTAAAAATTCTCGACAAAATGATGTAAAAGTTGTGAAGAAAAAATAATAAATAAAATACCTAAACGCGTTCATTTTTTTCCTATCGGGGGTGCAGCAAAAATTCAACTTTTTTTCGCAAATTACAAAATGTTTTTATTTCTTTACCAAAACATTCCCAGTGGGCTCATTATTAAAGCCCCTAAATTTTGTACTGGTCCTGTAAGTATGAACACAGATATACAACTTTGAAATTTCACCAGCCGCCACTGCGCTAAACGTATCAAAACGGGAAGCCGCTAACAATCTAAGAGTACTAAAATACCTAGAAAAAAGTCATAAACATCTTGAGTAGCAATATTCAATATACAGTTTATGATTTTTGCGGTATTTATTTGTAGGTAAATAATTTGGCAAATCTAGGCGCATTATTAAAAAATCTTCCTTAATTAAAAAAGTGTATTTTGCTTCTTGCGTTGATATCACTAGTTGCCCACAAAATTTTGACCCACCTGTAAAAAAACTCACGGGCCGCGCCTGGCTAACTCATAAGCAAAGCTATATTTGACAAGCTGTAACTCTACCATCTTCAACAACCAACACTCTTCTTCCAAGCGAGCTGAATACTACTTGGGAAGAGCACCCTGTATATTTAATAAAATTACTGGTGCTGTTTCTAGGGCTTGCCCGGAATGCAGAGTAACCTCGGACTTTGTATGTCCCAGCATGTACTGGGTAGACACGAAAGAGGATAAGGATAAACTTATCGAAGACTATAAAAAAGCTTTAGCCCGCAAGGATTGTAAATACTTTAAAAAGGGAGAGGGTAAATGTCCCTTTGGCAACAAGTGTTTCTATATGCATGCGGGGCCTGATGGCAATAGGGTTGATGTTGGACCTCCACAACGCCAAAGGCGACACCGAAACGTCGATGCCGATATGGACGTTCTTCAAGTAAGTTACGTTCGGGTGGGTATTTATTCACAACTTCTAATTGTCGTGTCTCTTCATATTATTGTTTAAAAATCTCTTTGTGGTCTTGGGCTACATGCTTTTACAGTATAAAAATTCAAGTAGCCCTGGTCTCAAAAGGGTGTTATATTATTTGTAATCTCAAGACCACAAAATAGATAATAACCAGAAGGCTATCTCCGATCCCGTGATCGCCGCCTGCTCGTGGCCTTCGAGCGCATCTAATCCGAAATTCTAGCTCGAAACTGCCAGTGCAGTAGCGACTTTCACGTCAAGAGGTATCAAAAGCACGCTGTATGATGGTGCAAATAAATTCTATAGATCTCCGCAAGAGGTTGAAAGGTGATATAGGTAATACATATGTAGGTAAAGTACAGAGTGTTCCAAATTAATTGTTACTACGGGATATTCCGGTAACTGTTAGACATAGGTAGTTGCCGTTTTCGTGATATTCGTTTCTGAGACACAGAATTATTAATTTTAAATAAAACAGTTAATAGGGGTGTACCAATATAACCTTGTACAATCGACTCTCGAAATAATCACATGCTTTCTTAAAATACTTTGTATAATATATTTACATAAAGCTATTCAAATTCTAATTATAATAAAATGACCATTTCTGAACATATAAATTTCAATTTTAAACTGTGAAAACCGTAAAGATAGCTAATAAAGGCAATTGTTAATTGGAATATTAGATTTATATGCTTCTTTATCTTCAGTAAACATTTCCGAAAATTCCTAATTGTAAAACGATAAGGCAGGTAATAAAGGCTTGGGGTAATTGCAATATGTAATAGGTTACGGCGGAGGTTAACTGGTTGCAAAAATGTATCCTTGACCTGTTTTCACAAAAGGGTATTTTAATCGTCGAGGTATATTGGGCGGGAGCTACCCTTCAGGTAGTTAAATGCAATATAATATGTAATTGATAATATTCCGAGAAATTATAGATAATGCATTGGCATTTTGATTCGGTTTCAGTAATAATAAGTGGATGTGGAAAAAATTTGCTTGTCTTCGAAAATTTTATATTTTCAAAAGACAATAGTTTCAAAATGTGGAGAAATTTCCGTGTGGTGTAACCAGAAAGGGTTAAACTGTAAAGCCAAAGTTTATGCTGTTGGTCCTGATAACGTAATCTTAAGAAACGATGGCGCTCACAATCATGAGGCACATGAACAAAAATTAAATAGAAAAACTGTTTTTAATGCGTGTAGAAGGAAAGCTGAAGAAGATATATCCGAAAGGCCTTCTAAAATTAGTTGTAAAGCATTAGCATCTCACTTGCAACGACCGATGTCAGTTACATTAGAAAAAATGTTTGTAACATATATTATTTCCTAGGCACGCCTATGGCAATATCATAAAATTTTGCTTCAACGCTGACTCAAGGTCCCTCGGCATTAGATGCTTAGATCAAACGTACCGCCTGAGAGATAGCATTCTGGTTAGTATATTTATTCGTGTGTCAAGACCTTAACTGTAACATCGGCGAAGAGATTCGAACAATAATAATTTTAGATGTTGTGACAACACTTTTCCTATTTTCAATAGGAATACAATAAGCTTTGCACTACTAATTGTATGTTTATTGGAATTTGGCACACCTTTTAATCTGGGAGGGTTCCTTAGTCCCGTAATGCTTGGCGGTGATGTGAAATTTGTTTTTGTGTTAATTGTGATGTTAGGAACTGTGTAGCTGCATATGAATAACCATCAATCCCTGCATGATCATCATAGTTTTATTATACATTACATTCCAAAAGTGTGAATCACGATAAAAAACAAGAATTATTAAATTCAGTTCATCTTTGTCACCCACTTTCTTGTGAACACCAGCACACACGGTAAGTAAATGTATATATTCACTAAAATACACCTCTTTCCTCTTGTGTTTTTTTCCAAGTAGTTCTTGAGCCTTTTTTGCAGTGGCGGCTGGTGAAATTTCGAAGTTGTATATCTCTGTTCCTACTTACAGGACCGGTACCAAAAGGGGTTTTAATAGTGAGACCACTGGGAATGTTTTGGTAAAGAAAAAAACACATTTTGTAATTTTCGAAAAAAAGTTGAATTTTTGGTGTGCCCCTCCTAAGAAAAAAATTAACACGTCTAGGAATTTTATTTATTATTTTTCTACACAAATTTTACATCATTTTGTCGACAGTTTTTAAATTTTGAGGGAAAAAAATGTGTTAGTAGAAAGTTATAGTCATTTGAATTTTTTAAGCCTTAAATATAATTAAAAAAAAATTGAAATGACTAAGTATAACTTTCTACTAACACATTTTTTTCTCTCAAAATTTAAAATCTGTCGACAAAATGATGTAAAATTTGCTTAGAAAAAATAATAAATAAAATACCTAGACGTGTTCATTTTTTTCTTAGGAGGGGCACACCCAAAATTCAACTTTTTTTCACAAATTACAAAATGTTTTTTTTCTTTACCAAAACATTCCCAGTGGGCTCACTATTAAAACCCCTAAAATTGGTACGGGTCCTGAGTGTAGGAACAGAGATATAAAACTTTGAAATTTCACCAGCCGCCACTGCTTTTTTGCTTTTACTCGAAATGAAACAGAACATTTTTTGTCATGTTCAGAATTATTAATTGAAAATTGACCTCTTCTATCTCATAGAAGTTACTTACTTAGCTACTGCACCAGCTGTTACATGTCTTTTTGCCATTTTTCAAAAGGGCGGCCAGTAGCGACAATTAGTGTATCAAATTAATACTATTAATTAAATATTTTGTTTCAGAAAGTAATAAAAAGCAAATCAGATCTGCATGCTTGTTAAATAGCAGGGTTTTCAGCGTTACGTAAAACAGGAAAAACGAAAATATTCGGGGATTTAAAATCGTTTAGTCAATTATGTTAATACAAGCAAAAAATGCACGAAATGTTGATATTGAAATAGAGGGTGAAAAATTACAAATTGTAAATACTTTGAAATATTTGGGAATAATAATAGACGAAATTAAAATTTACTGATCATTATACTCAAATTGTCTCAAAGATAGCCACCAAAATTAATTATTTAAAAATAAAAAGTTCAAATTTATCATTTTTCTCTAAAAAGACATAATATAAATAATAAAAGAAACAAAGTTTTTAAATAGTGTTTCATGTTCATGCAATATAGAATATAAATCAGTTTTTCATAAAGGTATAATAGAATTTAATAATCTAAACAATTGTATTAAAAATCGATGTAATCTGAGGAAATTTTAAAAAGAATTGAACACATATTTGTTTAATAAATCAATGTCAAAGTAATTCAGTTCAACAAACTTAAGATTCTTAATTTAAAAAAATCTTATTTGCTTAATATTATTGTTATTGTTTGGGAAATAATGTTTATATTGTAGCATATAGTGCTAACTAAATCTTTTTAATTTAAAATTAAATTAATAACAATAAATATTTTCCTCTAAAGTCAGGGAAAATAGCAATGTCCATTGTTTTTTAATTTATAAATAATATGGTTAACATATTTCGAAGTTCTTGATTCGGCTTTTTGGTTTAAAAGAAAATAATTGTCTTACGGGTTTACTTTTCGCATATTGAAGAGACAACGATTTTTTAAAAATAAATTTTACTGTATTACCGAAAGTTTAATGTTTGGTTTTGATTGGGTTAAATTGACCGGTAAAGCTGTAGTGCCATTTGTAAATGATTTCGCTAATATGATGTTGGAGGGTGGGGGGGTTGACTTTATTTGCGGATGATGCAACTATTTTGTGACGTAACAGGGACAGCAGTCGATGAAAGAGTAAACAGTTACTTAGCAAATATTAAGCAATTGTGCGAAGCTAACCAGCTTACCTTTAATATTACCAGAGACTATAAAGAATATACAAATTCTCGAATACACCGAAATGGGACCGATAGCGGGTCTCTCTTGAAACATTTGGGTGGGTTTACTGGTTTATGGTTTAGGAATTTGTTTGTTCACCATTACATATACTATACATATGTATATAATGATGGACAAACAAATTCCTAAGCCATAAACCAGTAAACCCCCAAAATGTCTCACGTCAGTGTTCGTCTTGGTATTATTTAGTCTATGATATTACTAAGACCAGTGTTATGACCTTTACAAGCGACTTGCATGGCGTATTTTTCATCATATTCTAAATAATTTGACCTTAAAATAGATTTCGGTGGCTCTATACAGATAATAGACTGAAATTTAAGGAACGTATACAGAGACTGAGTGCTAAAATCGCCTCAAATTACAAATTGCAATTAGGGTAATTTTGTAGTGTCAGGGAAATGTCTGGGAAGTTCCTTTTAGAAAATTGCTGGAAACCCTGTATAGTGTTATATATAGTGTACAAAGTTTTGTAGCTCAAGTGATATTTTGTGTTGACGTTTTACCGCTGTAAAAATTACTATTATTTTTAATTGTATGATTATATGCTTTTCTGTGTTTCTGCTGTTGAACTATGATTTATTTTTTTCTTAATATAAATAACCCATTCTAAAATACAGCAATTGAAAATTTTATTTACAGTATGTTCACGAATGGGGTTTAGAAGAGGGCAAATGGGCCAAATTTTGCAAGATATGTAAAAACTTTCCCATATACGACTAAAAATCTCTTGGTAGCACATCATCTAGTCTTGATTGAATGTAATGGTTGATATTCTTTGGTAGATTAACTTTGTAGTTGTAGATTTGGAGCTACACGGATATCGAAGGGTCTTACTCGCTCTCGCCCCATAGTCTGTTAATCCGGCTTAAACTTAAGCACCTCTGAGCACTGTCTGAGGCAAGGGGATGGATCTAGAATTTCGTCGAATACAGTTATTCGAAAACTAGGGATGTTTTCAAAACTTTTTTCGGAAACCAACTTTTCGAATTTTTTTAACCACTTTTCGATATACATTTTTTTAAGAATCTGTTTTGAGAAAGTACGTATTTTTCGAAAAGGACTTCGAATATTCATATTAAAAAAAAACACGTTTGGAAGTAATTTACTACAGCGTAACATAGCAGACACAATGAAACGTAAACCTGGTTAGGTTAGGTCAGGTCAGGATCTTTTTGTCATTGTTTCATTGACATTATTTAAGCCACTAGAGTTTATAATTTAATTTTTTTTTCTTAAAATATTTCCGGAAAATGCATTTTTGAAAGATTATTTACAAAGCAAAATATTTTCCAAAAAAATTTCCTAGATCCATTTCCGGAAAAGCATCTTTCGAAGAACCTGTTTTTCAAAAAAATGTACTTAATTTTACATAAAAAAAAGATATTTGTTGAAAAAAAAAACAGAACAGTTGGCCATCTTAGCTTACACGCGACAGGACAAAGTGTTTGATTAATATGAAAGTGTAAATATTGTAGCATTTTTTTTTTTGGGAGATTGATATACGAGTACTTAAGTACAATTTTTCTTAAACCGATTCCTCAAATTTTTTTAAAGCACTTTTCAAAAATACATTTTTTCGGAGAACATCTTTTTCGAAATTAAATTTTTTTCAGATATAAATTTTTTCAAGCAACGGCTTTTTGATGTAATTTATGAAAAGTAATATATCAAACCTGAGAAAACCTGATCAAATTTCTTTACGTTTACGTAAGATTTCAGATAAATTATAAGAAATTAAATCCATTCTTTTATAAAATTATAGTGGCGGCTGGTGAAATTTCAAAGTTGTATATCTCTGTTGCTACTTACAGGACCCTTACCAAATTTAGGGGTTTTAATAGTGAGCCCACTGGGAATGTTTTGGTAAAGAAAAATAACATTTTGTAATTTGCGAAAAAAAGTTGAATTTTGGGTGTGCCCCTCCTAAGAAAAAAATGAACACGTCTAGGTATTTTATTTATTATTTTTTCTAAACAAATTTTACATCAATCTGTCGACAGTTTTTAAATTTTAAGAGAAAAAATGTATTATTAGAAAGTTATAGTCATTTGAATTTTTTTTAAATTATATTTTATGCTTAAAAAAATTCAAATGATTATATTTTTCTACTAACACATTTTTTTCCCTCAAAATTTAAAAACTGTCGACAAAATGATGTAAAATTTGTGTAAAAAAATAATAAATAAAATACCTAGACGTGTTCATTTTTTTCTTAGGAGGGGCACACCAAAAATTCAACTTTTTTTCGCAAATTACAAAATGTTTTTTTTTTCTTTACCAAAACATTCCCAGTGGGCTCACTATTAAAACCCCTAAATTTGGTACGGGTCCTGTAAGTAGGAACAGAGATATACAACTTCGAAATTTCACCAGCCGCCACTGTAAAAATTATAGTATAAAGTTAAAAATTAATGCATTATTAATCTTTATCTCCAAAAAGGTAAGGGACTTATTCCTCTGCCGCAACCTTAAAAGAAAGAAGTAACTTGGCACTATCTCGTTTACGTCCGTGTAGCTAAGTCTCTTTCATTTTCTCCTGTTTAAATCTTTCTATTTCTGCAAATTTAAATTTTTAATTAACACATTTAAAAATACAATTTTTTCAGGTAATGCTATGGGACTTCTTAGACGAGCGGGACTTTCCTTGGCAGTCCTTGGCCGACGATTTGGAAGACTTGGTATCTTTTTTTACGGAATCCGACGAGTCAGATTGGTCGGATTACGAGCTCTTCCTCGATTAGTCTTTACAGATCATGTTTCATGTTTACCCGATTCATTTTGAAGATTTCATTCGTATTTACTTCTATATCTTCCGTTTTAACGAACATGAAACGCAAATTTACACAACCTGAGTGTAATTATGGCGTATACAGCTTCGAAACATGAGGGGGAGGAGAATAGCTTAGTCGAATTGCTTCACCCGAATAAATCTCCAAGGAGCAAAACAGTCGACTTTTTTCGCAAATGCTTCCTGAGAAATGAAGGTCGATCTTTTTGCAAGGGGGACATAGAGGGGGAAGGTGATGACCCCCCATTACCTCCCTTTGTGTACACGCCTACCCTGAGTCCCTATATTTTAAATATACACATTCTATAAACTGGGGTGTGGTGGATGATTGCGCACGGTACATTAGTTTCGAAGAATTGTTATTGCTTATATTTTATTAATTAGGTTGAGGTTATTGCGGTAAAGAGAAGTTATAGGTAAATTTTGGCATCTGGTCACATATAGCAGGTAAGGGTATGTTCCGAAAGTCACCAGACAGCAACCAATACTTACCTGTATGGTTGACAGAAGAATCCTGAAATTTTTGGTTGCTTAGGGGACAAATCCGAACACCGAAAACTAAAACATAACCTTACTTCTTCCAGTATTATTTGGGCAAGGGCTGTTCTAGTCTCTTTAATGAATTATTTATCTTGTCTATGGATATTTTCTGCACGGAGAGGTTCTCTCGCATTTTTATTTTGTCTTGGCAGCAGCGGCGTGCGGTGAAATTTCAAAGTTGTATATCTCTGTTCCTACTTACAGGAACCGTACCAAATTTAGGGGTTTTAATAGTGAGCCTACTGGGAATGTTTTGGTAAAGAAAAAAAAAACATTTTGTAATTTGCGAAAAAAGTTGAATTTTTGCTTTGCTTCCACTGGGAAAAGAACACGTTTAGGTATTTTATTTATTATTTTTTCTACACAAATTTTACATCATTTTGTCGAGAATTTTTAAATTTTAAGAGAAAAAAATGTGTTTGAAGAAGAAGAAGAAAGGAGAAATAAAAACATTTTGTAATTTGCGAAAAAACGTTGAATTTTTGCTGCACCCCCCATAGGAAAAAAATGAACGCGTTTAGGTATTTTATTTATTATTTCTTCTTCACAACTTTTACATCATTTTGTCGAGAATTTTTAAATTTTGAGAGAAAAAAATGTATTAGTAGAAAGTTATAGTCATTTGAATTTTTTGAAACCTAAAATATCATTTCAAAAAAAATTCAAATGACTATAACTTTCGACTAACACATTTTTTTCTCTTAAAATTTAAAAATTCTCGACAAAATGATGTAAAATTTGTTTAGAAAAAATAATAAATAAAATACCTAAACGTGTTCATTTTTTTCCCAGTGGAAGCAATGCAAAAATTCAACTTTTTTCGTAAATTACAAAATGTTTTTTTTCTTCACCAAAACATTCCCAGTGGACTCACTATTAAAACCCCTAAATTTGGTACGGTTCCTGTAAGTAGGAACAGAGATATACAACTTTGAAATTTCACTGCACGTCGCTGCTGCTTGTGGCTGCTGCTAAGTTTGCTATAATTTTTTATCACCTTTGTGTGCAAAAATAATAACATTTCTAAGTTGTTGCTGGAGTTATAATTCATAACTAATAGCCCAGACTGGCTGTTCCAAAAAGGTCGATTTCGAGAAAAAAATTTTAGAAGCATTTTGACTATTCTAGGTTGCTGCTATGATTTTTAATTATTTTTTCAATATGCTAAAACTAGTTTTTCGTCCGTAGCTCTTTTCCTTTACGCTGTAGGTAAAAGTGGTCACCAGAAAAGCAGTAGGTATTGAAAAAACCTTTCATTTGAGCTTTTGATCATCCAAATCCGTTCAGTGTTAACGAAATAATTGAGAAAACCATTAAAAATGCCCGTTTTTTCTAACAGTCAATATCTTATGCAAAAAAGAGTTTTGGGCTTCTCAAAGTATACCAGGAGATGACTTTTTATATGATTAATTTGCCCTATTCGTTTGTGAAGATAGATTTTGTTTTCAAAAAATCCCTGCGACATTAATTATTAACATTAAAATTTGAAATTTGCACCGCAGGAACAAGAGTTATTGTTTATAAAAATTTATTAGTTGTACTAAAAAAGTGATCCAATGTTATTGATAATAATAGTGTCAAAGTGCTGCTGTTGACGCTGCCGTGAGCGCCGGAGTTGGTGGTCGGGTTTGCTTGTGCGCTCCACGCTTTCGCGGCGGCTCGTGCGGTGTAGCCAGAACTACGATTTTTCGTAAGATCCTTACGATTTCGTTCCAAAGGGTTTAAAAATCAGTAAATTCGGAATAAATACCTAGACATGGCGACACTGCAACTGATTCGAGTTCCGCGTGACACGAGCGGCCGCGAGGGCTTGGAGGGTTGACCCCCCCCCCCCCCCTCTCTGAAAACATTATTTTGGCTACTATTATCAATAATATTGGATGACTTTTTTCGTACCTACAATGAATATATTTTTATAAACTATATCTCTTCTTCTTTCTTTGGTGTAAATTTCAAATATTAATAATTAACGTCACAGTAATTTTTTGACAGAAAAATTCTCTCTTCGTTTCTAAAGGACTTAGAGCCGTGATACAATAAAGGGAAGATATGATACCAAACCGTGTCAAATTCGTCCGGGTTCGCGCATGACGTCACGCTGTGAGTTATTTTTGAAATTTATAATGCGCAATATAGAGTTTAAGTTAGTTATAGGCGATTTTATATAAGTTCTATTGGCAATATACTTTGCCTCCTGCTCATAATACAAATGACTTAAAATAATCATGTAAATAAAGGGATAAATTAATTTCAAATAATAGATATTGGTAAATTGCCTGCCACTTGCGTTCTATGTATTTATTTACGCGGATAGATGTAAATAATTTTATAAAATAAAACTATGCCTAATAATTAAGATAATAATTTTTATTTAGAGGCATATTCTTATTAAAATATATATACTTACCTACAGAGTCTTCCGAAAATATGTTGTAAATAAGAATTTTGTTTGTTCCTATAATTTGTCAAAATATTTTTTGCGATGAATAAGATCTGTATGTTTGTGGCGGAAACATGTTTTAGGGTAGTTTTTTTTGATTTATAACTTTAAAATACCACGCGATCTTAATAAAGACGTGTTCCGTTTACAAACTATGGGGGAATTACTCACAGCGTGACGTTCGTGGCGACGCCTATGACTTGGAGCGATGAATTTTGTCTTAAAAGCTGCATAAGAATACCAGTTAACCCAAGCATCAAGTCCGACGAAAATCGGATGGGTCGTTTCCGAGATACTGTTAAATGTTTATAACAAAAACAGGCCAATTTTTGAGGTTTTGTTTTCGCCACAGTAACAATGGAAAATAATACCGGTTTGTCCATTACACCACAGGATTATATAAGTCTCAAAGAATTGTTTGCGTTCAAGCTGGGGTCTGTAGCCTTGCCCAAAAAGTCAGAAAAGAATTTTAAATATTCCTCCTCTGGAGGAACTACACTTGCCACCCTTTTATAATAAATTTATTTTGTAATACTAAAATTAATACGAAAAATAAAATATGTACTGTAAGTTTTGAGAAAAGAAATTCAAAAAATGACAAATAACAGAAAACCAACCTACCTTGGCCGGTTAGCTGGTTTCCGTTTGGTAAACCGCGTTTTAGGAGACCGAGTTCCCAAAGTAACCATTTTTTCCGGAACCAATCCATCTCTGGTCACATACCGGCCCTAAAGTCACTAAGATGGTTACTTTCAGAAAGTACCCTAAACAAGTAAGTTAATTAAACTTTATTTGTCAACCAAGTTGGTGGCAATTGAAGTAAAATTAAATTTCCAGAGTCGCCAAAATTTACCTATCATTAACGGCATACAGCTGAAAAAACCTACCAATATTGTCTCAACTTATTCATGATATTTTCTTAATATCACAAAATTTAAGTTGTCAAAAAATTTATAAATTTATACACTGTTACTGTTATTTGTTAGCATTTTTATATACAAAATTACTTTTTTTATAATTTAGGTAACTTTTTCATCATATTATATATCTTATTTTTACGTCATTTATTTTAGGGTTACAATCTAAAGTGTCGATAGTTTTGTTTTCTAGTCAGCTTTTAAGCATATTCTTAAAACTAGACGTATTATTATATAGGATAAAAATATTATTTAAACATTTTAACATTGGGGTACAAAAGTTATTTAACTTCAAAAAAACACGCTTTTGATCATAGGTTTTCTTAATAATTTGTTAACTTATGTCATATGAACCTACATACTAATAGAAAGTAAACTTTATATTCTGATGTAGAAGGGTGTTTAGGTTTATTAAGGATTTCTATAAATAATTTTATTGTATATAATTGGATTTTCCACCATACTTCAGTTATTCAAACCAGAGGGTGCCACAACAAAACATTAGTTGTTTGTTGTAAAAAATGATAATTTTATTAACTAAAATTGTTTGCTGATATTTTTACAGCTTATGTTATAGTTTACTCTATATACTCTAAACCTTGAGTATTACTAAGAAATGTTATACTTATTTTATTTGTTTTTGTTAATAAAACTGTTTGGTTAGTAGATATTTGGAATATTTTATTATTGTTCTTAAAATGGTAAAAATTAACATTTTCAATGTTTCAAATTATACAACAAAATTATTGAAATGTTGTTTCGATGGTTTGAGCATATTTTAATGATGTTAATAGTTGCCAGCAGAGCTGGGCAGATACTTTGATGAAAGTATTTATGTAGATATTAAATAACAAATATCTCCCACGATTGTTAAAGAAGTAGGCCACAAAAAAAATGTTTATTTATACATATATTCAGCCAAACATTTGATATTGCACATGCTAAATTTAAATCATCACGGTTGGGAAGTAGTTATCAAAGTCACCCCACACGGTCAGGTTTGCTCCATTTTCGGTATATCCGAAAAGTATTTTAAGTACTATTTAAATAGTTTAAAATTATTTTAAATACCTCAAAGCATTTAAATAGTTTTAAGGTGTTTAAATGTTTTAATGTATTTAAATACTTAAAGTATTTAAATGTTTTAAATTATTTTACTATTTAAAATAGTTAAATTCTTACGGCCAGATTCTCCAACGCTGGTCCGGTCTAATTTGACAACCAAAAATTTTAAACTGACAAGTGTAAGAATAAGATGAATTTGTTTCTGAGGTTTTTCGCAAATTTATAAAGAAAAATGCAATTTTAGTACGTACTTTCGACAATAATAGAACTAAATTCATTCTAGCAACCCGTTCCAAGATGAAAATTATTTGGAAACCAAGCCAGTCGCTGAAATATCAGAATAATTCATGAGTTTTTAATGACGACTTTAACAATGACAGGGCAAAAACCTATCAAAACGTAACTGATCAACTAGAAGATCTTAATTTAAACCAGTACTAAATCTTAAACCTTCTTAGTGAATCTTAACGTTAAAGTACTTCAATATTTTAAAGTATTTAAATACCTTGAGGTATTTAAACATTTTAATACTTAAAATATTTAAATACTTAAAGTATTTAAATACCTTAAAATTATTTAAATACATTAAATTACTTAAATACCTTTACCACTTAAGGTAAGTATTTAGATACTTAAAATATTTAAATACTCAAATTATATGAATACCTTAAAATTATTTAAATACGTTAGATTGTTTAAATACTTTTACCACTTAAGGTACTTAGATACTTTAAAGCAGCGTTTCCCAAACAGTGTTTAAAAATATGTTTTTAAATCATTCTAATCTAAAGCCTGTTTTTTTTTCCTGTGTTTTTTATTATTTTTCGAAGTGGGTTGACAAGCAAAAAAGTTTGGGAAACGCTGCTTTAAAGTATTTAGATACCTTAAAAGTATTAAAATACTTGAAAGTATTAAATATTAGAAGCATTAAATACACAAAATTAACTATTCCAATAAAAAAAGTATTTAAACTACAAAAATATTGCCCAGCTCTGGTTGCCAGTTTACAGTTTTCTGTACAAATCCAAAGAAATTCTTATTAATGGAAATTCATTCACAGGGCGATAAAAAAGTTTTTATTCAAAGGGAAGATGTAACATTATTTTGAAACAAACCATTGGAGTCATTTCATAAAACCTGGAATAGTAGGAGGGCTGATGTTTTGTTAATGCAGGTATCTGTCTGTAGGTCTAATTTTTTTAATAGAAGTGTGATATTGTGCTTTATGAACGTAGGGAGTGGCTTTAGTAGATAAGCCTACTGCTATAAATGGTCAGTACAGGTAATTTTTAGGTTATTCTAGAAAAATGCACAAAACATTGTTAGATTTTGCAAGAAGTTTATTGTGAACACGATGCGTATAGCAAAGAATATAATAGGCAAGAAGGATCATCTAATAGAAAATATTTGTTCTCTTAGTGGAGCCTTCCTTTGGCCAATATTATGTTCTCTTGTTGCACTATCTCGAGGCAACGAAAGCACCGCGTATGTAAATTCCAGTGGGCCAAGGGTCGTTGAGTAGGGCAAATGAAGCTCCATCAAAAGAACACAATTTTGTGTTAGATGTTTCTCTAATGAAGTAGCCCATTATATTACTGGCGCATAGTTGTAATAATTGTCAAATTCTGTCTTATTAATGTTTCTGTTGTCAACTGTTATAAATAGTAATCTACTATAATTTGTTTTAAAAGAGTATAATCATATATGTTTTGTTATCAATGTAAGGTTCGCATTCAAAACAGAACTAATCCATCAAGTAAATAAATAAAATAATTCGTTTCAGTCTGCTCGGATGTTTGCTTACTTTTATTGCGATTTTTGGTTTTTATAATTTTTTTTTTGTTTAAGCTGCGTTGGTTAAGGGCGGCGTCTTGTGAAAAGAAACAGTATTTTTAACACTCTTTTATTAGCTTGACTTGTACCTTCCTAACATTGTAAGCAAATCTTACAAGTCACTTTTCACCCACTTCTAATTGTCGTATCAATTTGAAACTTGCAAACTTATGCTTCTGGTGACAATACAACAATATGTTTTTTTATTATATATATACATATATATATATATATATATATATATATATATATTATATATATATATATATATATATATATATATATATATATATATATATATATATATATATATATATATATATATACAGGGTGTTTACTATTTTCACACCTCTAGTATTCCGAAGAGTTAGGAGAAATATGCGAAGACGATTTAGAGCATGTATTGAAACACGGAGAAGCCATTTCCAGCATCTGCTATAAACTTAAATCAAAAATCACCGTTTTCTGAACAAAAAATATTTTTAAAAACATTCATTTTCATTTGTTGTTATTGTAAGAAGTATATTAATTTTTATCTTGAAAACGGTGCGTCAGAACAAAAACACTTTTCACGCGGAATTAATTGGGCTTAAAGAAAACTATAACAATTTTGCAAAAAAAATAGTGGCGTGCAATTTTTTTCGCTAAAAATAAAGACCCGCACGCACACCACTGATGCAAGTACTTTAGAAAATATATATAATATATAATATTTTTGCACGTAAAGGTACCCTTTGATTACAGATTGACAGACCAAAAGTGGTCAGCCTTAATAATTTTTAAGTTTTTTGGGATTACATTGCTTCATATTATTATTTTCAGCACTTCGGTGTCCGTCCGTCCGTCCATCACAGTATCACACATCACATCGATGTAAAAATTTGAAATTTAGCACAGAGATAGAGTGTGGTGGCCCAATTATAGACGAAGTATAAAAAATTGAATTTTGAATCTGGAGGTTAATTTTAGGGGGTAAATTCAGAAATGGAAAAAAATTTCAAGGGCGTCGTGAAGGGTGTCAAAAGAAAGCGCATTGAAGCACTAATTCAACAATATACAATATGATGTACTTTTTATGCATTTTTGTAAAACATTTTTCGGGAAAATTGCTGTCCGCCACCCTTATCACGAAAAGGATCGCTTAGAAAAATCTGAAAAAAATCATGAACATTGACAAATAGGTGTAGAGTAAACCAAAATTATTAGGTCTGAAAAATTCTAACGCGATCAATTGTTATAAACAATTTAATTGTTTATTTCGTTATATCTGCTGAACCATTGGTTTTAGAGAAAAAGTTTTTCGAAAAAAATATTTATCACGATGCTAAGGAACTACTTTTGTCCGTACACGTTTTTCAAATTTTTTAATTTGGCTCAGTCCAAACGCTCCCCACTCAGCCCCGCGCATATGTGATTTGATACGGCGTTGATGCCGTCGGCGGCGGATAGCGCGGCAGATCGACGGAGTTCGGTCCGGCGAGGTTTGCTCAAGTCAAGTGATGCTGATGGCACGGAACACTAATTGTGCAAGTATAGGCACTTGACCGAATTGTTTTAGTTTTGTTCAGTAATCAAAAATAAGTCGGTCTCTTTACTGTTTTATATGTTACGAAGGTATTCAGGACTATTCATACTGGCTGTAAGCGAAACAGAAAATTAAGAATGAATTGACCAGATATTTATGTTGTAAAGCCAAAATGTTCGGAAAATTGTGTTTTTTTTTATCAGTCAACCAATAGAAGTGACACCTAGTTTTAACTATAGATTGGGTTTTATAATTTTATCGATAAAATGATTTTTCGTCGGCGGTTACAAGCGCAAATCTAGCCTGCATTTTCATGCTTCATGAGATGTTTGTGAAACCCCACTTGGCACTGGAGGCCGTAGGCTTCAGACCGCTTATTACGTCTAGGAAGAATTGCTACTGGAGGACTAAATACTATCTACAGAACTAAACAAAGGTCTGGCTAAACATGAACAGATGGTGACTAGGCAGTTAAGGGGATTAACAGAAGCTCTTAAATTTTCAGTCCTGAAAACTAAAGCCGAGGGCCTTTTGTTTTAAGAGAGGCCTCTCAACAGGCTCTAAGGTAACGTCCCGATCCGCCACTATTCTTATGCGAGGAAATGGGTAAAAAATGTTTTTTTTAAACCGAAACAGTGTTTAAAATAAGTAATTAAGAACGAGAGTTATTGGAGCAATAAAGAGCATATGGTCTCCAAAACCCGGTCTTGCTCCCTGTCACGCAAAAAATCCGGCAACACTTATACCTATCAAAAAAAGACAACGAATACAAATAAACGCATAGATAACAAAACATAGGAACACTAATTTTTTGAAAGAACAACTTTTCTAGCTTTCGCTGTCTAACCAATAAGCTAAGCTGCATTGCCAGATTGCAACAAATTTATAGATTCAGGTATGGGTTTGTATTTGTAAAAATTATTATATTATAGTCTAGAGTCTCTGTAAGCGAAATTCAGTGAATAATGCCGGCCGGTGTAAATAAACTCGGGGTACGGGGATCAGTTGGGGGCTCCCAGCCAAATCAGGGCCTTAGGCACTTGCCTAGTTTTCCAATGGGGTAATCCGCCACTGTCCAGCTACAAAAGCTTAGAACATCGCACTTTTCTCGCTTATTCATACCTAGGGTCTCCAGATTATGGAACAAATTGCCTGCAGATGATTTCCCTTCCCCTCCCAACCTCTAATCCTTTAAATCTCGTGTCAACAGATTATAGTTACCTCCTCTTCAGGTGCCCACGGTACGTTAGTACTTGGGTTTGAAGTCTACGTTGGCTATCTCCGATAAGAAAAAATCCTGTAAGTACCTGTAGGTACTACCAATGAGCTTTTGCTCAGGGTCCCGATTCTCGAAACCGTGGCACGTATTCGCCGGTGATGTTGCTAGGCACCAGCGGATCGTAGTTTCCGTACCTTAACAACATCACCGCGGCAACGTTCTCTTAAATTCGAGAATAGGGTTGCAGGTGAAGAGACTTTAGTGCCATTAAAGTTTTCGATACGCGACATGCTAGAACCATATTTTACAGATCCACATAAATGGAGTCGCCTTCATCTGAACATTGTATCTAATCATTTTATTTCTTTCAGTTCCACACGGGTAGACGAATGTTTAGACGAACTGCGGCTGGGCGTCGCTATAGAGCACGCTGGATCAACAGACCACAGGTAATAAGCAACAGTTTTTAAATAATCCTAACAGCCGCTGTGTGACTTGGTGAGCAAGGTAAATAAAACGCGAGCAAATACTGGTTGATTTTTTTGGAAATAATTTTTATTATTTGTGGGATACAGCCTGAGACCCTCACTTTGAATAAACGAACCTGTTCCTTATAGTAGGGCTGTTTAAGTGCTGTTAAAATAGAAAACGCAGAGAGAAGATGGTAGAATTAAAAATATCCTTGAATGCGAGAAAATAGTAATTTTCGATTAAGGAATTGCTACTGCTATATTGCCATTCTTATTATTTGTCGGCCCGTTGCGTGGTCATGTCGCGTGTGTCCTAATAAATCCTAATCCCTAATAAAACAAAACCAGTAGCCACAGGCTTTTTAGTAACGTTACCGCCATTCATTTGTGCTTGTTGGCGCAGTCACTATTGATCCTATAGAGCAGGGCTGTCCAAAACGCCGCCTGCTGGCCGCATATATTTTCATGCGGCCCGCACCTCTTGGTTGTACTTTCATCTACTATTCATTTGCCTAAATTAACTTTTCCTCCCTTCTATGACACTGGTCAACAAATTTCAACTTGTTTACTCCCTAAATAGATTTGGATGTTCCTGGTAGATATTTGGTGGCTGATTGCGTGAAATCGATCGTAAAATCTTCGTATCACGTCAAGTTTTTGAGAAAAATGAAGAAGAATAGGCGAAAAATCACTCTTCGACTCGTAATACCATCCGAATGGTACGTGCTAGAGAGATCTATGACGGCTCAAATTGAAGGACAATACTCCTAGTTTCCAATATAGATCCAAACATTATTGAGCAGAAGTTTTCAGCAAAATGTAAAGGGGGTTTTCTACCAAACCGACAAAACAGCAACTTCAGTTGCGAGCAACTCGAGTTGCTAAATTGACAAACATTCTGTCACCTCTGAGTTGCAGCGACTGTTTCTGGCAGTTCAACAAAGTCTTGTTTCGTGTCGGAAAGATCAAAGGGTTTCCGTGTTGCGTTGGTGTTTTTGTAAACCCAGTTGCTTTGGTGACACGGGCGTGGTTTGTTAGTGTTTTGTGCAAAAATTCCTTCAGGCCTTCATTTTCAGCAGTCGGTAGACCGCTCTAGCATGTTCCATTCGGAAATTATAACGGTCCAGATCCCAGACGCGGCCCGTGAAATTTTAAAGTTGCTACTTATGGGACCCATGCCAAGTTCAGGTTTTTTAATAGTGAGCCGACTAGGAATGTTTTGGTAAAGAAAAAAAATATTTTGTAATTTGCGAAAAAAGTAGAATTTTTGAATGACCCACCTGGGAAAAAATTAACACGCTTAGGTATTTTATTTATTATTTTTTCTAAACAAATTTTACGCCATTTTGTCCACAGTTCTTAAATTTTAAGAGAAAAAATGTGTTAGTAGAAAGTTATAGTCATTTGATTTTTTTTTAAACCTAAAATATAGTTAAAAAAAATTCAAATGACTATAACTTTCTACTAACACATTTTTTTCTCTTAAAATTTAAAAATTGTCGACATAATGATGTAAAATTTGGTTAGAAAAAATAATAAATAAAATATTCAATCGATGAGATCGCTACTTGATGGAAATTCATTTTAATTTTAATTAAAACAACTACTTAGAGAGTATTTCCACTTTTTATTAGTACATTGTACAACACGTGTTTCGCTATACTATAGCTTCGTCGGGTACTGTATAACAACTGATTATACAGTACCCGACGAAGCTATAGTATAGCGAAACACGTGTTGTACAATGTACTAATAAAAAGTGGAAATACCCTCTAAGTAGTTGTTTTAATTAAAAATAAATAATATACCTAAGCGTGTTAATTTTTTTCTCAGGTGGGTCAATTCAAAAATTCAACAATATTTTTTCTTCACTAAAACATTCTTAGTAAGCTCACTATTAAAAAACCTGAACTTGGCATGGGTCCCATAAGTAGCAACAGAGATATTCACGGGCCGCACCCGGCAGATCCGTAATCAGCCATCAAAAATGAACCAAAAATGATGTAGAAGTATCCGAGGAAGAAATTCATCTCTGATATATATGGATACTAAGTAAATAACGAAAAACCGCCATGTTACTGAATTTTCCTCAGTAACTTTAACACAAACATTTATTTTTTGATTGTTTTAAGGTGGTATTTCGTTGAATGGGTATCAAATCATTTTCATCGCCATTCCAAACTGTTTCAATTACAAGATAAGCAAGAAAAAACTTGAGAAAAGGGAGATTGTTTTTGCATTTTGTATTTTAGTTATAGGTTTGTTGTTGTTCTTCGGTTTAGCATTTTAAGTTTACAACTGTTACGAGCTCTTAGAGTACTTCTGTCCTTGTTTTTTCCTTAGGTAGTGATGACAGGATAGCATTACTCTGGAACTGCTAATTAATGGTGGTACAGGGTTTCAAAACATCGCCCTCTTATAAAAATAGGGTTTTTCATTTTGTTTTTATGTTTATAGGAAGAATCTCCTCATGTCCTGTACCAGTTATTTAACACCTATATCATAGGATAAGACAAAAACAAGGCTAGATCAGTGTCAGTGTCTTGATTATAAATATTATTGTACCTTTGCAGTATAACCAGAAAGAAGGTGGATACATAAGGGTCATTTTCCGATCATCTACCCTAAAAACATTGTCTAATTCAGACTATCACTGTTTCCATCTCGTTGAAAATATTCTTTGTTCATATAAGTCTAGCTTTCGCCCGCGACCTCGTCCGCGGTATAACAATTTTACTCATAGACGTACTAGACTTCATTTGAGGGGGGGGGGGCTCACGAAAACACCTGTTTTCTAACTAACTACATCGGTGATTTTTGAGGGGCTAATTATCTCTAGCTTCGTTTATGATTTTACTCCATTACAAGCTTTCACCCCCTTAGGGGGTTGATTTATTAAAAACTGTAAAACAGGTGCTTAAGCATTTATTTTTTAGAGTACTTCTACAAAGTTTTGAGTTAATAGGACCACTAATATTTTTTCTCCGTACAAAGTTTGAACCCCTGTTTCACCCCCTTAGGGTTTGAATTTTGAAAAACCCTTCCTTAGTAGATGCCTACGTTATGTAAGAAACCTCTGTTCAAAATTTCAAGTTTCTAGACCCAGCGATGTGTCGGTCAAATTTTTTCAAAGTTTGTAATGGGGTAAAATTGTTATACCGCGGACGAAGTCGCGGGCAAAAGCTAGTCTTACATAAATATAAAAGGCATATATAAAACTATATAGGAAAAGAGAAGAATGATTTGAATTAACAATTTTTTTCGTGTAGATTCTAGGTGGCAAAGGGCCCGTATTTATCCACCTCTTTAGGTTTACCGATAACTTAGAAGAAGAGGATATTTTGCAGTGTTTTTTTGGCGTTGCACCAGCTTAATTAAACTAGACTTTGCAAAGCCTGTTTTACAATAATTCCATTGATAAATGATTTTATTTTCAGAATACACCAGAATAATTTATTGTTTTGATGATAGTTATGGAAATATATTTGTCCACCTCTTTAGGTTTACCGATAACTTAGAAGAGGAGGTTATTTTGCTGTGTTTTTTGGCGTTGTGCCCGTCTTAATTAAACTAGACTTTGCAAAGCCTGTTTTACAATAATTCCATTGATAAATGATTTTAGTTTTAGAATACACCAGAATAATTATTATTGTTTTGATAATAGTTATGGAAATATATTTATCCACCTCTTTAGGTTTACCGATAACTTAGAAGAGGTTATTTTGCTGTGTTTTTTGGCGTTGTGCCCGTCTTAATTAAACTAGACTTTGCAAAGCCTGTTTTACAATAATTCCATTGATAAATGATGATTTTAGTTTTAGTATACACCAGAATAATTATTATCGTTTTGATAATAGTTATGGAAATATATTTATTCACCTCTTTAGGTTTACCGATAACTTAGAAGAGGAGGTTATTTTGCAGTGTTTTCTGGTGTTGCACCTGCTCAATTAAACTAGACTTTACAAAGCCTGTTTTACAATAATTCCATTGATAAATGATTTTAGTTTTAGAATACACCAGAATAATTTATTATAGTTATGGAAAATATATTTCCGTATCTATTATCAAAACAATAATAATTATTCTGGTGTATTCTAAAACTAAAATCATTTATCAATGGAATTATTGTAAAACAGGCTTTGCAAAGTCTAGTTTAATTGAGCAGGTGCAACACCAGAAAACACTGCAAAATAACCTCCTCTTCTAAGTTATCGGTAAACCTAAAGAGGTGAATAAATATATTTATCCACCTCTTTAGGTTTACCGATAACTTAGAAGAGGAAGTTATTTTGCTGTGTTTTTTGGCGTTGTGCCGGTCTTAATTAAACTAGACTTTGCAAAGCCTGTTTTACAATAATTCCATTGATAAATGATGATTTTAGATTTAGTATACACCAGAATAATTATAATTCTTTTGATAATAGTTATGGAAATATACAATACTTTTGTAAATACAAGAATTTACAAGTGTCGAAACTATTTTAATATTGCCTATAAATGATAGGAGTTGCGCTTATTTTCTATTTCTTTTATTTGCTTGTTATATTTAGGCTTATGTTTTTCAAAAACAGTTTATTATTACTTTTATTACTTATTCTTAAATAATATTTTTGCTTTAAATGTTTTGTTCCATTTTACAAAATTTCATTTTCACCGTTTTGTCCTAAATGTGAAAAGTGAAACTTGCACAATAAAAAGTTCAAATTAAAAATTCGAATTTTTATTATTTCCTTTACCTACAAGATAAGAAGTACAGGGTGTCCAGTAATGGATTTCCCTTTTCAAACTCATATCACTTGGAACCGTGCAACATAGCGGGGTCAAGTAGCGGCGTTCGATAGTGGATCGATGCGGATTACTTAGTAAAAGGGAGCGGTGGTCAGGTGTGCATCGCGCCTTTTTTATTGAGGCATACTTCAAGAGTAACGGTTCTTGCACGGCTGCAAGACGAAGATTTTGTAGTCGCTATAATAATATATATATATATATATATATATATATATATATATATATATATATATATATATATATATATATATATATATAAATATATATATATATATATATATATATATATATATATATATATATATATATATATATATATATATATATATATATATATTGGATTTGCTCTTCCGGTCACGGAATTATGATTTATTAGGTTATAGTTTTAAAAAAATAAATACCATTTAATTTCAACTTATTTATCGTCTGTCGTGCTTGAGAAGTTGTTCGAAATGTCCCCCTCAACTTTCAAACACTTTCTCACCCTTTTTCTAAATGAATTTCGTACTCGCTGTAATATTTCACTAATACGCAGGCAAAGCGGATTCGGTCTTGCATATCATCTAAAATTGTAGATGCAGTCGCCATCACTTTGTCCTTTATAAAACCCCACTAGAAAAAGTAAAGGGGGGTCAAATCCGGGGACCTAGCAGGCCAGTTGACCGGAAAGCTCTCCGCCCACACTAATGCAGCTTCTCTGTAGTTTTATCTGCGCTCCCGAAAAATTAAGAACATATGAACTTGCACATTAAAATTTGCTTCCATGTTTAATTGAGCAATAAACTGACAAATGGTCGTTAAAATCCTCAGCTGACTGAAGTAAAAATAACGCATTTCCATGGAAACGCCTTCAAAAAGTGAAATCCATTCTTGGACACCGTGTATATACAAACCCGAGCAAACCCGTTATAGTTCCATCAACTGTGGTACATGGTTGTATTCAGGATTCGATGGGTTTTCAAAACACGAGATAAAGAATCCAGAGCCGTATTTTATAATAAATCTAATATACACAATTTAAAATCTGAATAGGTATGACAAGACATTTTGTATGACAAAAATTTGCAATACAACTATGAATATAAGTGTTCTTTACAAATACGCAGTTTTTTACCTTTTCACTTGCTGTTTCGCGATTTTTAAATTATTTTTATGGCGTGTTCTACGTAGGGCTGGGCGATTATCGCAAAAGATAATCGATTTTTGATTATTTGAAATTATCGACTATTTCCGATTAATCGAAAAATCGAGAAAATCGGTTAATCGGCCTAAATCGATTCTTGAACTAGTCGAAATTATGACATTACTAATGACATAATGAAAGCGACTCCAGCGCTTACCACTTGCCTATCTTGAACACAATTCCGGCGGGCGATTTAAATTTTAGACCCTTAAAAATTAAAGGAGCGCGGATCCAAAAGCATTCAAATTATTTCATTGAATACGTGTTTCATAGTCGAGTTATGATTGTAAAAAATTATCGATTAATCGAAAAAATCGATTAATCGAAAAATCGATTAATCAAAAAATCCATTTAAAAAATGTTTGTAATCGTTCAATCGATTATTTTGCCCACCCCTAGTTCTACGTAGAAAATAGTGATTTTTCCCCTGGAAATCCAGAAATTTTATTCTTAGAAATATGTGGCAACTGATACCTCCTCAGTGAAGAAAAAGTGTGATATAAATCTACCAAATAACACAAGTTTTGAAAAAAAAAAAGAATTTATTTTAAATTCAGTTAGAATTTAAGAATACAAATAGAAAAATATACATGTTATTAAATAAACGAAGATAAAACAATAAACATTTTACAAAGCAATGATTTACTAGATTTATTCCTCTAGCATAATAATAACTTTACATCGGATACTTAAAATTTAAGTACATAAAAAGAATCTGAAAATAAATAAAAATTCTGAGTCCAAAGACTACGGTTACACAATTTAATATTACTTACCACACACCACATACATGAGATTAATCCTTGTGTACAATTTTTTTTAAATTAATCTTTTATGATTGTATAGGGTATTAATGATTAGAAGTCTGATGAATTACGTGAAGTTACATACAATATATCACACAGTGCATTCAGCATCATTCATTCAATTCGACTTTAGTTTTCGTTTCTATACAACTGAATTTCACGTCTGTTGCTTAAGCTGCGCTAGCTTTATTTTTACTTCGTGGAAGTTCGGCCGTTTTTCTGGATAGAAATCCCACGCCTAAAATAAAATACTCTAGTTAAATTTCAACGTGTAATATATACATACATATACAGACTGTTATAAAATTTACTGCATATATTAAGACCGGTAAATCCCGACATGAATTCCGATTGAATAAAAATACTCATAAATGGCGCATCACGATAAAAAAAAAGGTAGATATCGGCCCTCAAAAAATTTTAGTTCAAAATTAGCTTCAAAGAAAAAAAATCCTAATACTCAAGCATGTACTTTGTTATTTACCTATTTTTAATTATATTTAACAGACGTGTTGGCTTTTATTCACAGGTTTATTTATATCCTCCTTAATTTTTAAGCGAAATTCCTCACAACTTAAATTAATAATAAACTTCACCTTCATAACTTCTTCCAGTGTTAAAACAGTCATTCGACTTTTTTCATCTGTCCAATAATTTTTAATTCCGCTAGTCTTTCACAGTCTACGTTAGTACTTACTACCAGGTAACGTAAAAATACTCAAGATTATTTGATACAAGGAAAAGTTGTTTCAAATGCATCATTGTGTCTACACTTGCTTAGCGCACTTATTTCCGACAAAAAATTCAAAACGAAGTGTAACAAATGACAAGTGTTTTTTAAAAGTTGATGATCGCTACCCAAAGACGAAACGTCGAATAAAAAAATTGACAACGTAATCTTTCAAGTTCATTAAAAATTGCCATAAAAATGTTTTATTAGTTTTGTCCTACCTTTCAATAATTTTTTAAATCTATATTACACTCATAGCCGCAGTCTCATACCTGTCTCATAATCTGGTATATTTCTGGCGGACATCCTTCAGGCGCTTCCATTTTATAACCATTCTCCACATGTCGCACCACATCTGCTAAAGGCTAAAAAGAAATCGGTAAGTACACCTATAAATCACGGAAAGGTAGATGGAACTTACTATTCTCGGGTAAGGAACACGACCGAAGGAGTATATCTCCCAAAGCAAAATGCCAAAACTCCACATGTCAGACTTATTAGAAAATTTCTAAAAAAAAAAATCAAATTCTATACTCAGTGTCATATTATTAATATTTTTGTAAATATCTTTATAACAAACGAAATAAATTAAATATGTTAATATATTTAATTAATGAATTATATTTAGTTATTTATATTAATTAATTAAATATATTCACTAATATATTTAATTAATTTATTTATTTTTTAATATACAATGTTTCTTTTAAGTTTTTACTCACATTATGTTTGAGAGCTTCCGGCGCCGTCCATTTAATAGGCAACTTGGCAGATTCAGAAGTGGCATTTTTCTCATTTCTGGCCAAACCAAAGTCGGATACTTTGGCTCTGCCATTTTCGGCAATCAGAACATTTCTAGCTGCCAAATCTCGATGAACCACGTGCATTTTCTCCAAGTATTCCATTCCTAGAGACCAATAAAAGACATCTTACTTTGACTTTTTATTAGGGCTGGGCGATTATCGAAAAACATAATCTATTTTTGATTATTTGAAATAATCGATTATTTCCGATTAAACGAAAACTAATCGATCAATCGAAATTAATCGAAAAATCGATAAAATTTATATTAATCGATTAATCGAAAAATCGAGAAAATCGATTAATCGGACTAAATCGATTATTGAACTAGTCGAAATTATGTTATTACTAATGACATAATGAAAGCGACTCCAGCGCTTACCACCTGTCTATCTTGAACACAATTCCGGCGGGCGATTTAAATTTTAGACCCTTAAAAATTAAAGGAGCGCGGATCGAAAAGCATTCAAATTATTTCGTTGAATACGTGTTTCATAGTCGAGTTATGATTATAAAAAAGAATTGATTAATCGAGAAAATGGATTAATCGAAAAAATCGATTAATCGACTAATCGAGAAAATCGATTAATCGGAAAATCGATTAATCGAAAAGCCGATCAATCGAAAAGTCGATTAATCGATTTTAATTTTTTTTGTAATCGTTCAATCGATTATTTAGCCCACCCCTACTTTTTATCATAGCGCATCACAATTAGTAATGAGCAATAATGCACCGTGTATAATAAACCTTTCTGCAACGAATCTGACTCTTACCTGAGCAAGTATCAAAGGCAAAATTTATCTGATCCTTCTTGGAAACGTGAAGTCTCCCTCTGGACCTCAGGTAATCCACCAAGCTTCCTTTACTCATATATTCAGTTACTAAATATATCTGATCCTTTTTTCTTACTATTCCAAGTAAGTTCACTAGGTTTTCATGGTGAAGAGATCTGGAAAAAATTCAATTTTTGTACTCCTAAACTTTCATATTTCACAGCACTATTTCCTTTCAAAATGTTGCCAGATTTGTCACCAAATAAAACTTACTTCATTAAAATGGCTTCTGCTTCACTAGAATCCTTTAGTACTTTGACGGCAACTTTTTGATTTTTCCATTTACCCAACATAACTTCGCAAAATTCGCCTTTACCAATGGGTTCACACACCTAAAATAATCGATAATGACGCATGTATTTTGCTTACTGAATACCTCTAGGTAAAATGAATAATACATGGATCTATTATAATATGGATTCGATATCCGTATACTGTGAGCGTATCTAACGTGAAGCCTTATATAATATAAATATTTTGTTTGTTTGTTATTCTCTTGAGAGAGCAGTTTACGAACTACGAACATAGACAAGACTACGAATTACTACGTAATTGAATCAAGAATGGTAGTAGAAAGAGATAAAATAGCATTGGAGTGTTGGAGCTCAGAAGTGTTGTTGTCTGCTGGGTGCTTAGGAAAAACGTCTGGGAACGCTCGGTTACACGTACGTCTTTGTCTAATGAACTAGAAAAGAAAAAGTGCGACGTATCGATTTATATAGATTTATAAATGACTCAGAGCGACTTTAAATAATCGCCTTTAGAAATAACCTAACATAACATAACCTATAAATAATAAAACCTTTTTAACTTAAATTTATTACTATTTAGCAGAAAAATAAAATATTTTGGGGCTTTTATTACTTTTAGTAAATCTTGTGATGCTTCTAACGTATTTTTGTACAAAAATACAAGGTAAAATAAGATGTGGCCAATGTTTACAAATTGTGTTTACAGTGTCGTTTAGAATGGTTTGTTTTGGCTTCAAAGAATGTGAACTCATCCCGTATCCAGTCCTAATAAATCCATGGAATAATAGGTTCATTATAAAGATGTGTTTACACTACACTGTTCACAAAACCACACTTACAACTAAATCCTGTTCGGGAATAACGCAAAGATCGTCGCTCTCCTTCGAACAGCTTTTGACTAGGGCTTTTGAGGTGTCATTTTCTTTTGGAAGCGCATTGACTAACTTTGTACAGAGGCCATCTGCATCATTTTTATAGTGTTCTATTAGTTCTTCTAAGTTATCAAAAAATTCCTCGTCATCTATTGTCAATTTATTGCCATGGGACTTAACTCTAAAACATGTTACCTATATTATTAAAGGGGATAAAATATACAGAATGTACAAAATGATTATTTTGTAAGGTAATATCATTTACGAAGTAACTAAGTTATAGTTACTCCTTAAAACGATTTAGAACATACCTATAATGTTCAATTTTAGATTGAAAGCATACGCAAAGCGTATAATCACCGGGAAAATTTGTAGATTCTCTCACTAAAAATAAGCCGTCCGTCCTTGGTCTAAGCAACGCCTCCGCCTCTTCTCGAGATATTTTGCCATGGAACCATCTGGAAAGAAAATTTCATGATCGTCACCATAAATGTTGATGTGTAAATACTCGCGTGCAGGAACATACATAAAAGTAACATCTTAATATATTCTACTGCCCTTTGTAGCCGAAAAAACCTGAGAAAACTTAAACACATATTTATTTACAACACTCATATCTTGGGTTCCACTTCCACAACATAAGTGACAGATTTTAAAACATTCTACTGGCTTGTGCTAGCCTAAAAACTTAAGCAAACCCAAGCAAACCTCAAAAAATATTATTAATTAATATAAAGGTCTTTAGTTCCGTTTGTAGAACATAAAAGTGGCAGATTTTGACACATTTTATTGCTTTTGCTAGCCTGAGAAAACTTAAACATATATTTATTTACAATACTCATATCTTGGGTTCCACTTCCAGAACATAACTGACAGATTTTAAAACATTCTACTGGCTTGTGCTGGCCTAAAAACTTAAGCAAACCCAAGCAAACCTCAAAAAATATTATTAATTAATATAAAGGTCTTGAGTTCCGTTTGTAGAACATAAAAGTGGCAGATTTTGACACATTTTATTGCTTTTGCTAGCCTGAGAAAACTTAAACACATATTTATTTACAATACTCATATCTTGGGTTCCACTTCCAGAACATAACTGACAGATTTTGAAACATTCTACTGGCTTGTGCTAGCCAGTCTGTAGTTCCGCTTGTAGAGCATAAAAGTGGCAAATTTTAACACATTCTATTGCACGAGCTAGCCTAAAAAACCTAAAAACACCCGAGCTGACCTGAACTTTTTTGCTAGCCCAAAAACTTAAGCAAACCTAACAGATTTTGGCATGTTTGTATATATTTTATATGCATAAATATTCGAATTTCTGGTTCCGCTGGTAGAATATGAAAGTAACAGATTTTGACACATTTAATTGTTTTTGCTAGCCTAAAAACACCTAAGCAAACCTAAACTGTTTTTGCTAGCCTAAAGAACAGTCAAACTCAAAAACATAAAAATTTGTATTTTTGGTTCCGCTTGCAGAACATAAAAGTGACAGATTTTGACACAATGTACTGCTCTTTCTAGCCTAAAAAAGACACCTGAGCAAACCTCAACAAATCTTGCATAAATATTCGTATTTTCGGTCCCACCTGCTGAACACAACAGTGACAGATTGTGACACATTCTACTACTCTTGCCAGTCTAAAAAATACCAGAGCAAACCTAAACTGATTTAGCTTGCCGAAAAAACCTAAGCAAACCTCAACAAATGTATAAATATTCGTATTTTTGGTTTTGCTTGTAGAACATAAAAGTGGCAGATTTTGACCCATTTTACTACTCTTGCTAGCCTAAAACACACCTGAGCAAAACTAAACAGCTTTTGGTAGCCTAAAAACTTAAGCAAATCTTGCATAAATGTATTTTTGGTTCCGCTTGCAGAATACAAGTGACAGATTGTGACACATTCTACTACTCTTGCTAGCCTAAAAATCCCTAAGCACACCTGATCAAACCTTAATAAATTCTTACATATAAACAGATTTTGGCATGTTCTACAGTCCTTTCTAGCCTAAAGAACTTATAGTAAAAGAACTTAGGCTTACTTAGTAGAGAAGATGTGACTAAAGGTGTACATAAAAAATCACTATTTTCTTTTGGGAAAAAGACGATAACTTACGGTGTTGTCATGTACTTAGAGTTGCTCCTTAACGGACTTTGGACGCGATTGACGTTGACATCGTGCTCACTAGTAATAATTTGATTTTTAATATTTCCGCTCTCCGATGGGCTGACGTTCATGTTATTTTGCGACCTTAACAGTAAATTGCACTCATTCAACACATTATTATCCATTTGGTGTGGCAGATCTTGAGGAGCCATCTGCAAAAACATTGAACTTTTACTATGTTTACCTTTTGGAAGCGTTTGAAGACTGCTTCAAAGTACAGAAAGTTATTAATAATTGCAAATAAATATTGTAGTTGATTACCCGGAAAAGTGCGTGGTAAACTGGTCAATAATTGGAGTGGGTAACCTTCCAAAGTGTATTTTTTTCGGATCGATGACAGGTGGAAAATGGCCCTAATTTACCCACTTCCGTAGTTGATTAAAAGAAAATAATACACTTCTCTGTTTAGTTAAATCCGCGGTCCTACTATTATTAAATAAGACATAAGAGATATTTTTTAATATCCCTGAATTGAATCATTTCAAATGCAGATCACTTTACACAAAAGTAATAACTTTTCCTGGAACACCACAGATTTGTTTATCAATTAATAACTAGCGACATCATATAATTTAGTTTGTTCTATCTATAGTAAAGTTATTTTGTATAGTTTTTCCTATGCAGGAATCGATAGGAAATATAATGAAACTCCACTTTTTTAGTATACGTTATTTTATATTAATTAGAATGGTAACGTAAGATAAAGAAAACGGCCTCAAAGTATGCCGTGGAATTAATCACGCATGTCTTGAGTTATTACTTTTGAAAGGTAACATAGGTAAAAGGTATAGGCAGTGACGAATGCCTGGGGGCCCAGGAGGGGCCCATGCCCCCTCCTTTTTTGAGGTTTTTAAAATAGTAGATATGCATTTTTTAATTTTAAATGCCCCTTTTGCATAAGGAAACGTTAAACTCATGGGCCCCCCACTTTTCATTGTTACGATACGCCACTGGGTACCCAATCAAACCCAACCTAATACAACCTAATCCAACGTAATCTTTACAAAGGAATTTTTTTAAAAAAAGGTGGACGAAAAATAGAAATTGCAAGTTCTGAAGTTTTTATTTTTAAGAAAATTAAATATGGTAATCACGGCAGAACAAAAAGCTTTTATGATCCAAAGTTACTTTAGAAATGGTAGAAGGGTTGATGGCCAGTGGGTTTATTCAACACGGGACGCCATTCAGGATTTTCAAACAGAATTTCCACACATAGTCATGGATTTCGACCAGTTTCGCCAAGTTTTGACTAGATCTGTGGCTTTGTTTAGAGAAACAGGCAGTGGGACCCAAAGTTCGCACTGCACAAAAAGTAGAAGCACCGAGGCAAATTGTTAATGAACACCCACAAACCCCTATTCGGCGTTTAAGCCAGCAAGAAAATGTATCCTACGGAACCTGCAATACAATCCTAAAATGTGACCTGAATATGCACGCTTATCGTCTAAGCTCAGTCCAAGAATTGTTACCAAACGACAAGCCGCAGCGAATGCATTTTTAAGAGTAGTTTATGGGTAATTTGCATAATAATGAAAACGAATTTGAAAAAACCTTTTTTACTGACGAGGCATGGTTTTACCTCTCCGGTTATGTAAATTCTCAACAAATGAGAATGTGGAGTTCTGAAAATCCACATTTCTTTATAGAGAAGCCTCTGCATTCACAGAAAGTTGGCGTGTGGGCGGCCGTATCGAAAAGAAAGTTAATTGGACCGATTGTTTTTTAAGGGACCCACAATTCGGCGCGATACCGTAATGAAATTTTAGAAATTTTTTTAAACGCATTAGACGATGAAGAGATGCGACAAGGCTACTTCCAGCAGGTCGGCGCACCAATTCACGTAACTCTTGATAATTTAAATATTTTGGAATTTTTCGAAGACCGAATCATTAGTCGTAATATGCCAGTTAGGTGGCCACCACGGTCCTGCGATCTCACGCCGTGCGACTTTTTTTATGGCCACAAAAACTAGGTTTTCAAAACCCCTTGTGAAAATTTAGAAGACCTACGGGCTAGAATTACAAATGAAATTCAGGAGATTAACAACCCCCCCCCAAGTGCTCGACAATGTTTTTGATGCTGTAAAAAGAAGAATGAAAACATGTTTGGAAGTAGAAGGTGGACCCGTCTCTCATTTAGTTTAAATTTATAATATTTAGGTTCTTTGTTGTATATGTTTTTTTTTTTTAATTCGGTAGTATGCAATGACAATGACAATAATGTAATTTTCTTAAAAATAGAAACTTCAGAACTTGACAGTTTTATTTCTCATTCACCTATTCTTTTTACAGGATTCTCACCAAAATTCTTAAATCGAATTCTCTTACTAAATTTCCATGACTAAAAAGAAGTTCATCGAGCAAGCACATAAATTGATTTTCATAGTTCACAGACAGTTGATTACCTGCTTTTATTACCTTATTTTCAATTTTGTTATGACATGAAATTATTTTTATCGATAAGACAGATCCGGATTATTTTTAGTTTTGTTAGGAAATGAAAGTATTTTGATCTAAAACTGTTAAAGGCAAATTTTACAGGTTTCCAACTAGGTTTTCCTAACATTCCCTGATTTCCCTAACCACTTTTGAATTCCCTGACCTTCCCTGACTTTCCAGAATCAAACCCTGTTTTACCTGTTACCAGAGACTATCAAGAATATAGACAGACACTCGAATACACCGAAAAGCCGGTCTCCCTTGAGACATTTGGTGGGTTTACTGGTTTATGGTTTAAAAGTTTGTTTGTCCGCCGTTATATATACATAGTATACATATTTATATAATGGTAGACAAACAAACTTTTAAACCATAAACCAGTAAACCCACCAAATGTCTCAAGGTAGATCCGCTTTTCGTTGCACGGCAGTGTTCGTCCAGGTATTATTTAGTCTATGCTGTTACCTTTCAAGAGTAATAATTCAAGACATGCGTTATTGATTCTACGGCATACTTTGAGAACGGTTTTTTATCTTACGTTAAATATAGTGATCAGCTGGACTTGCGTAGTCAATACATGACAAAATTAAATCACTAACCTTACAACTCTTATTACACATCAAAGAAATTTTAGTAATTTGTTTTAAAGAATAAGGTACTAAAATGATAAAATAAACACAAAACGCACTATATCAGTATTTATTTAAATTCAACTGCGCTCAGTCAGTTCCAAAGTTAATATTAAATATCACGAACGGGACTTATTATAATTATTGTTTATAATTGGGACGTTTTTCTCACGATTTAATTATTTAATTAAATCAAAATCATTACTCTAATTGGTACCTACGTGCAAGTTTACCCGGAATTAGCATGTATCTGGCTCAACCTATTCTAGTGTAACTCAATTTTAAATTCAATTATATACAATATTGAATATTTTACGTACGAATCTGCAAAATTAAAGTTACTTAGTAAGGAAAATGTGCCCAAGGCGCACGTTTTTCTTATTTTAATAACAGTGCATCCCGCCATACGTTGTAATTTTTTACAAGAGCTTTCTTTCTGTATAATCACAATTGCCGAAAGATGTTCAGAAGTTCATATACGGGCATGTCGACTTGAAAAAAGACCAATTCGGTACTATAAGCAGGGACGTATTATCCCTCAAGACTAGGAAGTCCGTGCTTGGGGCGCAAACCTTTTAGGAACGCTTCTTTTAAAAATAAAAAGTACAATAATGAAAATAAAAAATACAAGTAATGCAAAATTACTGCAAGGTAGGAATTTGCTTCTATGCACTTCTTGATTGACAATCTGAATGGGACGAAAAATTGGGAGCGGGCTTAGGGCACTTGCATGGCTTGATACGCCCCTGGCCAGAAGTACCTAAGTTCACTACTGACTGGGGCCGTACTTTACATCTTGCGAGACCGGTGAAGTTCGTCTAAAGCTCTTTCGTTTCCTTTTGACAAAATAGTAAGTAGTTATTGTCTGCCCAAGATATCTGCAACCGCAAAATAATTTAAAGAATGCAAGGGACGGTTTAAACAACGTTGCAAATTTGTTTGTAAAATGTGCTTTTTAAACCAATCTTCGGAAAGTTCTGCTGTTCTGTTGTCATGGTAGTCATAGATGAATCTTTAATATTTTTAGAGGATAACCAAAAACAATTAGGAACCCAACAATCTTCGGAACCAGCATGTAAAATGATAATTATTTTTCCCTTGTTCGATGGGGCTGGTTTGTCATTTTCCTGACGGATCTACCCAAACTTTTGCTGGGGTGGCATGGGTATCAAACCATATTTCATCGAGGTAGATAATGGAACGATTTTTTAATCTGTACTTATAGATTTTAAATAATCAAAGCGCCACTGTCGGAATCGTTGTGATTCCATTTATACCTATTTGTCTTTTATTATATGATGAGATAAAACTCTCTAGACTCTAGAGGCTTGTCCTGCTGCAAGAAATGTTGGTTTCATTTTTCATGAGTTGCTCAGCGATCATTAAAGCCTTTAATGAAACCAACGTAGGCACAATTTGCTCATCGTACAAAGCATAAATTTATCTACGAATTAGGTCTTTGTCGCTTTCGTCAAAATTCTTGCTTTTACCAGCATTACTACGTATTTTTTTTTTGTCTTTAATTTGCTTTGTCACAATATTTTCAACTGTAGACCAAGGAATTTTCGTTAATGAAGACGTTTCTGCTGAAGCTGCATCTACATTAAACTCCATGTTCAATAAAGAAACACACACATTTTTAACAATTTGCTTGGCATCGAGCGATAAATATTTTCCTTTTAAATTACCACTATGATTAACGTCTTTTGAAGGACGCCCCATTTTTTAGCACGTTCGGAATAACAAAAAATACGATCGAAATCATATAACTGCACGGTTTACCAAACCGATAGGAACTAAATTAAATATTTCGAAATTATTAAAACAAGTAAAAAATACTTTATTCATGCCCTTTACTGATTATATCAAAATAAAATTATCTTTACCTGTTATTTTATTAGGGCCGGTCCTGTTTACAGTTCTTGCAAATTTACCGGGTTTTATAACAGCTGGTGCCGATAATAGTTTATTACAGGCAATAGGTCAACGAAAGAGCTTGCAACGAACTTTACTTCATTCAATTGGTTAAAACAGATCACGTGAGAGGTTAACAGCGTCTAAAAGCTGATCTGCCAACGATACATATAAACAATATAAATACAAGACCAGGGGAAAACTGGTTAATGCATTCAACAGGCCTTTATTGCAATTCACAAATTTGAAGATACGCAAGCTGAATCCGAAATGACGCCCCTGTTCAGGGAGGACAACTTAAATAATTTATTATTTTAAACCCTAAAAGATTTTTTTTTGTATTGGAACACTGTATAAAACATTACTGACCAGTCTAGTCAATTTATTCCATAAATAGAAAAGAAACACACATGTGCATATTACTCGTAATTCGATATAGAAACAAAGTATCCTTTCCAGTAGGTATAACAGTAGCTTGTTTCATGACTAAAATAAAATAGCGATAGCCATATTGAGGTAATTTATGTAAACTCTTCCATTTGACCAGCCCTGCTTCTACTTTTAATAGTGTTTTGCTAATTCGGTAGCCACAATTATCTAACTACGTCGCTTAAATGAATGCACCTACTTAACGCTGACTCATACTACGGAAAACGATGTTTAAATAGAGGTACTATTTATTAATTACTAATTACTTATATGATGGCACAACGTTTCTGACATTGTAAACGATGGTTCAGATTTATATTTAAATAATGCATGAAGCCCATGCCAGTGTCGTAGGCAAAATGGTGCTTTGAAAAGATCACTAATCAGTTATAGTTCGACACACGAAAACTCGACCACTAAAAGAATGCAGCAAAAAATTAGTCTGTTGCCAAACTTACAAACAAAACTATAGTAAATGAGTTACTGAAAATTCTTTTAATAATGTTGACCGGTATGTTTTAATATATAAAATAATAATAAAAACCATAGTTATATTTATTATATGTAGTAACAAAATATTATGGGTACCCTAATATTATTCTATTTTAACATTGGAAGTCGCCAGTCGGAAACTTCGTCAAGATTAAAACAATGCGAAAAATAGGCAACATTATTAACAGGTGGCATCTTTCTTCCGGCTGATGGGTTAATAGGCTGGCGTCTTCAATAATAATGGCGTATCCAGCTGCTTACTGAGTGGTGATTTGTATTTAAGCTACGCCCACCTAATTTTTTTCATCGTTTCCTCACCCTTTTGTCGCATACAACTTACCATGTGTCGGACTATAGTAGTGATCTTTTTTTATCTGAGACAGCCCGCGTAGACTTCACGTCTAAGTAGTAAAGTACCATGTCCGTCTGAAGAGAAGGAAAATATAATCTATTGACAGGGGATTTAAAAGGTTGGAGGTTGGGAGGGGAAGGGAAAACAGCTGCAGGCAATTTGTTCCATAATCTGGAGACCCTAGGTATGAATGAGCGAGAGAAGTGGGATACTTATGGGACCCATGCCAAATTCAGGTTTTTAAATAGTGAGCCTATACTAGGAATGTGTTGGTAAAGAAAAAAAAATGGTAATTGCGAAAAAAGTTGAATTTTTGAATTGACACACCAAGGAAAAAAATATCACGCTGAGGTATTTTATTTATTATTTTTTCTAAACAAATTTTACATCATTTTCTCGACAATTCTTTAATTTGAAGAGAAAAAAAAAGTGTCAGTAGAAAGTTATAGTCATTTGAATTTTTTAAACCTAAAATATAATTTAAAAAACACATTTTTAAGTTTGTTCAATAATGAACGAAAAGGCACTGCAAACTAAGCAACTCGTATTTTCAAAAATAACTAGAATATTAATAAAACTGAATGCTGGTTTGTTGTTGGAACAATTGGCAGCCTTCGTGGCTAGGTAAGTGTAAAGCACAAACAATGAGATTTAATACGAATAAGATATTTAAACTTACCCACCAGCACAAGTTCCCCATAGTTTTAACAACAATATAAGATTTTAGAGCACTGTAAGTAAAATTTAGAGCTGGAAGCTGTATTGTAGCATATTAAATTGTACGTTTCAGCTACATGAACATGTTTTGAACACTAAAAAATAAAGAGCTATTCCGAATTGGAATATCCAAGGTATTCACGACAGAGATACGACTAACAAAGGGTAACTAATAAAAAAAATGCTAGATAAAAATTTGATAAAATGCCGCTAATTTATATTTTTAAACAATAAGCTCAAACTTATCCACATATTTCAGTAAAAAAATTGCCTTTTTAAAGACAAGAGGCATTGTTGTTTTCAACGAATGCAGATGGAACAGCATTGTGGGAAGATCCTAAGTTCCACCATCACAGAAGATGGTGGCTAATATTAGTAGAATTTGCCTACCATAGCCAAAGAATGGAGTCCTAAAAAATCAGTTCAAAAACTTGCGTAGTTGAAATAATAAATTTTTGGATTTTATATTTATGGTAAAAAAATGCCCAGAACTGTGAATCGGCTACAGTATACAGACCTTAAAATGCCATATACATTTATTAAAGTAACAATAATTGTTGTTATAGGTCAAACTGAATGTCATACCCCAATTACAATACATCATTTGGCGAACATCGGTAGTTGGTAAATGTTTTGTGATAATAAAACAACATAATAATTGTTAATGCAAATAATGAATGTCTGGCTGTCGTTGCATCATCAACGACAAACACACATTTATTAATTTCAGGATGTCCATAAGCGGAGCTAAAACGATCAAAATTACCAACATGAGTGTTATTATATTATATTATGAGAATGCGCGGTCTAGTTGGGAAGCAAGAGAGACCGTAAGAATTTTTTTTAGACAGATTGTCATTAAGCAACATTTTAACTGCATTTTTTTATACAGGATATGCAAAAAATACAAAAACGTAAAATGTGGTTGGTTAAAGTTGCTTTTTTTAAAATTTTAATGCAAAACGTTGTTTTAAATTTTAAAAGAATTCTTATTTCAGATTTTAAAGTAAAAATTTGAAATTTCTAAACTGCCCTTTTAAAATCAAAATTTCTCGAAGTCACATTGCCCCCTTTTTTATTTGATTACACCGTTGATAATTGTGACGTTTGTTAAAACCCATGGTGTCAGTATTTTAAAAAAGTAAATGTTTGGTGCGCCATTTCTTATTATGGGATTATAACATATTTTTTTGATAATACATGTAACAGATATTCCTATTTATATATGCTGGAGTCATTTTTGTCAGACAAGTTAGAAGAACTGCCTCTTCAGTATCCCCGAAATATGTATTTTCAACACGATGGGTGTCCTGCACATTATACTGCAGAAGTAAGGGATTGGCTCAATCGCAAATTTGGAAATCGATGGAAGGGCCGAAATGGACTAATTTTGTGCCCCCTACGAGTCCCTATTTGACAATTTGTGGCATGTTTCTCTGGGGGAGCATTTTTCACTTTTTGATCCATTTCTCCTCTTGTCTACCCCATCCGTGGACAAACTGTATATATTACTATGCTTGAATTATATCAAAAATAATATATTATTTCTAAAGTTTGGGGTTATTTAAACCTTTCACATTAGTGAAGGGTAATAAAACGGTAAATATCCTTTTCTGGTAAATATTTTTAAATAGGGTAAATCATTACATTCACTATAAAGTAAATGATATTTTTAAATTTGTATTTTGTTGGTAATTAACGGCCGAAAATAGTAAAATTCCTCACATCGGCGAAGCTCAAATCAGTGAAGTTCCGTATTCACTTAGATAAAAAAAATCAACGAAGAGATTTTCCGTTTTTCACTTATTTTAAGGAATCGCACGCACCAGAAGGTCACGAAGAGCAAAAACAAAGAAAGAGGGAAAGAAAAAAATCAAATTTGATCTGAGAGGGCGTTATTATTAACATTAGCTGATGTTATATTTTATTGTCAACGATATTATACCATTACATCGGCTCACATTAGTGAAATTACGTTTTAAAAAAACCTACTTATTTCTGAAATAAGTAATGAACTGTGTAACAACGCACACAGTTAATTATTAGAAGCATTAAGTAGTAGAAACAGACATACATATTTATCTTGAAAAATATCAATTCTTTTTGGCCAAAACTAACTTTAAAATTCAAACATCATAAAAATCAACCACATTCACTGCTGTAAGTAAAAAAAAATAGTTCTCAAAAAATTTCCTGCGAAAAACAAACAATGTGAGTCTTTAAAAAGGTGACATTTTCCAATCGCGTCCATGGTAACCAACTTAATTTCATTTTGACATGGTTTTTCGGCTTTAAAATTTTTAACAATAGCATTATGAGTACATTAAGTATAGTCGTATTTTAAAGTTTCAACGTGTATAATAATTCCATTCAGAACATTTATGTTTTAAGAGATCTATGGTGTCATTTTTTCTGTCACTAGGATCTCAATATTCTTTTTAAATACGGTTCTTCTAAAATAAATCATAAAATATCTTGCAACTTTTATTAATACGTTAAAAAATATCCATATGATATACGGTTATTATTGTGAAAATATTCATACAATGAAAAATAAAGCAAAACATTATCCTAAAATAAAATTAAGTTGGCAATAAATGGGTGTGGCGGCAAATGAAGCCTTAACAAGTAGATCGCATTCAATTTTGGAGCAGGATTTTATAGGTCCAGAACTTACCCACGATGACTCTTCATATGGACGGGTAACTTCACTGGGGGTACTTCTTTTTATACCCCTCGCTGGCACTGTAGGGGGGCTGGTGGTCGACGTGGTTTCCCACTGACCATCTGGCTGTCGAAACTGATCGAAAATATAAGGTTGGTATCTCTGAAAATAATAAAAATATCGAGATGTACACCCAAGCCTATACATATACATACATAAGAAACACATATTATTTATGTTTAAATAACCACAATACTCTTTAATTTTTGACATGCAAAACGCATATACTGATGAAAAATGTAATACAAAACAAAATATTGGGGGCCCAAACATTGTTACCTGCGACAATAAAAGAATTAGGGTAGTTTATCATTAATAATTCCTCCGGGGTCACGAACACCCCCTTTGTGCTGAGTTTGTCATTATAAAAATCTCATTTAAAATACAGTAGAATCAAAAGATTACGATGTGCCGAGTTGGATGCTATGACTTAGAGGTACCATCATTTTTAGGATTATCTAAACTGAGTACTTCAAGTTCAAAATCCAGGTCAGTTAACAGTGCGTCCTCGTTGTTTTCTTTGCATCCTAGGTTTTCGCATGTACTGATAAAAGTATATCTGAATTTAGAATATTAGTGACGGAATTAATTTTATTTCTGATTTCTCAGAAAATTCTTGATGCTTTTTGATGATTTTATGCATTTTCAATCACTAATTAAAAAATAAACACGAGCGAACAATGAGCAATAAATGCGTCGTTTTCATTATAATAATTTGTTCAAAACTAGGTTAACAAATTCCGGGAAATGACATTAAGTATGAGAAAATTACGATATACAGTCAAATATATTTTTTCAATAGAAAAAGACATGTCGTTTCCAGATTCCTCACACAAAGACGTTAAAATTAAACAAAATATAGATACAAAATAATTATAAAATACACATTATACCGCGGCTGCTTTTATCTTGGTATTACTTGGTGAAGTTACATTTATATCGATAAAATTTGCCAATAAAAATCGATGGGGTTACAGTTAATGTTAATTTGACACCTGTTTGCAAGTGTCTGGTGTCAGTCGTTTTTTTTTATTATTGTACTGCGATTCGATTCGTCTGCCAGATACAGAGTGATACAATTTTAATTTGTCTTACTTATTTAACACCTTTTTAAAGATAGTGTATTCAAATTTAGGAATTTTTACACGGCAACACTGATTATCCTTTTTATAAAAAGACAAAATTCCTGTTTTAGCCCCTAGATTTAGCTATCTTGTATATTTTTGATATCCTGTACTGTTAAAACTAAAAAACCATCGTTTTGATGCAGTAGCAACGCCGAATCGGGGGGGGGGGGGGGTTCAGACGTAACCTGGGCACCCATAAAGGGTTGTTTTATTTAAGCACCATACTTGTTCATTGTACGCTTTCATATGTTTCACTATATTAAGAAAAAACGAGCAAATAAAGTTAACCGGGATAACATGGCTCGAGTTTGCACACACCCACTACGCAACAGAAGAATTCTGTTAATCTAAAATGTAAATAATTACTTTTATAAAAATGAACCATCCTTATTCGTGAAGTTCGTCATGTAGGTATATATGAATTTTTGTTTATTTTGCCAGATTCTGTATTTTACCCATAGGCAGATTGTTTTAAGGTGTGTGTCTTGTGAAAAGAGATGGAAAAGATAATTGAACAGCGTTAAAAAAGTACAGTTTCTTTTGACACAAACATCTGTCGATTTTGAAGGGCAATATACAATCTCTTCAACTGCCAATCGCATCACAGTTACGCTGACGATAATACTTTTCGCTTCCCCTTCACTAACAGGAGCTAGGTATATAGGATTTTATGGTGGATCCCAGATTGTTTCTCTTGATATTTCCAAGGCCTTTGACCAAGTGTGGCATGCCGCACTCCTCAATAAACTACTTTCTTACGGCCCTCCTCCCAAACTATGTACCTGGATCGGTAGCTTTCCATCCTATCAATGCTGGCAATCCTAGCACCAACCCTATTTCTTCTTCACATTAATTAGCTGCTCTTTTAAACTACCAATCCCATCCACAGTTACGCTGACGGTAGTACTGTTTACTCCAATCATTTTTCCAGACGAGTCTCGAATCAAGAGCTGGATAATAGACGCATATTTATGTACCTATCCCTTTCGCAAGATCTCTTAATATTAGACTGGGATGCCAACAACATTGTTCATTTCAGCGCCTCCAAAACCCAATCTTGCTCCCTGGCACGCAAAAAATCCGGCAACATGAATGGTCAAGCCCTACGGAACAAGGAAACGTTTGATCTTAGGATCGCTTTCAAACATAATCCGAGGTGGCACAAACACATTACTTCAGTAGCTACATCAGCAGCTAAAAAGCTTGGTTTTCATTTCAGAGCCAGAAGATTCTTCTCCACGTCCAACTTACACACTATCTATGACCACGTTTGTTGACGCAAAACCTGGAACATACCACTTCTTCCGCTCATTCATACCTAGGGTCTCCAGGTTATGGAACAAATTGCCTGCAGATGTTTTCCCTTCCCAACCTCCAATCCTTTAAATCCCGTGTCAATAGAGTATATTATCCTTATCTTTATACACCCACAGAACGTTAGTTCATATAGGCTTGAATTCTACAAAGGTTATCCTAGATAAAAGACAAGCAATTCAACCTAAAAAACCTACTGATTGTTAAATGGTACATGGTCTAACTGCAGTAGACACAATTTATTACAAGCTTTTATTTAACTTCACCTGTTAGTATGTATGTTTGTGTGTATGTTAGTATGTTAGGTTTAATATTGCCATCAAAATTTCTACTAGTTCTAATTAAGCTAGAGCTTTGAAATTTTCTACACGTGTATAAGTCCGGTGACAATGCAATAGAGTATATTTAATATTGTTCGAAATCCAATATGGCGGACGCCCCAAGATGGCGGATTACCTTTTTCTTTACAATCCCCTTGATATGGATATTAAATGAAAGGGTTTGACGAATAGAATACGGTAAGCTATGTGACGTCATTCTAAACCCAATATGGCGGCCGCCGCAAGATGGCGGATTACCTTTTTTTTTCACAACCCCCTTGACATGGGTATCAATGAAAGGATTTGACGAGTAGAATACGATAAGCTATGTGACGTCATTCTAAACTCACTATGGCGGACGCTACAAGATGGCAGATTAGCTTTTTCGTCTCAATCTCCTTGATATGAGCATCAAATGAAAGAGTTTGACGAGTGAAATACGATAATCTATGTAACGTTATTCTAAACCCAATATGGCGGACGCCACAAGATGGCGAATTACCGTATTCTTCACAACCCCCTTGACATTTGTATCAAATAAAAGGGTTTGACGAGTAGAATACGATAAGCTGTGTGACGTCATTCTAAACCCAATATGACGGACGCCACAAGATGGCAGATTACTGTTTTCTTAACAATCCCCTTGATATGGGCATTAAATGAAAGAGTTTGACGAGTAGAATCCGATGACAGGTAAAATTTCTTGTAATAGTGATGCATTATCAGAAATGCATGTTAGGACGTAACTAAAAATTTAAAAATAAAATCTTGTAAAAATACTTTTTAAAATCAAGCTTTTATTATTTAGATGTACTAAAACGAAAAAAATAAGTATAGTTTTTTCATTGTGGCAATGCTAAATGTTATTTATAAGTGAACCTAGATCGCGTGGGTGGATCCTAATAAAAGTAGTATCAAAGTTATCACTGGAACAGATATAATATATTATGTTAAATGTATTGTCTTAAAAGCTTGTCGCGCAAATAGAAAAGAAAAAAACATACTTAGGTATCTACTTACAATTTCTGCCAAACAAAATTAATGCTTGTATGAACTTTTCGCGCTACAAGCTTTTAAGACAATAAGTATAACATAATATATTATATCTGTTTCAGTGATAACTTTGATACTAACTTTTATTAGGATCCACCCACGCGAATTACGTCCACTTATAAATGGCATTTAGCATTGCCACAATGAGAAAACTATACTTATTTTTTTTGGAGATCGCACGATACCGATATTGATATCGTTATATCGGCATATCGGCGGTTGTTGCCGATTATCGGTATCGTATCGTATCGGCAGGAAAATTGCTGATATATTGGCACATATATAAAACGAAGAATTTTGGGTTCTTACTGCATATACCTACGAAAGGCAATACTCGTAAATATAATAAAATAAAATACATTTTTGTGCTTCTTCTAATGTCACTCATAATATCTAATCATTTATAACATAACTGTAGTATAACTAAGGCCTTTTTCCTGAGAAATAAATTAAGAATTTCACAAAGCAATACTGAAAACATTAAACAGGGACTTCCCCGAAACTTCACCAATCAGAAACGTTATACCGCGTTACCGCGTGACGGAATGATAAACCGGGACTTCCCCGATTTTCGTTTTCGCCCAAACAGAAAACGCACGAACGAAAGACGGAAATTGATACAGAATACGTACAGCATTTAGCGAATTGGAGGTTCAGAACCGTATTTTGTATTTTTTTATTTATATTCGACGTTATAAAAACCAGGGTTGGTCTGAATTAATTCACATGATTTAAGTCTTGACTTCTTTTTATAAAAGTCATGACTTTTTCCCACCCTGACAAAAACTAAACCTTGAAATATGTGCGTATGTCTTTGCCGATACGATATATCGGTATCGGTATATCGGCATATAAAATATCGGTATCGGCCGATATATCGTATCGGCAAAATAAAGTCATATCGTGCGATCTCTAATTTTTTTTTTAATTTTTAGTACATCTAAGTAATAAAAGCTTGATTTTAAAAAGTATTTTTTACAAGATTTTATTACATGCCTTTAGGTCATTTATTGATAATATCTTAACAACTGGTAAGTTTTTTGGGATTATTTTGCTTAAGATTATTCTTTGTATTGTAACATTTAGAATCAAGAAAAATTTTGATGAAAACAAAGAATATTTTTTTAGTTTTGTTCAGTATTAAAAATAGTCTGTCTCTTTTCACAAGAAAACCTTAAAAGCCTTGTAGGCACGAAAGTTCCTTTATTTAGAACAGTTATTAAAATTAAAAATATTTATTTTTAGGCTTGTTTAGGTTTTAAAATGTTAGGTACGTATTGATAATAAAATTTATTTAAATAAAATTAAAAAGCCCATGGTCTTTGAAATTATACCCTATCATGGTCGTTTATTATTGCAATAGTTTGGAAAAATTTATAGTGACTGCTATAATGTAGTGCCTTAGATTTTTTAGCACAAACACACATATCCATTAGACCATTTTATTAAATCAAGATTAAATTAAAAAACGGGGTATTACATATTAAATTTGTGCTGTGTCATAGACTGCTGGTTTATGATTTCAGCGGCTTTCACTATGGTCATACTATAGTATTTCTCGTACCCAGATCAAATATACGGCAGATACTTTCTATTTTTATTTACCCATATCGTGTTTTTATACGGTAAATTGAAACAATTTAAATATCGGCAAGGTTATTTATTTGTGATGTTCTGCTTTAAATTTTCTATTTTATATGTATTTGGATGGTTACGTTAATTTGAAACCGTGTTCGCGTTTAATTATATTATTATGTTGTTTGCGTTACTAGTTTGGATCACATTTTAGTTTTGACAAATAATTCCTTTTTAAACGTTGGTCCACAGTGGCTCTAGAATAGGGAGCGATAAGGGTTTCTGTAATATTGAACCAGTGTCACAGGTAGGAGTAGTCTGTGCCAGTGTGCTGCTGCTATCAAGCAGTACTATAGTCGGGAGATTTATTATTCGTCCACTTGTAATTTTTCAAAGATATAGATAAAACTTCTACATTATATTTAGTAAAATTTTAAAAATAAGCTAACAGATATCTCTTTTCCCGAGAAATAAAAATAACAATAACTCTTTATATTTATCAGGATCCCTTGGACAAAGAAGACAAAAGAAAGATAATTTGATAAAATATTGGCGAGCGAAATTATTCGTCCACTTAAAAAAATATTAAAGATGTACATAGAATGTATTTATCTGTTCTTATGGTGATAAAAAATTCATAAATATAGATTCTAAATTATTTTTAATAGCAGTTTGAGACTCCGTGTCTGAAGCATACAGCAAATTTTCAAAATTTGTCGCAAATCATCAGAAGTGCCTCAAAAATCAGGCATTTGATAATAAAATTATATCAAGAAGGAAGATCTCAAAGAAACATAAGAAAAATTGTTGGAAGAAGCCGGTCAACAGTTGAATATATTATAAAAAAATATGAAACAATCCATACAACAAAAACCTTGTCAGGGGGGGGGGGGGGGGGGAGAAAAATTACTGACTTTTCGATAGAAACAAGAAGTACTAAGAAAAGTTGGTGAAAATCCGCAAGCTACTGCGACAGATACAGTGAAAAGTTAAGCCAATGATTACAAAAAGGTTATCAATGTAACAGTAATAAGAAACTTTTTAAGAAGCTAGGGTATACAGGCACGAGTTGGTCGAAAGATGCCATTAGTAAATAATAAAAATAAGAAGAAGCATCTCGAGTTTGATCAGAGGCATTTTGACAAAAATACTGAGTACTGTAAAAACATCATATTTATATACTGACGAAATAAAAATTGAGTTGTTTGGTAAAATAGAAAAAGGGTTTGGTGTACAGAAAGCGCGGGGAAGCCTACAAACCCAAAAAATTTAATTCCATCGGTAAAGCACGGAGGGGGCCGTTCTAATCTGGGGGTGTATGTCATGGCATGGAGTGGGCCACCTCCATTTTATTGACGAAACTATGGATCGGTTCGTCTACATGCATGGACATTTTAAAAAAGAATTTAAGACAAAGCGCGGAGAAAATGTGAATTGGAGACAATTTCTTATTTCAACACGACAACATCCAAAGCATACAGCGCTGGTCGTTAAAGAGTGGATACTGTATAGCGTACCAAGAGTGATGGAAACGCCACCGCAATCCCTAGATGTTAACCCGGTGGGAACCCAAAGAAAGGATGAAAGAACATAAAATTTCCAACAGAGGCGTTAAAAGCAAGATGCAAGAAGAATGGTCAAAAATTGAAGTAGGTTTTGTTATAAAACTGGTAGAGTCAATGCCTAACAGGTCACAACAAATTATAAAATCAAAAGGGTACCCCACACGTTATTAGTTTTGGCCTGTTTGGACGAATTTCGAAAAAAATGTTGGTGGACGAATAATTTTTCTCCCGAAATTATGTTTTATTGTTAATTATATTTTTGAAAGGCATTGTCTAGGTTAGACTTTATATTAGTTTTTACTACATGAATAGTTGTTTTTATTTTTGTAATGAAAAGCAAATAAACTTAAGCAGTTTTAATTTTATCCCAATTTTTTAAAAATTTTATAAGTGGACGAATAATTTATCTCCCAACTGTATATCCGTGTTAGTGATATCTAATGAATAAAATCCTCTTTGCTTACGTCACACAATAGAATATAGGCTTCTTTTTATCCCGATTGTATAGGTACTTTCTCATGGATACACAAATATATTGCTACAATCACCTGTCAACGGAGCTTAATACTGTGCGGTAAAGATGTAAAATGCTTGTAATCAACCGAGATGGTTTTCGCGAAATGTGATTTAGTTCATGCATATGTTGATAGACAGCGCAGGAGTATTTTTACATAGCTGTGTATCCATTTTGTTAATAAATATGGCGCTGGAGTATTTAAATTAAAGGGTGTCCCACTTGGCGAAGTAAGAGACAAGCAAGAAAACGCCACGAGCGTCACAGGCTTGAAGACATCACGCGTGCTCTGTCTCATTTTGGAATATTCCTGTTTTAGTTTCCAATTGATTGTGTGGATTTATTATTTATTAGTTTATATGTACAGTGGCATACATAAAGTTCGTATTATTTGGAAAAAAATTTCAATTATTATTTTTAAGAAAATTTTGGATATTCTTGATACGCACATTGTGCACGCCTAAAAAACGTTTTTAATGATTGTTGACAGTTGAAATCAAATATACAAAATGTCAAAAATTAAAACGAATATTTTTGGAACAAAAACTTTTTTGTACGGTGCATTGTTTGGATAAAATTAAAATAGAACATTGAAAAAACCCGGATTTTATCGACTTTTGCGAAATTTACACCTAATTTTCAGCTTTTGATTTGAGTTGTTCCAGAAATTTTTATTTTTAATATTTTTGTTCTAATTAACTTTAAATTTTTATAACGCCAGAAACTTATTTTATACATGCAGAAACTTTTATCATTTATTATTACTGTTTCGTTAAGGAACAACTCACTGTCGTGGTCTTGTACGGTTCTATTTCATGTCTGTGAAGTTGGCCCCAAAAGCAAAATTTATTAAAAATTAATGGAGTTCCGAGTTTCCTATGAAGAGTTCTAGAGTTCTATTTACTTTTTATTAATAGTTCAGTTAAGATAAAAGTAAAAACAATATTTTAAAAATGGGGGGCTAACTTCACGCAGCCCCCCATTATTGCAAAAACAAAAGTTTGGCCACAGTGCTTAATAGTTCTAAAGGAGGTTTACAGTTCTTTATGACTTTCGAGGCCAAAACTCTTAACAAAAAAATTGTATTATCTACATGTTTTGTGCTTTTTGTAAAGTAAAAAATTCAAAAACAAAATGTTATTATCTTTATGCAGAATTATGGCAGCTCTAACGGGAACCTATGAGTTTTGAACCAGAACTCTTGTTAAAAAATATGTCATGGGGGCCAACTTCACACTTTTTTAACAGTCAAAAATTTAAGTTGTAAACAACAAAATACCATTCTAATTCTACAGACCTGTAGACAGGGCCGGATTATCCATTAGGCTAAGTAGGCTATAGCCTAGGGGCCCAAGGCTTGCGGGGGGCCCTTGAAATTAATGCAATAGACTAAAATAAAAAGAAAAACCGGAAAAAAATACATTTACCTAATTAGGCCAACGTTGTAAAAAATTGTGAGACTGTACTTTAAAATACTTTTAAATAACGTGTACCGAATAGAGAGTGATTTAAGAGGTACCTACCTACTTAGGAAATGAACCCTTAAGCCAAAAACCAGATGTGGAGTGGATGGGATTTTTAAGAAATGGATGGTTTTGACCTGCTAAACGATTAATATTAAAGCGGATAGGACTAGATCAATATTTATATTTTCATTGCATTTAGATTTTAGATAACATTAAATTTAGTTACGAACCAGATCGGGTTTTAATCCAACGTATTTATCAAAACGGTATATAATATATTTTTACCATGGTATAATAATAAAAATCCAAAAATAATAATAACAAATACAATAATAACAAAACTATTCCTTCCTGCTAATATTTTTATCGATGGCAGTAACTAACTGTAGTGGGGAGCGATCATTTTCAACTTTAGAAAGGGTAAAAAGTCATAAAAGAAATTCATTAGGTGATGAAAAAACTAACGATCTTTCTTTATTGGCCATAGAAAGTGATCTTCTTAAAAAAATTCAAACTGAAAAAATTATTGAAAGTTTTGCAGCTCTAAAATCACGGAAACGAATATTTACTTGAATAAGGTACCAGTCAACACATACTATATTTTTTTTAATGAAGATACCCATGCTTTAATGTTTTTTGTCATTCTTATTATTTGATATGTATTATGCTTTTTTTTAATAAAGACATTTAAAAAGCAACCATTTTTGTTTAAAATTTTATGAAAAAATATCTAAAACAAAATGTATTAAATGGTCCAAATAGGGGCCCTAAATCAATTTTAGCCTAGGGCCCAATGCACCGTTAATCCGGCCCTGCCTGTAGAACTATTGCAGCACTAACGGGAACTCATGAGTTTTAAACCAGAACTGTTAAAAAATATTTCATGGGTGCCAACTTCACAATTTGTTAACACTCAAAAATTTAAGTTGGAAACAAAATATCATTCTAATTCTACAGAAATGCAGAACTATTGCAGCACTAATGGGAACTCATGAGTTTTAAACCAGAACTCTTGTTTAAAAATATTTTATTGAGGGTCAACATCACTTTTTAAAAAAGTGTACTTATGAGTATGCTGGGTAAGCCCATTAAGCTAGAAAGAGAGAGAGAGAGAGAGAGATTTTATTTATGTTATAAAACTAATACCTCGACTGTAATATGTAATGTAACAATAATAAAAATAAAAAAAATATTATAGAATATTTAAATAGAACAACTGCTCACAGGTACTTGAAAGATAGGATATGTGACTCTATGTTAATTAGATGTGTCATTTATTTTGCCTATTTTATCATCACCTTTGTGACAAGTTACTTGTTAATTATTCCTGTATGTCGTCTTTTAAATAAATAACAAATCTACACCCAGCTTTAGAATATGACATTTATCTCTCTTTCTCTCTCTCTCTGCTTAGGCGGCGTGAAACGGGAAATATTTTAGAATAGCTCATGATTTTAATAAACGTGCGTGCTCTGAATATGTATGTATAAATATAATTTAAAAAGCTACAAGGTTACTAGAAAATTCCAATATTCTCGACATGGGAGCGTCAAATACTACTACAAGAATGAAATGCAAAGAAGGATAATATGTTACATATTACTAAATAATTGATTATGATTTATGAATAATTTATTTACTATGTTTATTTACATTTTATATCGTGTGCGCTAGATGAATGAAAGACGTTTTATCCCAAACTTTGACCACTAGGCAAGCAACAGTCGGAATTTTACACATGTTCCCTTATGAGTCTCTGTCACTTTGTAAGAAAACAGAAATTTCTCTACAAAACAACAAAGATCCTGTACTGCACTCTGATGGTTTGTCTGTCATTTATGATGTCAACATGCAATGTGCACTGTTTTTCATGTAACTACGTCTCAGTTAATAAAAATCCGATATTGTGGCATTTTGCATTATAAAAAACCTTAGATTATGTAGGGAGGAATAGATGAAACTATCAGTAACACCAATGATTGGTGCTTGTACAAAAGTACCTATAACCTGTGGCCAAGGTTTTTTGAAACACACACAATTACTAAGGCTCTTAAAGAACCCGCATAAAAATATTCCTGAACTACCTGTCATTGTCATAATTTCAGAAAAAGAGAATAGAAAAAGTGACGATATCATCAACAAATAAAACGAGATGAGCAACAATTTTAAATATACAAAAAACAAGTAGGTACTTATAAAGATAAAAACACTTGATTCCTGATTATTCAAACAAGAATAATGTAAGACATTTTTCCTACTGGTCCTATTCCTAGATGGTGGTTTGTAGTTTACCTCCAACTGGGTTTCAGAAAATAAAAAATATAAAAAATGCCTGATTTGAAAACATTTTAGATGAATAAACAAACACGCATATAAAACTTTGTGCAACCGATTTAGTAGGCATAAAAAATTAAATTAAATAATACCTAGTTTCCTATGTCAGCGAGTTATTTTAAAATCAAGTGTACTGAATTAAATTAACTGAAGACCTTGACTTTAATAAAATAAAATTATGATGATACACTTTATTTAATAATGTTAATGTCCAAAGAAAAAACTTTGTTTTCAGGGTAATCTTTACAATGTTTGGATCATCTTATAAACTATATAAGTGTAATATAGTTCATATCAGTCAGGAATGGTAGCTTACGGTCACTTTAACATAAAAAGAGCTTAAGTTTAACCTTTATAATTTTTTTAGCATATGCTTCGAGGTTAATTATATATAGATAAGTGGCAAGGTAAAAAAATGCTGTAAAAATAAATTGTTTTTAAATAAATTGCATGCACTGGCGTTGCAAAAGACTGACTCTGGGATTGTATTGTTTTACTTGAATAAATTCATACTAGATCTTATCAATTTCAGTTCAGTTTAATGGAGTTAAAAAAGGAAATTTTCTTACAATGCTTTATTGCCGATGATTTCATGAGAACTTATTGTTTACTGCTCAGATTAGTATAATCAACTTGATAATCACAAATCAGATTAGGCTGAAGCAGGCTATATACTAAAGTTTTCAATAGTTAGAAAAATATTGTATTCTCAAATATTTATACCAAGCAATTATTATGTGTAGGTACCATTTTTACAATTTTCATTAAACTTATTTCTTGTTGTAAAAATACATTTTTTCCATAACAAATAAGTACTTCAAAGATATACCTATGAATTGAAGAAATATTTAATTCATAGTTTAAGGGTCTTAAAATGCATTTCGATTATGAATTAAGCTACAATTTTCTAATAGTCCATTAAAAAATATATTTTAAGACATTCTCCAATGGAAAATATAACTTTTTATTGACTACGACTATACACAGATATAAATCCACCATTAGAGTATGATTTACTACACACACAACTCTATTATATGGGTACCCCAAAATCCAATGCTTGTCAGTAAAGTATATTCGTTGCAGCTTAAAAACATTATTTGAATTCAAACCACTTACTCTCGCTGTCAAGTAAAGCTGCGATTTTTTAAAACTATGGCAGGGTTTGACTTAAAACTCAACACTTCACATACATTTGCTTATCCATAAACCTTTGTTGGATGTTAATTAGACAATTTAGTGAACTGCTGATGTAGCGAGTAGTTTAACACAAATAAAGGCTCTAAAATGGGTGGATCTGATGGGTAACATTGTAAACATACCTGTGTAAATGATGAGTTTTGGCTAGTCATCACTTTAGTAGTATCCAACTTTTCACATTATATTAATTCCCAAAAAAATTGACTCTTGGAAGTATGGCTTCTGAAAATAACGTTTGTTACATTGCCTATTGACCACACTGTAGATTTTAAATACTCTATTACCTTAAATTCCTTCAGCATCAACATTCAGTTCATGAACTACTGAGAAGTTATTTTTATAAAGGATACTTTGTTACAAAACTTTGATGATCCTATTGGAGTTACAAGTATGCTCTCCAAGCAGCAATTCTTGATGTGCATATAACACCGACCCAGCAGTACTGTTAAATAAATATAATAAATAATATTGTCGATTTTATACACCAATTTTAATGGATCAGCCCAGTCCTCAAAACCATCATTAAATATGGAAGAAACCAATAGTTTTAAATAAACCACTTCGCGACTAAAACTGAAGTAACATATTGACTTAACGTTTTATTTTCAAAACAGCTCTAGTAAAATATTTAAAAAAATAGAACACTAGTTCTCAGTATTTGGGAAAAACATACTTTAGTACGTCGAGCTACGACTATTAAACTCCATCTTGTTTTGTTGGTAAATTAGATTTCACTTTGACATTTCGTGTAGTGACATCTGTAGGCCGATAGTTTAAACTATCCTCTATGATCCACACCGAAGTACTCAGTTTAAGAAATCCGTTTAGTTCTACTCCTATCCGAGAGATGGCACTACTATGCTTACTAGGTACCTACAATTTGTTAAAAGTAAAAATGACGAATTGGAGGAATAAGGCTAATTTCGATAAAATAAATTATGTATCGTTTACGTTAACAAAATTCCTCTGCCAGGACCACGTTACCCAAGACATTAAATCTGGAAAGGTTTCCAAATTTAATTCTCAATTCAAAATGTTTAAAAAACTTTATTTTCCAATACAAAGTAATAAAATTCATGATAGCCTACTACTGACCAGTGTGATTCTTAGAACCTACCCCAGGGGTGGGAAAAAATTTAGGGGTGGCTTATCAGGTTACCAGGTTAATAAAAATCTTCCTCAAGCATGACACGATCCGAAGCAATTTTTTTCAAAAATATTATTTTCCAATGTTAACTGTTGAAATTCATGATAGCCTACTATTGCAGACCAGTGTAGTCGTTCTTAAAACCTATTCTAGGGGTGGCTAAACACATTTTAGGTGTGGCCCAACCCAGCCCAACCCAACCTGGCGTCGCAAGTTAAGAAAATTCTTCCTCAAGCACGAGATTATCTAAGGCAATTTTGTTGAAAAACATTCTTCCCCAGTGTTATGTGCTGAAATTCATGATAGACCGTATTTCTTAAAACCAATTCTAGGGTTGGGTAAATAAATTTTAGGGTGGCCCAGGTCATCCCTGGCGTCACAGGTTAACAAAATTCTCCGGCAAGCACGATACCTACTATACAAGGCAATTTTGTTGAAAAATATTCTTTCCCAGTGTTTAGTGCTAAAATTCATGATAGCCTACTATTGACCAGTGTTGTAGTTCTCAATACCTATTCGAGAGGTGGCTAAATAAATTTTAGGGTTGGACCAGGTCATCCCTGATGTCGTGTCGCAGGTTAACAAAATTCTTCCGCAGGCACGACACTATTCAATTCAATCTTGTTGAGAAACATTCTTTCCCAGTGTTAGTTGCTGAAATTCATGATAGCTTACTATTAACCAGTATAGTTCTTAAAACCTATTCTAGGGGTGGCTAAATAAATTTTAGGGGTGGCCCATGTCATCCCTGGCGTCGCAGGTTAACAAAATTCTCCTGTAAGCACGACTGTATCCAAGGCAATTTTGTTGAAAACTTTCTTTCCCAGTATTAAGTGCTGAAATTCATGATATTGGCCAGTGTAGCCTTAAAACCTATTCTGGGAGTGGCTAAATAAACTTTAGGGTGGGCCCAGGTCATCCCTGACTTCGTAGGTTAACAAAATTCTTCCGCAGGCACGACACTATCCAATACAATTTTGTTGAAAAACATTCTTTCCCGGTTTTAAGTGCTGAACTTCATGATAGCCTACTATTGACCAGTGTAGTTCTTAAAACCTATTCTAGGGGTGGCTAAATAAATTTTAGGGGTGGTCCATGTCATCCCTGGCGTCGCAGGTTAACAAAATGCTCTCGTAAGCACGGCAAGGCAATTTTGTTGAAAACTTTCTTTCCCAGTATTAAGTGCTGAAATTCATGATAGCCTACTAAATGGGCCAGTGTAGCCTTAAAACCTATTCTAGGACTGGCTAAATAAATTTTAGAGTTGTCCCAGGTCATCCCTGATGTCGTAGGTGAACAAAATTCTTCCGCAAGTACGACACTATCCAATCCAATTTTGTTGAAAAACATTCTTTCCCGGTGATAAGTGCTGAACTTCATGATAGCCTACTATTGACCAGTGTAGTTCTTAAAACCTATTCTAGGGGTTGCTAACTAAATTTTAGTTTTAGTAAGCACGATGCTATTTAAGGCAATTTTGTTTAAAAACATTATTTCACAGTGATAAGTGCTGAAATTCATGATAGCCTACTACTGATCAGTGTAGATCTTAAAACCTATTCTAGGGGTGACTAAATAAATTTTTGGGGTTGCCCAGGTCATATAGCACATTAATTTAAGTATATTTTCTTAAATAGTTACTACTTTTGGTAAAATATAAACGATAAACCTGATAAATGTTAAACTTATTCGTATTAAGTATTAAGTACCTACTTAAAGAAGAATATTAAGAAACTGTCCAGCGTATTTGACTATTTGCATATCTTGACCATAAGCTATTTAAGCGAAATGTCATGATTGATATTAAATTTTAGATCATTTGCTTAGTGTAACTAATAAAGACGAATATATTAAAAAATTACCATTTTATAAAACAAAAAATATATAATTTCATATGCAGTTTTATAAATAGATAAATTTTAAATTTATTCTGGCTGCACCGCCCAAAATTGCCAAGGCTGACAATTATTTTGACCTTAAAAAATACAAGGTACTTAGAAATAACGTGGTAAGTACTTTCTTTTAAGTTTAATAGGCACTGCAGCGAAAATCTACAATGACAATTATTTTCGAGTCATTCCGAGGTCAGTAAGTAGAATGCATTGAAATAACAAGTTCCCTGTTCAATATTATTTAATGTCAGTGGGAGACCTTAACCATTTCCAACCAGGAACTTTCACTATTTGTTGATTTTTTATAAATTTTGTCTTTCCTACTCTATAACCGGTCCATAGGCGTAGGAATTACAACTTTCCTTAAAGCATGAAATCTGTTGGCCCACCCCCCATCAGTTATTATTGTAAAAAAATTATTTACGCTTCTAACTTCGCTGGAAATTTTAAAGTTTTATATCTCTGTTGCTACTTACGTGACCCATGCCAAGCTCAGCGGTTTTAATAGGAATGTTTTGGTAAAGACAAAAAAATGTTTTGTAATTTGCCCAAAAAGTTGGAATTTTGTTGCGACCCCCTTGGAAAAAAAATGAACACGGTTAGGTATTTTATTTATTATTTTTTCTAAACAAATTTTACATAATTTTGTCGAACATTTTTAAATTTTGAGAGAAATAAATGTGTTTGGTAGAAAGTTATAGTCATATGAATTTTTTAAACCTAAAATATAATTAAAAAAAAATTCAAATGCCTATAACTTTCTACTAACACAATTTTTAATCTTCAAATTAAAAAATTTTCGACAAAATTATGTAAAATTTTTTTGAAAAAATATTAGAGAAAATACCTGAACGTATTCATTTATTTCCAGGGGGGAGGGCGCAGCAAAATTTCAACTTTTTTTCTCAACTTGGCATGGGTTTGATAAGTAAGTAGCAACAGAGATAAGCAACTTTAAAATTTTAAAAGCCGCCACTTGACTGTTTCTAACAGAACAACAAGGGGCGCGCTCCGTATGCTGATGCATCCCTTCACTGTCCGGCTACAAAAGCCTAGAACAACCCACTTCTCTCGCTCATTCATACCTAGGGTATCCAGATTATGGAATAAATTACCTGCAGATGTTTTCCCTTCTCCTCCCAACCTCCAATCCTTCAAATCCCGTGTCAATTTTCCTTCTTGTTATAACGCCTATTATTGCTGTAAGAAAATATTAATAAAGCTGTTTTTATATGTCATGCTTTAGTCTTCACCGTCCTCTGAAAATCTGCCCCCCCCCCCACCGCGGCAACCCATGGAACAAAAAGCTGGCGTGGCCACACCGAACACAATTATGATTTTGATTTGACATAAAGAATTATCTTTAGGATCTTTTTTTTTTGGATTTGTCAGAAAAATCAGTTTCAGAAATAATAGAGAATTTTTTTTGCATTCCAATTTTTTTAAATCAAAAAAATACGAATTCACATACCTGTCCTATTATTTTAGTCCCTCTTACCTGCTGTTAAGTATTCACTGTAAAATTTTCAATTTTAAGTACATTTTTCTGTACCTATATACCCATTTAGTACTCCACTGGATTTTTTTTCTAAAAAGGCGCGTAAACAGCAAAATATTTGAAAAACAATAGAGATATAATGCTCATGCGATAAAATTATGCTAGTATCTTTTTAAATAAAGAAAATACAAATCTTGCAAGAAATATCTGGATACTACGTATGCACGACGCTTCCAAAATGATAAGATGAGATGGTAAGCCTAAGCAGCAGTAATAAGGAAGAATGATGAATTACTGATAAATTTCTGAATAGTATTTTTGGTGCATAGAACGTAGAAATTAAAATTTGTTTACACTTGGTAATTAATTTCTTTTATTATTGTTATTTTTGCAAATATCCGCCAATTATTAACTTTTAACATAAATGCGGAAAAACAGAGCGCAAGTGTGTCAATTATATCTTATATGGAAACGCGTTACGCGCCGAATTATAATTTTGTACGGCGTTGTCAGTTACTATTAATTAAAATTCTTTTTGATAATAATGCTGCAGTTTAAAAAAATGATATAATATACAGGAATTTTCTTATTTTAAAAACAAGTCTACACACTTATAGAAATACAACATTTTTTAGAAATAAATAAATTTGTAAAGCTAAAGTGTTTTAGGAAAAGTTTTTTTGCTGTAATTGTTGCATTGTGGAAAAGTGGTAAGGTTTACATCCATATCACGTTTTTGGAACCTGCAATACAATCCTAAAATATGACCTGAATATGCACTCTTATCGTCTAAGCTCAGTCCAAGAATTCTTACCAAACGTCAAGACGCAGAGAATGCAATTTTTAGAGTGGTTTATGGATAATTTGTATTTGAAAAAACCTTTTCTACTGACGAGGCATGGTTTTAGCTCTCTGATTATGTAAATTATCAACAAATGAGAATGTGGAGTTCTGAAAATCCACCTTTCTTTATAGAGAAGACTCTGCATTCACAGAAAGTTGGCGTGTGGGCGGCCATATCGAAAAGAGGGTCAATTAGACTGATTTTTTTAAGGGACTCTCATGCTCTCAATTCGGCGCGATACCGTAATACAATTTTAGAAAATTTTGTAAACGCATTAGACGATGAAGAGATGCGACAAGGCTACTTCCAGCAGGATGGCGCACCAATTCACGTAACTCTTGATAATTTTTGAAAGAAGTTTTCGAAGACTGAATCATTAGTCGTAATATGCCAGTCAGGTGGCCACCACGGTCCTGCGATCTCATGCCGTGCGACTTTTTTATGGTCACACATTAAAAACTAGGTTTTCAAAACCCCTTGTTGAAAATTTAGAAGACCTGCAGGCTAGAGTTACAAATAAATTTCAGGAGATTAACCACCACGGGCTCACCAATGTTCTTGATGCTGTAAAAAGTAGAATGAGAATATGTTTGGAAGTGGAAGGTGGGCACTCTCATTTAATTTAAATTTATAATTTTTAGGTTCTTTGTTGTATGTGTGTTTTATTATACAAGGCAACGATAATGACAGTAATGTAATTTTCGTAAAAATAAAAACTTCAGAACTCAACAGTTTTATATTTCATTCACCTATACCTTTTACCTATGTTACCTTTCAACATATAATAATTCAAGAGATGCGTGATGGATTCCACGGCATACTTTGAGCATGTATTTTTGATCTCACGTTATTTTAAACTTCTAATTTTGTCTATAATCATCTTGGAATTATTTTTTCTTTTATCATAATATTAACTTTGAAGCGTAAATTTTAACATCAAAATTAAAAAATTGTCTTAAAAGTTAGTGCTCTAATTTCAAGTCTAACAAATAGTAAGTACTCATTACAGAAATCTCAGGGTCTTTAAAATTGAGTAGTACCTACTTTTATCGTGATAATTGCACCTTATTAATCACAGTTATCTAATAAATGCCTTTGCCTTTTGTGAAATTTACTTTATCACGAAAGGGCAGAAGCAGAATTTTTAAACTGTAATATGTGTTAGTGTAGGTTATCCTTTAGGCCCCCAAAGCAGAGTAATTCCTGCAACAGCCACTCGGAACAAATCATTTTGAAGGTAGACCTGCTGATTTGAATTTCGTAATTTTTATTAGATCTGACTGATTTAAATTTGCTGCAACAATAACTTATTATTGTTGCCATGATTACTAATGTGGTAAAAATTTTGCCAAAAAATTGCGAAATTAATTTTTTTCGTATTAATTTCTGTTTAACTAAAGGCACCCATTGTTTCCGAAAGCTACGACTCTGCTGAAAATGTCTTCCGGAGAATAAAATCAATAAATTCGGTGGCATGAAAGTGCTGTAAAATAAAATTTACACGTACTGGCAACAATGTTTATTTTACTAAGTATGTGTACTCGAGATTAGCGGCAACCGCCAGCTGATTGGAGAATGTTCCCAGCAAGCGTGGCATTTAGCAGGCAACAAAAGGTGTTTCTCGTCATATAGTTCACCGTTCTTGTACAGCGAATGATTCAAGTCGCGAGTGTTCACCCTTAGCCACATATTGAGCCATGACTTCATTAGAGAAAATCAAAGAACTTCTGCGTGAAAGTCAACAGGATCATATTTTGAAGTTTTGGGACGAACTCGATGAAAATGAGCGCGAAAGTTTTCTAAAACAACTGTCAACAATCCGATTCAAAGAAGTGAATGAGCTTTTCAAGAAAGCATTGCAGTCGCTTACCGAGGATGTTCAAAAACTTGATGCCCGTATGCATCCCATTCCTGCTGAGCAGTTCGGATGCGAGAAAAATGCTGACAAGGAAGAACTGGAAAGTTACAGGAGTATTGGTCTAGAAGAAATTTCCAAAGGAACTGTAGCGGTGCTTTTGCTTGCTGGCGGCCAGGGGACCAGACTCGGAGTAACCTATCCCAAAGGAATGTTTTCTGTTGGGCTACCTTCGGGTAAAACACTATTTCAAATTCAAGCTGAAAGGATTCGGAGAGTTAACAACCTAGCCAAAGAAGAAACTGGAAAAAAGGGAAACGTCATATGGTATATTATGACCAGTGGCCCTACCAATGCAACCACCAAGAAATTTCTGGATGCCAACAACTATTTCGGACTAAACAAAGATGATGTTAAGTTATTCCAGCAGGGATTACTCCCCTGCTTTGATTTTAATGGAAAAATCTTTTTAGAAGACAAGAGTCGTGTAGCTCTAGCTCCTGATGGCAATGGAGGCATTTATAGGGCATTAGCTGATAACCATATTTTGGAAGATATGGAGAAACGGGGTGTTAAATACGTTCATGTTTATAGTGTTGATAATATTCTAGTAAAAGTGGCTGATCCGGTATTTATCGGATATTGCGTTAAAAAGAAGGCTGACTGTGGGGCCAAAGTGGTAAGCAAAGACGGACCCAATGAGGCAGTGGGAGTTGTTTGCAAAGTTGATGGAAAGTACCAAGTGGTTGAATATAGTGAAATTACCGAGGAAACCGCAAACCTTAGATACGCTTCTGGAAAATTGGTATTTAGAGCTGGAAATATTTGCAATCATTTCTTTACAACTGATTTCCTGCAAAAAATTGCAAAACAATACGAACCAGAGTTGAAACTTCATGTAGCCAAAAAGAAAATTCCTCATGTCACCAAGGAAGGGGATTCAGTCAAACCTTCAGAGCCCAACGGCATCAAAATCGAAAAATTTGTTTTTGACGTATTTCAGTTTACGGACAAATTTGTCACTTGGGAAGTGCCGCGTAATTATGAATTCAGTGCTTTGAAGAATCCAGATAGTGCCCAGAAAGACTGCCCATCGACTGCTAGAAGAGATCTATTACGATTACATAACAGTTACATTGTAAATTCGGGGGGAATTGTGAGGGAGGATGTTGATGTTGAGATATCACCGTTATTATCGTACGCTGGAGAGAACATAGAATCGAAAGTAAAAGGCAAGCACTTTGACACAACAACTATTTTACTGTCTGAAGAAGAAGCCGATCAAGGTTACATTAACCGAGTTATAAATGGGAAATCATAGATAATGAATATTATACAATATTAGCAATATTTTGCCCAGAGCACTTTTACTTAATCTTTCTTTAAACAATTATAAGTTTACTGTTATTTATTAATATCAGCTCCTAATAGAAATCGTTGTTAGTTAATGCAATATTGGGTTCGTCCAATGAAAAGTATCTTAATTAACAATACGTGAGATTTTTAGTACTTAATTTTGGCATTATTCTTAAAGTGATATCTATGTGTATAAGTACAGAAAAGACATAATTTATTTTTGATAAAATTTCTATTTTTCCCATATATTGTATGTACATAATGTTGTAATTTTTGTAAATTTGTATTATTGGTGAAAGGTAATAAAAAGCATTTTGTTTATCATTTCGTGCTTTTTTGTCACATTTTCTGTACATAAAAAAAGTATTACGATGCCTATATAGGTTTTTATTCACTGGAATTTGGCATAATGTTGATTTGACCTATAAGAATGTTTCATTTAGAAATAGTTTATGCTAATTTACCGTTAATGTCAGAAATCTTGGCATTAAGAATGTCCTTCAGAATTATTTAATAAGCAACTTTATAAAGAATTCTATCAAAAAGTTCTATCGTTTCATTTTTGTGTAATATTTTGATATTGTTTCTAGGAATTTAAAGTGCAATGCAATTTCAAACCAGGCAATATAATAATTACTAACAATAGCAAAAATATTTGTAAATGATTTATAGCTAAGTTAGTGGATTAGGTAGATAAATATTGGGTAAAAACTCTTTCTTTACTTAGATAAAACACAAAAAAAGACTGACCCAGCGATCCAACTTTAAATATTTTTGAATTGTGAAATTTTTTACTTCCTGAACGTCCTCTACGTTTACCAGTCGCTATTAGGGAGTTTCTGCTTGCGATTACCGTAATTTTTTTAAACACAAAGATCCCGACATATCCACATACAATATTGTAAAATGTAAATATACATATTACAACTGCAATAATTTAAAAAAGTGGTAGCACGGGTATAGAAGAACTAAAGTCATTTATATACCAGGTGTTTACCTAAAAAATTTAATTTCTTCAAGCTTTTTAGAGAAAATGTAAAAAAAAATAATAAACAAATTTGCCACTGCCATAAGGAAAATTGTTTTCAGCAAAATGCATAAAAATAATATCGATTAATTATCAAGAAGAATACGTGATTTCACTTTATATAAGTGAAATCACTTATTAAAGTACATTTTTCTGGGTAACTAAGTGATGAAATCATTTTTTTGTGCATTTTGCTGAAAACAATTCCCTTTATAGCAGTGCCAAATGCCAAATTTGTTTATTAATTTTTACACTTTCCCTCAAACGTTTTAAAGAACATTAAAGTTTTAATTATAATTTTTGGGCAAACGATTGGTCTGAGACATCTAGGGCTTTTTGTTGTACTATGTCCCTGCTATCATCTCTTAAAACTAGTTCAATCATATCATACCCTTTTCACTCAGGATCTGTCATTTTCAAAATTAAACAATTGTCTTCCCATGCAGTGGGCAAAAAATTTTGTTTTCAGCACCATCCAGTACTGAGATTTTTGCTTTTTATAGACCGCCTACCGGCGGTCTATATTTTTTTTAGTTAGCGATACGGATACGATGGGCTGTCTATTCTCGATCATCAGTCCAAAGGAGTGTGATATCTTCCTTAATACAATGCTCTAGAAACACGAAATTTTCAGTGCATGACAATGATGACAGCGCCGACATTATAGGCCCCTCGGAGGGGGGGGGGTGCAATTGGGCGGTCTACACCCTAGCTAAGAATTCTGCTAACTGCTAGCATTAATTGCACGTTATTTTGGCATCTATCATATTCCAAGACGGCCTATTCTTCTTATAAACAGGTTTGTACACATGATCACATTAATACCCACCCAGAATCCTGTCGATGCAGTTCTTGTTTATCTCAAAAATATTTTGGAGGCTGCAATAACATAACCTTTTTCTTTTTTTTTTCTTTCATCTTTCATCAAGATAACTGAACTCGGCTAGATCTCGGCAACAAAGAATTTTAAAATTAAGGTTTTATTCTTTTTTGATCTGGTAATTACTAGTATTACCACATAACTGCATTAAATCATAAAGATATTTCAAAGTAATACCATTCTCTCTGAAGCAAAGTGGTTACATAAATTTCATTTTCATAAAGTTCAACGTCTTCTGTTTCGTAATTTTTTCTTTATTTAATCCTGTCCAACTATGAAAATTTGGGTGTCTAGACATATTTCATGTACAGTTTAGTATTATTGCTTAAGGTGTTTTAACTTCAAATTAAGTTTGTTCAGGTTCCTTAAGAGAGGAAGCTTAACTATAGTATGCAGACCGTCAACCGGCCCTCGTTATTTTTTTATTTTTTCGGACTGATGATTAAGAACAGACTGCCCTCCGTATATACATCCATAGATACACAGATACATACGTACAAACACCTATAAAAACAGACCCTGAAAGAATTGGTAAATAAGAAAAATAGTACGTATGTATATAATAATTCCAAATAAAGATAGGTTTTGATTGAAAAAAAAATTGTATCCAAACCAACTTTGAGAATTTTTTAAACCATTTTTCGAAATTACATTTAAAAAAAAAACATGATTTTAAAAAGTACATTTCTGCAAACATTGTTTCGAAAAACACTTCGAATATTCATATTAAAAACAAAACACATTTTTAAAAATAATTTACTACAGAGTAATTTAGAAGAACTATGTTTTCTAAAAAATATATTTTCGGAAAATGTATTTTTAAAAGATTTTTAAAAAAATATATTTTTGAGAACATTTTGTAGATTCACTTCCATTCATCCACTTTTCGGAAAAATTTATTTTTTTAGAGACATCCTTTCGATATAAATTTTTTTCGGATATTAATTCTTTAAAGCAACGGCTTTTTGAAAAAGTAACTGAGGAGAAAGTAATATACCAAACCTAAGAAAACCTGATTAAACCCAAAAAAGGAGGCTTTAGGCCCAGAATACCTTAACCCAGAATACCTTATACAAAGGTATTCTGGGCTTTAGGTTTGTTCAGGATCTTTTTTCGTCTTTTTTCATTAACATTTTCTAAGCTACTTGAGTTCATAATTTAATTTTCTAAATACTGGTTTAGAAAAAATATATTTTTGGACAATGTATCTATTTTTTTAAAATTATTTTTAGAAGACTTTTTGAAAAAAATGTCCTTTTGAAATAAGTGTTTTCGAGAAAATATTTTGTTAATCCGTTTTCAAAAAAGCATCTTTGAAGAAGCTGTCAGGACATTTTTGAAAAATTTTGGTTTGATTGGGTAAATATCAGTATTCAAAAAAAATTTTTGAAAAGTTTCGTTAATCCGTTTTCGAAAAAAATTACTTTGAAAATCCAAGCAAACTACATAGGAAAATTAAAGAATACTTTCAATTCGAATTTTTGTTTCGTATAGATGATGGAAAATTGCCTTTATTTATCCACCACCTTTATTTTAACTTTATACTAGAAAACTAGTTTACTTAATGTATGATAATCTATGTTACTTTTTAATACCGAAAAAATTTTATCAAGTGCAAGCTATAACACAATGCCAAATTAGAATTTTGAAAAACGTGTTCCTTACATCGTGGAAAATATTTTTTGCCGAAAATTGTTTTCTTTAAAATCAATTGTTCAGCAGTTATAACGAATTAAACAATTAAATTGTTTATAACAATTGATCGCGCTAGAGTTTTTCAATCCTGATAATGTTGGCTCAATCTACACCTAAATCTCAATGCTCATGATTTTTTTTAGAATTTCTTGAGTGATCCTTTTGGTGATAAGGGTGGGGGCCAGCGTTTTTCCCCAAAAAATATTTAAAAAAATGCATAAAAAATATATCGTATATATATTGTTGAATTCGTGCTTCAGTAAGCTTTCATTTGACATCCTACACGATGCCCTTGAAATTTTTTTTATATTTCTCGATTTACCCCCTGAAATTAACCACCAGAATCAAAATTCAACTTTTTATACTTCACGTCTATAATTGGGCCACCACACTCTATCTCTGTGCTAAATTTCAAATTTTTACGTCGAATAATTTCAGAGAAAATCGCCTGTGACCGACGGACGGACGGACGGACACCGAAACCGAAGTGATTCTATAAGTTTGGCTTGGGTTTGCCAACCCAAACTCTAAAAAGGTATGTCCTAGTTTTGCTTTAAACATCCTTGATTAGCTCATATGGTTTGAAAAGTGAATAGACGTGACAGAGAAAGTAAAATAAGACAGAAGAGTATTATTGAAAAGGAATAACAACTTACTTTCCTCCGCGATCAATTTTCTTAATAAACGTGACTTAAGAAAACTAATGTGACACTTCCTATTGCTATCCCTGATATGAAAAGATAAGTATTTATATTTATAAGGTACTTGAAGGCAGTGTCGTAGCTAGGACAGGGCAACCGAGACCCCCGCCAGGGGAGCAAGCTCCGTGGGGCGCAAAAATCGCAAATCGCAATCTGACAAATCGCGCTCGGGCCACTTGGAGCTACGTTCATCAGACCAAAACCACGCCACTTGACCTGAACCCTGATATGTGCAATACAGCCGTGTTTTTTTTATAGATATTCATTCTGTAATCTTCGGTAAAGATTTGATATGTTGATTGTTGCAGTAGCGGATTTAGGGGGGTGCGCAGGGGGCGCCCCTTGAAGCCTTGTACGAAAATTATTTTAATAGCGAATTTTATAAAAAAAATATTGTAACATAAACATTAACCATTCTTACATATTCTACTAAAAGTTATAAACAAAAACAAACAGTTGCCGTCTATGTAAGATATTTGAAATGAATTGTACCACAAAAATTTGAATATAGATCAATACTAATATGTTATACTCGTATAAAAAATGCAAGCCTTTTTGGTATTTTTGATTTACATGCTCTTTGATTGTTTCCGAAAACATTTCTTACACATCTCACCGCGATTTTATCAAAATTTGCTACGGATCGTTTTGACTTTACGAAATTACCAAACAGTGACATTGTTTTGAAAGTAAATTTTTTCGAAAAACAGTTTTTTTTGGAAAACGGATTAACGAAACTTTTCAAAAGTATTTTCTCCGATACATATATTTCAAACGTACAATTTGTCAAAAATGTCCTGACAGCTTATTCAAAGATGCTTTTTTGGAAACAAATTTATGAAATATTTTATAAAAAACACGTATTTTGAAAGTACATCTTTTCAAAAATGTCTTCAAAAAATAATTTTTAAAAAGTAGGTACCTACAATTTCCGAAAATATATTTTTTCAAACAGTATTTAGAAAATTAAATTATGAACCCTAGTAGCTTGGAAAATGTTAAATAAAAAAAGACGAAAAACGACACAACATAAACGCACCTTTATTGGGTTTGATCAGGTTTCTTTAGGTTTGGTATGTTACTTTCACATAAACTACTTTTTCAAACAGCCATTGCTTAAAGAAATTAATATCCGAAAAAATTTTATTCGAAAATGATGTTTTCTAAAAAAATGTATTTTGAAACGTGCTTTAAAAAAATTTGAAAAATTGGTTTTAGAAAAATTGTACTTTGGTAAGTACTTGTCTATCCCCCCAAATGAGTAGAAGGCATAAATAAAAAATACAACAATATTTACACTTTCATATTCATCAAACAATTTGTTCTGTCGCGTGTAAGCCAAGATGACCAACTGTTTTTTTAACAACTATTTCTTTTGATGTTAAATGAAGTACATTTTTTCGAAAAACAGGTTCTTCGAAAGATGCTTTTTTGGAAATGGATCTACAAAATTTTATCGAAAATATAAAAAAAAAGAATCTTTCAATAATACATTTTCCGAAAATATATTTTTTAGAAAACATAGTTTTTCTAAATTTCATTTACAATTACATTTCCTTGTGTAGGTATGCTATGTTTCTCTGTAGTAATTTACTTTAAAAAGTGTTTTGTTTAATATGAATATTCAAAATCTTTTTTGAAACAATGTTTTAAAAAATGAACTTTCTAAAAAGATGTTTTCTTAAAAAAAAGTTCGAAAAGTGGTTAAAAAAATTCGAAAAATTGCTTGCCGAAAAAAAGTTTCGAAAACATCCCTAGTTTTCCAATAAGTATATTCGAAAATATATTTTCGAAAAAACGTGCTTTTAAAAAATTGGCATATACCAGTCCAAATGGACAGAAGGTATAATAAAAAAAATGCTAGAATTTTAGTAAGGTCTGTTTTCGCAAGAACAGGATTAGATATTTCGTACATTATGAAATAGTGTATATTTCTTAGAACCCTAATCAATAAAGAAATAATGTACCCTCTAGACGAAATTCTAAGTCCGCCCCTGAATTGTTGAAACCAGTAAAATCATTAATTAAAAATGTATAAGACTTCATTGGAGAGGGTGCAAAATTATGGAGCTTGCCCTGGGCGCCATAGTTCCTAGCTACTATACTGGAAAAGATAAGTATTTATATTTATACGGTACTTTAAGGGAATTAAATTATGAAAACAGATTTAAATTGACATATTGCTGTTCATAGCTAAACAAGATTATCTTAAAATATATTTGCTATCATTTTTCTTAAATAAACACTTAAAAATTTTCATACTTCTTAAACTGATCGTCTTTTCACACTCCCACTCGGGGAGGTAACAAAGAGGCAGCGTAGGATAGCGCGAAACCAAGGGTTTACAGCCCCTGGGGGTGCAAGCTCTGGTTGTCGTATTACTGAGGACCGTGGTTCGGAGCCCACGTTAAACTGCATGACCCGGGGCCAATACACTAGCTTGTAGTGCCAACGTAACAGTAGCGGCTAGTGAGATTTTAAAGTTGTATATCTCGGTTGCTAGTTACGGGACCCATGCCAAGTTCAGGGATTTAATAGTGAGCCTACTAGGAATACTAGAGAAAAAATATTTTGTAATTTGCAAAAAGAGGTAAATTTTTACTGCGCCCCCATTCTGCCCCCCCCCCCCCCTCGTTACGGGCCTGCATCTGTCACAGGCGATTTTTCCTGACACTATTCGGCGTAAAAAATTGAAATCTAGCACAGAGATAGAGTGTGGTGGCCCAATTATAGACGTGAAATATTAAAAGTTGAATTTTGATTTTGGGGGTTAATTTAAGAGGGTAAATTGGGAAATGGAAAAAAATCTCTTCTCGGATTGATGAGTCTGGCTTGCCTGAGACGTCGGATTTAAAGATCTCCTTACTTCTGCACAACGGGCAGACAAATAATAAAATAGCAATATGACCGACCTATTTTAAATACAGTGGTGCGATGTAATTATTTTTATTTGGGGAGCGGATTATTCCCGGATGTGCTGCCTCTGGTATCCAGTCGCCGCCGAAGCATATCAATTTATTAAAGTAAGGTGATAAAATAAGGTGTGTGTAAATAAAGAAACAAAACACACCTATTCACCTTGATTACATTTCTGTCTGGGTGAATGTTTCTTTGATTTTCAAAAGTGTGATACTGATAAAGTTGACTGCAATATAAGAATCTTTGATTTTAATGTGTTTTAAAATAAACAAATAACATTTTCATATTTTAAATAAAACTAAATAAAACGCATTGTAATTTCTTTGAAATGTTTCGCTTTCTTTGGCTAAAATATCAGCTTGTTTAATGCAAGAAACTTTTGGTGTGGTTCATGAGAATACTTTGGCTAGTCAATGAAACACAACCTACTTCACCTATATACAATTGTGTTACTGTATTCTACGTAAAAGAGTTCGTATAATTTTAGAATCTTAATTTATCCCTTAAAAAACAACGTCGTATTCATATACATATACATATACAGTTTTTTGAAAGACAGAATACAAGCGACGCTATTTCTGTTTACAAAAGTTGTTTACGTTTGAATTGAAGTGTTTTGGTTTTAGCCTTATCGTGCGCAGATATCTTTGGAGAGAAGGAAAACATTAACTACGTTAAAAATAATCTAAATAAAAAGAATTTTCACAAAAAAGGTTTAATTTAACCCATTGTTCAAAACAAAAACAAAACCTTTTTCATTTCATTGCTACCTGTAGGTACTTGCCAAAAATATTAGTCACAACTTCTGTAGAAGCACTTTTCTTTCCCTGATCTCTGACAACGAAATTATCTCCACCTCTAAAGGTACTCGCAGACTTGTACACTTTTGTGTTGCGCAACCTAAAAAAATGGCGCAACCCTTGAATTGCAAGGTGAGAACACCACTGCAATATAAAAAGTTGCGCAAGTTACTAAATGGCGCTACACTTTTCGAATTGCGTACACTTCAAAAATTGCAACGTGTGAACAGTTAAAAATATTGGAGTTGCGCAATATAAATATGGACCGACATGTCGGTTATATAATGTGGCGCAACTTCTGCCTCAGTGCAACTTTGTCTGCTTACGGAGGTTGTTTTTAAGTTTACAATAATTTTTTTTATTATTATTACCCAAATTTTTTGTTATAGAATTCTTCATCGCCATCCCTTAGTTCTTTTAAGAAATTAGTTACGGTTTCGTTTCTTAATTCATTCTTTAACCCAAATTCTTATTTGTTTGCGATTTTGGCGTCTTCTATTTTGTCGTCTTCGCAGTAAATTACAACACAGGAAGCGGCTTGTAGTTCTTCACCAGAATACATTTTCGTTTAACTAATTTAACACAATAACTGAGAATGGTAGAACGACAGAAATTTATGTACTTACTAGGGGTGTCAAACCAGACTGATTTTCTTAATCCCGGAATTTTTGAACTAATAAGTATAAATTTATACTTATTTAAAAAAATACCGCAAAACTATTAGGGCGTCCAAAGTTTTGTCTTTCAAGCTAGAATGTATTTTGTTGCAGAAAACTCCCGCAGAAGAAAAACATCTCTTGGGTTCTATGCTGAATGGTTAGTAGGAATTAAAAGGATTTTTGAAGATTACATTAAAGTAAAACGCTCGAGCATATAAAGTAAGCTGCCCAATCACGTCTTGCAATATAATAGAACTTTTAGCTTTTTCCCATGATCATTTTTGATATACTTTTGTAGTATATCATTTTTAGTTGGCGGATTTCTAAATGTTCGAACTATTTGTCTAATTCTATAAACCAATACACAGAGGTCATGATTTATTTGTAACGATTACTTCCAAAAAGTCACTTTTTTACAAAACTTCCACCTTATCCATAGGTACCTTCAGTGTCTTCTATATCGCTGTCGCTGTCGCTAAAGAACATTTCGAGATTATTCCCGAAAATATTAATCGATCCTGGGGTTTTCGAGTCCGGTTTATACTCCGGAATCCCGGGACTCAGGAATTTCGGGATCCCGGGTACACCCCTAGTACCAAACCAACTACCTTTCGCCCGCAACATCGTCCGCAGTATAAAAATTGTACTTCATTACAAACTTTGAACCCCCATTTCACCCCTTAGGGGCCGATTTATTAAAAACTTTAATAAAACATGTGTTTAAATATTTTCAGAGTACCTCTATGAATTTTTCCATACAAAATTTGAACCCTGTTTCACTCCCTTCGGGGTTGAATTTTGAAAAACTCTTTCTTAATGCATGCCTACGTTATATAAGAAACCTCTCTGCAATATTTCAAGTTTCTAGCACAGCGGTGTGGGGTACGTCAGTCAATCAGTCAGTTTCTTCTGAATATCGTTTTTAATTCTTTTTATTCTGAATATCGTTTTTAAACGTGTATAAAATTGCAGCATAAGTTGCGCAATAATAAGTGGCGCATAGCGTGTGAACAGCCTGTCAACTTTTAAAAATGTCTTCAACATTTTTAAGTTGCGCAACTCATTTATGTCGCAATTTTTGACATTTTATTGCTGCTGTGTGAACATACCGAGCAATTTTATAATTGCGCAATACAAACTTGCGCCACAAAAGTGTACAAGTCTGCCAGTACCTTAAAGGGAAAGCTATTTGCAAACAATTCGTTGCCAATTATACTCGTATTCCTCCTGTCAATTTCGCTCTTCCAACTGTCACGTCTGTACCCCACAAAATATCCGACATAAGGTCAAACAAGTTGAAAACATTATTTTATCACTCAACACCGATCTAAAAAGGAAGAACTCTTCTTTTCCAGATCTACTATGACAAGGGTATCTTCCCAGAGAGCTGGAAGACTGCTCGTGCGCAGCCTGTCCCCAAGAAAGGTTTCAAGCCCCTTTTATTTAACTACAGATCTCGCTTCTCTTTGTCGTGAGCATAGTTATGGAGAAAGTGATCAACTTGCAAATTCTAAAATATCTAGAAAATCACAAATTCATCCACGACATATGGATTTCGCCACCAAAGATCCACAGCTGATATTATTACCCTTGTCGCATACAACTGGAGCAAGTCTCTCGAGTTTCATGGCGAATCCCAGATTGTAATAGTCTTTGACATTTCCAAGGCCTTTGACAAAGTATAGCATGCTGCATTTCTCAACAAACTATCTTCTTACGGTTTTCCTCCCAAACTCCAAGGTTCAGTCCTCGCACCATCCCTATTTTTTCTTCACATTAATGACCTGCTCTCTCCAACCACCAGTCCCATTCACAGTTACGCTGACGATAGTACTCGTCACTTCAACATTCATTTTTCCAAACAAGTCTCAAATCAAGAGCTAGATAATAGACGAAGACCTATGCATCTATCCCTTTCTCAAGATCTCCAATTAATCATAGCGAATATATCTTTGGCGACATAAGGAAATCCCGGAAATATTACTTTATCTGATGGCAAATTTTCTAGAGAATCTAAAAATGTCAAAGTTGCCCGCAAATATTTCTTTATCTGATAAAAAAAATTTCTGAAGATTCCAAGAATTGTTTAGGTTTAAGACCCTGAAATGCTCAGGAAACGGCAAAAACTGATTTTACACAAAGATATTTAACTATTACTAATTCCAATTTCAAAATTTTATATGCAAGCAAATATATCTTTGGCGGCATAAGGAAATCCAGCGAATATTTACTTTATCTGATAGCAAATTTTCCGGAAATTTCTATTTGTGACCAAATAACACCTAAAAAAGTTTTTTCAGCTCTAGAAATGTTTTTAAATTGTATTTATTTGAACAGGAAAATAGACAAGCGCGTCTCGTGATCCCGGTTTCTCCAAAAAGGGATGCTTTTCGTTTCAGGACTTCAATTCGGGCGCCCAGTTGCGTCGGATGTTTGGTGCGCGTTGGTTGTGAGCTTCCTACTACAAGAACTTCAAAAGTTTACGTGGTAAGTTCATCGAAAGTTTTAAATTACTTTTTAACTTTTTTGAATATTTCTTGCCATTAGATTAGCACCTTACTTATACATCCCAGATATATTTAGACCTTAACTGATATTTTGACAATTTAGGACTTGTTCGTGTTGTACCTTATTATTACCAAATTTTTCAGTTGATTAATTCTTGTTGCATAAAAATCTAAGTCCTTTAAGAAATTAAAAAGCACCAGGGATTTTGACGGTAGTTTAAGTAAAAAAGATGATTTTGTATATTTATTATTTAAAAAGTACACTATAAATAAATCAACATAAGTACCTGAAAATTGTTGTTTTGTCCAGAGGTAAAATACTTGTTAACGTCGTGTACTGAAAATAACAGTTTGTTTATCATGTAGATATCAGGTATTGGTTAAAAGTAATGTAAACTTTCGTAGAATTTTAAACAATGTCCTTGCACATTCCAAATAAAAAAAATGTTAATTCTCAGCTACAAGTTATGATGCTTTCAAATATGAAAACGCTTAATTTCAAAACTTTAATGTGGGGGGAAAGTTTTCCAAAGGAAACGTAAAGTAAATTAAAAAGTTCTGAGCGCCTGATAGTTGCGCCTGGAAAATTTTCTTAGTAGATATTTATTAGTTTGTCATTTTAGTAGTAAACAGTCACTTACACATTGTTTTCGATTAGTTTGACTATGCGTAGATATAAGTAAATTTTTGCAACCGATTAGCACTACTTTTAAAATGCAAAAATTTGTACAAGATGCACAGAGGTATATTTTATTAATAAGTTTGTTTTTGAATCCATATTTATATCCTGGGGATTATGGAAATTTTTTATTTACTATGCACAATTTTTATTTATATTTTGAAGCTTTGAAAGCATGCCAACTAAAGCGTAAACATATGAAAGGTACGCTTTTATAAAATTTTAAAAGGCATATATGCATAATCAAAGTTTACTTTGTAAACTTTTGGCATACTAATACCACTTATACTTGTTTCTCTTTTGTTAATCAAACACCTAGTTATATTACCAAGAAGGAGAGAGCACAATAATTCATGTGAAACACATAGAAATGCAGTTATCTGAGCTAAACTTCTATTAAAAAGGAAATAGACAATAATTTGGAGCATTGGAATTTGAAATTGTATTGAAATATCGATCTATTTATCATTTTGATTTAACTAAGTAATTTTGGATTATACATATTTTTTTCTCTAAAGACATCTTTATTATTTTGACAAATACGTCACAGTTATCAAAGGTGTTAAAAGCGTAATTCAGACATTTCGAATTTTTACTTGAAAATTTGGAATAAGAATTCTCTTAAAATTTAAAACAACTTTTTTATTTAAGATTTTCCAAAACTTGAAAAAGGCAACTCTACTCTTAACCAAATTTTACGTTTTTGTATTTTTTGCATACCGTGTACAAAAAAACAGATTTTTGGCATCGTGAATCTTATTTCTAATGCAAGCAAACGTTCTGTAATGAATGACTTTTTTCGTATCTTTCACTCTTTAATCTATTTGTTCTCTTGTCTATAATAAAGATAGAAATAGAAATATTTAAACTATTTTGAGCCCTAAAAATAAAAGAAGTTCCTAAAGAAATAAGGTCAAAAAAGCACCCTTGCTTAAAAATTCCATTAAAAAACCCTAGACCAAGAAGTGGTCCAAGCCATTTTATCCTAAATGTATGTAACTTTAAAACTTTAGCGTCCCGTCGCGTCGTTCCAATTTTATTAGATTTAAAGGATTAAAATTTTGCTTAGCTCCACAAACTTAAAAATTTAAAATCCGTTGAGACTGATTATAAAACACAGGGCTTAAATGACTTTTGAAATTCTTGCATACTGAAAAAAAAAACTGTCGCGAGTCACTATATCTTACCCATCTCAAACCAATAATAATAATAATGATAATAATAATAATAATAATAATAGTAATAATAAACTTTATTTCAAATTGAGTTACAATACATTACAAACAATGTACCATACACAAAAGAAATGGCGTCAAAAGCAAAACCCAAGCAAACGAACCGATGGATATAAAGTCTCATTTTGATTCTGGTAAAAACGTGGTCTCTCCTTCAAACACCCCTGGGTGTGAGCCTGCCTGATGAAGGGTAAGGGCTTAGAAATCGTGATAGCAGAAAGGCACCTAGGCCAGAATCAAAAAATTGCCTTTTTTATTATTCATTTTACGGTCTTCTCGTTCATTAGTGTTGCAATAGCGAATAATTCAGTCTTTGCATCTTCCAATATATATATATATATATATATATATATATATATATATATATATATATATATATATATATATATATATAAACTAAAAAGAAAAATAATAGCTATTCGGACTGAAAGACAGTAAGTTATGCTTTTGCATCAAAGTACGGGGAGTCCAAGATCTAATGGACAACCCCGGGCTGGCAGACAGTAAGCTTTCACCCTTGTTGGGGATCATCAGACTGACGTAGCCTTTAGGCAGCTTCCCCAATAGCAACTTCGCCTATTCAAGTATATCGTTTTGAAAAATGGCGGTACAGAACACACTTGAATAGGCGAAGTTGCTATTGGGTAAGCTGCTTAAAGGCTACGTCAGTCTGATCATCCCCAACAAGGGTGAAAGCTTACTGTCTGCCCGGGGTTGTCCATTAGATCTTGGAGTCCCCGTACTTTGATGCAAAAACATAACTTACTGTCTTTCAGTCCGAATAGAAATTATTTTTCCTTTTAGTTTATTACTACGACGGACGTTGAAACCTTTTTATATTTATAATATTTTATATGTATATATATATATATATATATATATATATATATATATATATATATATATATATATATATATATATATATATATATATATATATATATGTTTGAACGTAGACTTTCACGGATGGAGAAATGTGAAGAAATATTGATCCGGGAGTACATCCGTTCATTTGTTAAATTCCTGTTGGAATCTGGCAGACGTTTCGCCAAGGACTCACTTGGCATTATCAATGCTTACTCGTTGCTGTCAAGTCGTAAACTGATCAGTTTACGACTTGACAGCAACGAGTAAGCATTGATAATGCCAAGTGAGACCTTGGCGAAACGTCTGCCAGATTCCAACAGGAATTTAACAAACGAACGGATGTACTCCCGGATCAATATTTCTTCATATATATATATATATATATATATATATATATATATATATATATATATATATATATATATATATATATATATATATATATATATATATATATGTATATATATATATATATATATATATATATATATATATATATATATATATATATATATATATATATATATATATATATATATATATATATATATATATATATATATATATATATATATATATTATATATATATATATATATATATATATATACAATTGTTTAAAAAGGGCCATATTCAAAATGTGTTTAAGGAAAATAAAATTCGTCTTTTTAAACAAACTTTTAACCAAACTTTGGAAGATGGGGACAGTTACTAACGCTTGGATTTTTGTTTGTGGGTCGGTGATGAAATTCTAAGTAACAACGTAAACGTTTATAAGCTGATAATATTCTCATATGAGTTAACTTTCAGTACAAATGGCACAGTAGCTTCTCAGCATGTGTAGGGAAAATCCAGAGTTTAGAATTGCGAACCCGCCGTCATTATTTTTAAAAAGTAAATGTTTGGTGCGCCATTATCTATTATGGGATTATAACATATTTTCTTCATAATGCATGTAACAAACATTCTTATTTACATGTCGTTCTATTAATGCCAAAAGTCATTAACTAACATATTGTTACTTTCAAGAAAATTACATTTAAAGGTTTAATCCATTATTATAAATACCCCCCTGTAAGTATAAATATTTTGTTTACCTAAGCTTACATTATTATTTAGTTAACTATCTTGTACCGCTATGTAGTAATTCTAGGTTTTTGATGATTTATAAGTTTTATTCTAAGAAAAAACCTTTGTTTGTAGTTAGTGAATTTTTACAAAAAAAAGTAACAGTTAAATGTTCCTATTTGCAAGAAATTCTGTTACAGGCAATTTAAACAAGTTTTGACAGTTAAAGACTTCTTGCACTTATTTATTGGGCCAAAACATACTTAATGACTTATTTATCTGGGTTTTGGCAAAAATGTCAGTGAGTGTGTTTTGGCATTAATATGACGATATTCTGGAGTCATTTATGTCAGACAAGTTAGACGAATTGCCCATTCAGTATCGCCGAAATATGTATTTTCATTTTCGGCACGATGGGTGTCCTGCACCTGCACATTATGCTGCAGAAATAGGGGATTGGCTAAACGACTAAATTTTGACAAAAATAATAAAATAATAACTACACACATTTGCTTTCATATGTTTTAAAACTAAGGCACCACTGAGAGCTTATTTTATTGACGTTATGGTGAGGATTTCGGTTTTTAAATTTTAATAAGTCCTGCTATTCCACATGAGCTAGTACTAGGATTATTTAATTTAATATGCTAGCTGGGCCATCCGCTTTCCGTTCTGCTTTCGACTTTATAAAACATTGCTGTAAAAAAACATTTAATTTTCTAAATCAATCAATATGGCGTCTGGCATCATCCATTTTGCCTTAATTTAAAATTAATATAGCCTATGATGTTTAATTTTATTACAATCGGCGCAGTCAAGATATTTTTTTTATCTGAGGCAGCCCACACTGAAAAAACATTGTGGGACATTTCACTACAATTGTGTACCTTTTTCCAACAATTTGTTCTCAAAAACGTCCAAGACCAATTTGTAGCAAAATTTGCTACAATTGTATGAAAATGTATAAAAACTATTGTAACTAATAATCCAATTAGAGTAAATGCAAGTGTATGTAGACTTCAAACCTAAGTACTAACGTACGGTGGGCGTCTGAAGAGAAGGGAAATGTAATCTATTGACTCAGGATTTAAAGGACTGGAGGTGGGGACGGGAAGGGAAGACATCTGTAGGCAATTTGTTCCATAATCTGGAGATTCTAGGTATGAATGAGTGAGAAAAATGGAATGGAATGTTCTTGACTTTTGTAGCTGGAGAGTAACGCACCTCTTGTTGTTCAGTTAGGAACGGTCAAGGGGAGAGTTACAGCGGTGGAAGTATCTGTAAAAAACGGATAAATCCCCAAAAACCGCGCATCGATGAGCCAGAGACGGGAGTTTTCTTGTGAGGGCTGGGTCATTGATGAGTCGAATGGCTCTCTTTTGGCTAGAATCAAGGATGTTAAATGCCAAAGGTGATGCCGCTCCCCAGGTGTGGGAGCAGTACTCTAGGTTAGGTCTTATTTGGGAAACATAAAGTTTGTGTAAGTTGGAAGGGAAGAAGTACTTTCTGGCTCGAAAGAGAAAACAAAGCTTTTTGGCTGCTGATGTGGCTATTGATGTCATGTGTTTGTGCCAGCTGAGATCATGTTCGAAAGCGATGCCGACAAGATCGAACGTTTAATTGTTCTGTAGGGCTTGGCCATTCATGTCGATGGTATTGTGATTTTGCGATGATGCGATGTGACTTTTTGCGTGACATATGGAGCGAGACTGGGTTTTGGAGGAGTTGAACTAAACAAGGCTCTTGGCGCCCCAGGGATCGGTGCATAGATCTGCGTCCATTATCCAGCTCTTGATTCGAGATTTTTCTGGAAAAATAAATCTTGGGGTGAAGAGTACTATCGTCAGCATAACTTTCGATGGGACTGGTCGTTAAAGAAAGGAGGTCATAATGTAAACAAGAAATAGGGTTGGTGCCAGGACTACGACAGCATTGATAGGGTGGAAGTTAGATAAGTGACCGTCCATTACGACAGATATGCGCCGATTAGAGAGAATGCTACCGGTTCAGATACACAGTTTGCGAGGGAGACCGTAAGCGAAGACGGTAGGTTGTTGAGGAGTGCCTTACTTGGTCAAAGGCCTTGGAAATATCTATCAAGAGCAACAGTCCGGAATTCGCCTTTAAATTAGAGACTTGTTCCAGTTATGAATGACAAGGTAAGGGGATCAGCCGTGGATCTTTGGTGATGAACTCCGTACTGTCTGTCATGGATGATTTTGTGTTTGGATTGTGGAATAATAATAATAATAATAATAATAATAATAATAATACGAAGTCGAATGAAAATCAGAATATTCTTAAGGTTTTGTATAAAGTACATTAGCCCAACGGAAGTCACCTGTTTACTCAATAATGATGTATTGACTATTTCCGATTGAGTTATTTTTCCTAATACCTATCCTTAACGGAAATCGTTGAATAACGCAAAATTTTTCTTAGAATTCATTATTAAAATGGGATTTTTCTATATGTATTTATTAGTTATCTTATCATATATATCAGTTTACGCAAAATCAAATTATTTAACAATGGTATAAGTTTAAAATAAACATGCAAAAATATGACATGACTGACTAAATGAATTCCAGATATCGTTTTCTTTTTTATTTTGTGACAAACGACTTAATCCCTGATAATCGACATTTCCTAACAATTGTGCAATAAAACACTTGAAATAATCTTTAAGCGCAGAGTCTAGTAAAAAGAGACAGACTAGTTTTATTATTGAACAAAGTTTAAAAAATATAGTTTCTTGTGGTATGAAGTGTTGTTAATTCTCATAGTTACTGTACAAAGGATAATATAAAGCAAACTTACAATAAAAGAATCTTACGAAGATACTTTCAAGTTTTAGAAGATGTTTTATTTTTAAATTTTGTTCTATAGTAAAGTATCCAATTAACCAATAGGATACCCCTAAATTTTGGTGTCTCTATCTTTACTAATAGCATAGCATATACTTAGACTTTTAGGACACCCTCTATTTGCATTACACTGTAGATAATTTAAAACTGTCTAGTCGTGTATTGAAGATTGGGTGTTCATTTTGGCTTTGTGTATTTCTTTTAATTTGATTTTATTTCGAAAAATATCTTACAAATAATAACTGTGGCCTGCAGGAGCATCAAGTTGGAGATCTAGCACAAAAGCCGGGCGTCAAGCATACTTTTAATTAAGGTGTAGCCACGGAAACGAGCTTTTGAAACAAATAAAATCTAATTTTTATGATAAAACTGTAATCTGAACCTAAAATAGTAATTTGAATATTCATCTAAAATATTCATAAATTCAAATAAGCTTTGTAAAATTAAATGAACTCGAGACAAAGGAAACGTCTTAAATTTTACTAAAATTTACCTAATGGTATTATGATTAGGATTGTTACCTTCGTTAACAAGTTCTGTTTTTGGGGTAAACGTCTAAGTTTTTCAGATTAATTTTCCGCTTAGTATGTGGTAAAAGTATGAAAAGGGCTTGTTGCCTTGTGACTGCCTTTAACAATTGTATTATAGAGATGAAACAAAACGTATTTAGTACTTCTTACTTTTAATATTTGATTTTTATCTTGGTACTGCTCTCTCAAGCGGCCTATAATCCTCCCCTCCCGCGATCGAGGATATATTTGGATTTGGTCGGCGCCACTTTCAACATTTTCACATTCTCGGTAACTTTCACTCTAATCGGCGCATATCTGTTGTGGTTGATGGTCACTCATCTAACTTCCATCTTATCAATGCTGGCGTACCCCAAGATTTGGTCCTAGCACAAAACTTATTTCTTCTTCACATGAATGACCTGCTCTCTTCAACTGTCAATCCCATTTACACTTACGTTGACGATAGGTCCCTTCACTTCAACATTCATTTTTCACGAATCACTAGCTCAATAATAGACGTAGATCCATGCACCGATCCCTAGCCCTTTCTCAAGATTTTTAATTGATCTTGGACCGGAGTGAAGAAAACCTTGTGCAGTTCAACGCCTCCAAAACGCAGTCTTGCTCCCTGTAATCCTTTAGATTGAATGTCCCATTGACTGATTTAGTGACTGCACCAATAACAAGCACAACGCAAGATGTTATGGAGGAAGTCATCAACTTGCAAATAATTCTAAAATATCTAGAAAAACACAAAATCTGCCATGGCAGACAGTACAGATTCAGTCACCAAAGATTCTATTCAGACTCCCACGCACGTTGGTACTTAGACTTGAAGTCTACTTGGGCTATCCAAGATAAAAAAAAAGAGGAGACAGGATTTGGCACACAAATTGAGAAAAAAATCTGAAAACGTAAACTTTTTTCCTTTCAAATTGCATACAGCCACTTTTGGTTGAAGGTACAGGATGATTAAATTTTAGGAAAACTTGAACAATAAAAGGTTTTACACTCAGTCAGCAACAATGATCAAATCTCACTACTGTTTACAGCCGAACACGAGAATTTGACTTCGATTTACGGTAAAGTCTTGACTGGGATTTTATTTTCTTGAGCCAATGTTCTCCTGCTAACTTTTTATTCTTAAAACACCTAACGACATTTTTCATTCTCCATACATAAAAAAGTAAATTAAAGATAAATGGTGAAGCTTTAAAGGCAATTTAGAACTTCATAGTAAGCTATCACTTCCAATCTACTTTCAGCGATCGAAACCAAAGACTAAAACTACTAAAAGTGGACCAAAGGAAAAAGATAAATTCCATTTTGCTGACATTGATTGATGTTAAAGAATAATTTACTTCATTTTGCTACGTATACTAAACCGTGAAAAAGGGAAAAGTGTTAAACATTTTTATGGATGAATTCACTTTTTGTGTACTTTTTAGGATATATTTAAACTTTAGCTTCAGCCTCATAGACCTCAAGTAACAATGAAAGACAAAGGTAGGGCTGAAAGAATAGGGGGAACAATGAAGGTTGTGGAAAAAGGAGATACAGGAAAGAAAACTAGGCTCATAAACAGATTTGCCGTTTCAGATTTATACAGATTTGGCTGCTAACTTAATTTTTCCAATTTCTCGAAAACTAGGCACATAAACTGATTAATATTTACAAGGCGAGTTAAGGGCTACTAGCACTATAGTTTGCATCCAGTGGCGTTCACTTGCAAGCCGTTTCAGTTTTCTACAAATTTGGCAGCTAACTTAAGGTGCGGTTTCCTCGGGGCGATGATGATAGGCAATTGTGAACCACTGCTCAATGGTAAATCAATGTAACCGTCTTCCTCCAGGGGGGCTATGTTGAGCGACCACACGTGTCTTTAGCGATCGTCGCGAGTCGACTGCTCTGAGAGCAGTATAATCGCAATCGCTGGTTGGGCAAAACTGTTGTATTTGTGTATATTCCCAAGTTCTTGTTGAATTTAACAGAAAAATGACTTTTGAAGACGAAGAAAATGAAAAGCTAATAGAAATGGTGGGTAAACACCTTTCTTTATTTGATTTAAACTCGCCGGATACAAAAACCAACGTATGCGCAAGATAATGCTTGGAAAGAAATAGGCATTTTTCGAATTAATACTTCTTGTAGTATTTCATCGTCTTCTATTTCTTCGAAAAATAAATACGTGAATGCTTCCATGCCGAAGGAAAAATAGCGACTGAAGCCGCTCGGAGGGAAATGGATACTTAGCGACGAGCGCTGACGACGATCGCTCAGGGACGATCGCTTATTTTGGCCGCTTCGAGGAAACTGCACCTTTAATATTTTAAATTTCTCGAAAACTAGACATATAAACACATTAATATCTATGATGTGAGTTAACGGCTATTAGCACTATAGTTTGCATCCAGTATCGGTCACTTGCAAGCCGTTTCAGATTTTTACGAATTTGGCTGCTAACTTAACATTTCCAATTTCTTGAAAATTAGGCACATAAACAGATTGCCGTTTCAGATTTATAGAAATTTGGCTTCTAACTTAATTTTTCCAATTTCTCGAAAACTAGGCACATAAACAGATTAATATTTACAAGGTGAGTAGGGGCTACTAACACTATAGTGTACATCCAGTGGCGTTCACTTGCAAGCCGTTTCAGTTTTCTACAAATTTTTCAGCTAACTTAATATTTCCAATTTCTCGAAAATTAGACATTAAACAGAAACAGATTAATATTTAGAAGATGAGTTAATGGCTACTACTACGCCACCTAAGCAAGCTTTTCAGCAATAACTTTAATAACTTTTAATTAATATTTGAGTCAGAATTGACGGAGACGGGGATATGATATAGTGGGTTATGATAAAAGGGTTAGAAATCAACTATGATGAATTTTGAAAGGAGTTCCCAATGAAATTAGAATTTCTTAGTTCCGACGTCTAAACCACTCAATCAGGTATTATCTACGACTTGCTCAAGCCGAGAGATCCCGACTATAAATAGATTCCGTATAAAATCCTTTTCTAGGAAAATTTCGCTGGGAAAATTTACGTCGGAAGGAAATTTTCAGGTGCACTTTGCATCTTTAATTCTAAAAATTTGCAATTCTCAAAATATGGTACAAAAATAACTAATAATTAAGATAATTTCATATTTATTTCTCATTTTTTTCAAGAAAAAAGAGGATATTATATATAAATTGCTAAGTTACTAAGGTATACCTGGAGTACATTCTTTTTAAAACTTATACTTTATACTTCAATAAACAAAACAAAAAACATGTAATAATGCAGTTTCTTTCCCGTTCAAAAAAATTCTATCCATTTTTAGGAAAGATTTAACAAGCAAATCTTTTAATAACATTTTCTGCTTTTGCAACGGCAGATTCTTGATTAAATGAAATTGAAAATATCTCTTTCATCAAAGCCTGCACTGCTGACTTCGTTTATTTGTGCATTTCTAGTTTTCTTTTTTGAGTTTTCCTGTTCGCGTATATGAAATTTTAATAAGGTGTACTATATAATAGAAAGTAGTTATAAGTACTGAAAATAAGTGGTACACGCAAAAAGCCACATATACAGCTTATATAGCATACGTTGTTTAGGAATATTTTGTATTTTTTCTAAAGTTTTTTTGGCTGAATAGCATCCGTATTTTTTGGTAATTTAGTATTAAGTCCCTTCCACCCAATTATAGACCTATCTCTCTTCTCTCTTTTGCCAGCAAAGTTATAGAGAAAGCCATCAACTTGCAAATTCTAAAATATATAGAAAAACCCAAAATCATCCATGACAGACAGTACGGATTTCGACACAAAAGATCCACAGCTGATCTCCTCCTCCACACATAACTTTAACAAATCTCTCGAATTTCATGGCAAATCCCAGATTGTTGCTCTTGGTATTTTCAAGACCTCTGATCAAGTATGGCGTGCCGCACTCCTCAACAAACTACCTTCTTGCGGTTTTTCTCCCAAACTATATACTTCGATCGATAGCTTTCTCTCTAATCAGCGCACATCTGACGTGATAGATGGTCACTCATCTAACGTCCGTCCTATCAATGCTGGCATTCCCCAAGGTTCAGTCCTGGCACCAACCCTATCTCTTCTTCACATTAATGTACTGCTCTCTTCAATTACCAATCCCATACACGGTTACGCTAACGATAGTACTCCTCACTCCAACATTTATTTTTCCAGACAAATCTGGAACCAAGAGCTGGATAATAAACGCAGATCCATGCACCTATCCCTTTCCCAAGATCTTTAATTAATAGACTGGGGTGCCAAAAACTTTGTTCAGTTTAGCGCCTCCAAACTGCAGAAGCTGCAGCGATGAAGAAGAGGTAGAGAGCGTTCAACATTTTTTGTGTGAATGTCCTGGCCTTGCAAGAAGAAGATTCAGGGTCTTCGGGGAGACGTTCTCCGGCGGACTGGAGGAGGTAAGCTCTGCACCATTTGGACGTTTGGTGAGGTTCATCAACAGTAGCGACTGGTTCTGGTGAGGCTTACACAATCCCCCCTGTAACATCTTTAGTTGCATGAATTATCACGGTTTGGTTCCAAGGAAATGTGGTAAGTTGTGGTAATACAACGGACCATCAGGTCTATGTGAGACTAGCCGGCGGGCGCTGGGAGCCTGCCACTCTAACCTAACCTAACCTAACGCCTCCAAAACCCAGTCTTCATCTTTGTCACGCAAAAAATCTGGCAACACTTACCCCATCTCCATAAAAGGCCAAGCCCTACAGAACAATGAAACGTTCGATCTTGTTGGCATCGCTTTCGAACATGATCTCAGCTGGCACAAACACATTACTTCAATAGTCACATCAGCACTTAAAAATCTTGTTTTTTTCTTCCAAGCCAGAAAATGCTTCTTCGCTTTCAACTTGGACACACTCTATATCACCCAAATGAGACCTAACCTAGAGTACTGCTCCCACATCTGGGAAGCGGAACTACCTTCGACACTTAACATCCTTGATTCTATTCAAAAGGGATTCTATTTAAAAGAGAGCCATTCGACTCATCAAATTCATATTCAAATATATATTACGGTCAACAATATAGTACAATATTTTCCCGACGTCATTTTCAAAGATAAAATTTTCACATAATAAAATTATTGAAAACAAAAAATTGCAATTATTAAAGTCGTATTGTCTTTATTTTAGTTTTAAAAGGTAATTTTCGGGTAGTTCCCACATGTGTGCAGGGAGGTTATTCTAACATTGTGGACCACAGTAATTAACAGAGATTCGAGTTCTCTTCAATCGCTGAAAATCAATTCTTATTTGGTTGCCATGTCTAGTTGGATAGTCGTGAAAGAACTGATTAAGGTTAAATTGTTATCTATTTTTATGGCAGTATAAAAGGCACTCAAACAGGCATCTACAAGATATTATAGTCATGATGGGCAGTTGTATAAAAGCCTCCCGAGCGTACTGTCTGTAACCTAGTCCAGCAACCATCATCACAGGTCGTCGTTGTAATTTAAATACTCGTCCCGAGTGGGAAGAGTGCCTCCAAGCTAGAATAGCATAGCAAGCTACTGACTGAAATACTCCATGAAATGCTTGGAGAAGGCAGGAGTCTGGAAGAACTCTCTTCAGGTTTTTTAATAAAAATATATTTTCTTGAAAGGCGTTCTGCCACGTGATCTACCTGTCCATCAAACTTTAATGATGGGTCCAGATATACTCAAAGAAACCTGACCTCTCCAGCATTCTCATCCTCAATCTCTCCAACTTGGTTCTCTTTGTTTTATTGTCATTCAATGCCAGCCTATTGGCTCGAAACCAGATCTTCAGATCTGAGATCATCCACACTAGCATCAATGCGTTCATTTAGCCTCTCCATGCATGTATCGGAGTTTAAAAGTGAAGTGTCATCCGCAAACAGTATGATCTGTGAGTTCGACACAGCGTTGATATGGATTAGGAAAAGCAGTGGACCCAGGACTGAGCCGGCGCGTTACGTATGCACCCCTTTACTGTCCAGCTATAAAAGCATAGCACATTCCACTTCTCTCGCTCATTCATACCGAGGGTCTCCAGATTGTGGAACAAATTGCCTGCCGATGTTTTCCCCTGCCCCACCCAACCACCAGTCCTTGAAATCCTCTATCACTACATTACATTATCCTTCTCTTCAGGCGCTCACGGTACTTAGGCTTGTAGTCTACGTGTGCTGTCTCAGTTTAAAAAAAATAAACCGAGTTTTAAACCAATAAATTAAAAAGTAGATAAGATTAAAAGATAAAAAAACCAAAATTACAAATTAATTGCTATCCTCGTGTTTTTTTCAGATTAAAACACCAAACCGCTCTGAATTAAGCGTTTGCATGATGAAACCGAAATTAAAGTGAAATAAGATAAACGGAGAAACATTTCAGAAAATTCAGAAATATTTCCATTAAGTTAATTCCCTCCGCCAGAATTTTATGTTTCTTTAATACACAGAAAAATAACGCCTCGGCAAAAAATGCAAATCCGCATCTGTCTATAACGAGAAGCCTCGGAAAAAAAGATAATGAAACGAGAATTAAATATTCCTCCAGCTCCAGAAAGCGTCTCTGAACAGTGGGTCATAATACTCAAAAACACAAAATTATCCATGAGAAACGATGTACGGATTTCGTCACCAAAGATCCACAGCTGATCTCCTTTCCTTTGTCGCACATAACTGGAACAAGTCTATCGAATTTCATGGCAAATCCCAGACTGATATTTCCAAGGCCTTTGACCAAGTATGGCATGCCCCACTCCTCAACAACCTTCTTACGATCTTCCTCTCAAACTATGTACCTGGATTGGTAGCTTTCTCTCTAATCGGCTCATATCTGTCGTGGTGGACCACTTATCTAACTTCCATCCTATCAATGCTGGCGTACCCCAAGGTTCAGTCCTGGCATCAACCCTAATTCTTCTTCACATTAATGACCTGCTCTCTTCAACTACCAAGCCCATCCACAGTTATGCTGACGATAATACTCTTCACCCCAATATTCATTTTTCTAGACAAGTCTCGAATCTAGAACTGGATAATAGACGCAGATCTATGCACCTATCCCTTTCCCAAGAGCTTTAATTAATCTTAGAGTGGGGTGCCAAGAACCCTGTTCAGTTTAGCGCCTCCAAAACTTAGTCTTGCTCCCTGTCATGGAAAAAATCCGGCAACACTTACCCCACCCACATGAATGGCCAAGCCCTATAGAACAGCTGGCACAAACACATTACTTCAGTAGCCACATCGGCAGCTAAAAAGCTTGGTTTTCTCTTTCGAGTCAGAAAATACTTCTCCCCTTCCAACTTATACACTCTCTATGTTTCCCAAATAAGACCTAACCTAAAGTACTGCTCCCACATCTGGGCAGCGGCATCACCTTCGACACTTAACATCCTTGATTCTAACCAAAAGAGAGCCATTCGACTTATCAGTGACCCAGCCCTCACGGGAAAACTCCCTTCTCTCGCTCATCGCCGCGCTGTTGGGGATTTATCCCTCTTCTACCGCTACTTCCACGGATTTTGCTCTGAAGAACTGGCCGGTATTATTCCCCCCTTGACTGTTCCTAACAGAACAACAAGAGGCGCGTTACGTATGCATCCCTTTACTGTCCAGCTACAAAAGCCTAGAACATACCACTTCTCTCGCTCATCCATACCCAGGGTCTCCAGATTATGGAACAAATTGCCTGCAGATGCTTTCCCTTCCCATCCCAACCTCCAATCCTTCAAATTCCGTGTCAATAGACCACATTTCCCTTCTCTCATTCGACTCATCAATGGCTCATCCCTCACAAGCAAACCCCATCATCACGCTCATCGCCGCGCTATTGGGGATTTATCCCTTTTCTACCGATTCTTTCACGGATTTTGCTCTGAAGAAGTAGCCGCTATAATTGTCCCCTTTACTGTTCCTAACAGAGCAACAAGAGGTGCATCCCTTTACTGTGCAGCTACAAAAGCCTAGAACATCCCACTTCTTCTTCTTCACTTATTCATACCTAGGGTTCCCAGATTATGCAATAAATTGCCTGCAGATGTTTACCCTTCCCCTTCGAACCTCCAGTCCTTTAAATCCCGTATCAATAGATGACATTACCCTTCTCTTCAGTAGCCCAAGGTACGTTAGTATTTAGGTTTGAGGTCTACATGGGCTGTCTCAGATAAAAAAGCGACCAAAAACGGATTGCGAATGTCGAATTAGGTTGTAGAGAAGCCTTTTGGTCTAAAACAATTTAAAAAAATAGTTTTTTCAACCGATAGTCGTGCAAGAACTGTCATCAAGTTTCCTGTTATAGTATATTAATAATTTTTAAGCTTTGCTATTAATTCTAGTGAATGCACCACTGTGCGCTGGAAGGCGTGAAGCAACAAGTGGTAGCTTATTATATGGAAATGAATATAGTGAGTAAATCAGTTCTAAATGAGTTACCGACCTATAGAGTTTCTAAGTTTCGCCTCGTTTTCCCCAAACTTCTTGCCCCATTATGTAGAATAACTTCTCTTATTTTATAGCCCGGGAGGTGGTGTCAAATTTTTATGGGTGATTTCAGCATAACTACTCTCTATTCTGTATGGTAGTTTGTACTTGACAAGCAACTAAAATAAGTGTTAGCTGGCGCGACGCTGTGACCTGCGGGTGTAAGAGGCTGCCAAACTCGTAAAAAAAATTTTTTTTTCGAGTCATTTCAGCAAAGCTAAAAAGCTGTAGATTGTTTATTTATAATGTTTCCATCATGAAAAAATGTGTTAGCTGCATGGGGTAGGTGGAAAAACTTGTTAGCTGCCGAAGTGAAAATGTATGAAAAGTACGGAAAATCAAGTGATTTCAGCAAAGCTAAAAAATTGCTTATATAACAGTTTACGATCTGAAAATCGTATAAATGACTGTTAGCTGGTATTAAAATGTGGCAAAACCTGTTAGCTGGGCTTTCAAAGTGTAGCGTAGCATTGAGGCGCGGTGCCTTTAATGACGCAGCTAACATATTTTTCCACCTTTTCTTGTCAGCTGACTACTGATTTTTTTATCATACACTGATGAGGTACTCATTTTCATACCTGCTGATATAACATTACTGAAAAAAAATGCAATTGAAAGAGAATACGGAAGTACAATGGTATCATATATTGTATACTAATATTATAAATAAATTAGTGTATTTTATAATTTGTACATTTATCGAATTGCAGAATATTATTTCAAAAAGCAGAGACTATGTTTTCTACTAGTATAGTATACGACATTGTCGTAGTTAGAAAGGTCTAAAAATCCGATTTCGACTGTGAAAATGATTCAGATGATGAATATAAATAATTTGAGAGCTTACTGAATATATGTTATTACATTTTCTAAATTATACTATTACAAAAATGTACACAATTTATATCGATTGTAGTAGAAGACATTTTTCTTGCTGTTCGAAATAATATTCTGACATTCGATAAATGTACAAATTATAAAATACACTAATTTATTTATAATATTAGTATACAATCTATGATACCATTGTACTTCCGTATTCTCTTTCAATTGCATTTTTTTTCAGTAATGTTATATCAGCAGGTATGAAAATGAGTACCTCATCAGTTTATGATAAAAAAATCAGTAGTCAGCTGACAAGAAAAGGTGGAAAAATATGTTAGCTGCGTCATTAAAGGCACCGCGCCTCAATGCTACGCTACACTTTGAAAGCCCAGCTAACAGGTTTTGCCACATTTTAATACCAGCTAACAGTCATTTATACGATTTTCAGATCGTAAACTGTTATATAAGCAATTTTTTAGCTTTGCTGAAATCACTTGATTTTCCGTACTTTTCATACATTTTCACTTGGGCAGCTAACAAGTTTTTCCACCTACCCCATGCAGCTAACACATTTTTTCATGATGGAAACATTATAAATAAACAATCTACAGCTTTTTAGCTTTGCTGAAATGACTCGAAAAAAAAATCTTTTTTACGAGTTTGGCAGCCTCTTACACCCGCAGGTCACAGCGTCGCGCCAGCTAACACTTATTTTAGTTGCTTGTCAAGTACAAACTACCATACAGAATAGAGAGTAGTTATGCTGAAATCACCCATAAAAATTTGACACCACCTCCCGGGCTATCTACTCTACACTTTGAAAGCCCAGCTAACAGGTTTTGCCACATTTTAATACCAGCTAACAGTCATTTATACGATTTTCAGATCGTAAACTGTTATATAAGCAATTTTTTAGCTTTGCTGAAATCACTTGATTTTCCGTACTTTTCATACATTTTCACTTCGGCAGCTAACAAGTTTTTCCACCTACCCCATGCAGCTAACACATTTTTTCATGATGGAAACATTATAAATAAACAATCTACAGCTTTTTAGCTTTGCTGAAATGACTCGAAAAAAAATTTTTTTTTGCGAGTTTCGCAGCCCCTCATCATCTTAAGCCCCGCTTTTGGACCAGCTGACACATGATTCTTCGATAAGCTATGAAACAACAATCTGCAGTAAAAAAATGAACTTTGGTGAAATGGTCCGATAAAATTTGACGCCACCTCCCGGGCTATTATGTTTGATTCGTCTTGATAATCTTTTGCACTACGTTAATATTTTTCTTCAAACGTATTTTCGTAAATGAGATGTTAAAATGATAATAGATTTCTGGATAATAAATAAGTCTAGTAATGAACTAGTTTCAAATGCGCATTCTTGACATGGGAAGATACAGGGCGAGAGGCAGGTTCCGCTTAGAATGGTACCACCTAAGTAGATTTCTTGGTCCTCCGGAGAATCTGATAATTATTGTAACTGGAGTAACAGAAAGATATAGATAATTTAATAAACATACCCGACTACCAGAGCGCAAGGAACATTATTTATTTAATCAATCAAAAATATTACTCCCCAAGAGAAATGGCGCTGTCGCTATAATAAATAAGGTGATGAGTTGTTGTGCTGTGTTGTGGGATATCTTTAGTCAATAAAAATATTATAGGAAACGTAGAAAATGGAATTTTGAGCTTAAAGTAAAACAAGTTTTTATATAGTGTTCAAATATACCTGGCACAGAAAAAATTATGCTAAAATTCAATTTATTTATGGTACATATCTTATAGATAACTATAATGCGTCAATTGTATCATGCTGTGGAATATTACACTAAAGAGTTTTTGTCACACTTCTTCTGCGCTACGTACATTTGAACAGATTGTTCGAAAATATGCCTTCTAAAAAATGCACTTTCGGAAAAATGCTTTCTGAAAAAGTGTATTTTCAAAAAAGCCTTCTGAAAAGTGTACCTTCAAAACAATGCTTTCGGAAAAAATTTAAAAATGCCTTCTGAAAAAATATACCTTCGAAAAAATGCCTTCTGAAAAATATACCTTCGAAAAATGCCTTCGTAAAAATGTATTAAAAAAATGCCATCTTAAAAAAATGTACCTTCGAAAAAATGCCTTTTGAAAAATGAATTTTCAAAAAAGTGCCTTCCAAAAAATGTACATTCCAAAGAGACACCTTCTGAAAAAATAAATTTTTGAAAAAATGCCTTCTTTAAAAATGTACCTTCAAAAAGATGCCTTCTGAACAATGTAGCTCTAAAAAAATGCCTGAGAATATTAATTTTCAAAAAAATGCTTTCTGAAAATGTACCTTCGAATAAACTGCCTTCTGAAAAAATTAATTTTTAAAAAATGCCTTCTGAAAAATGAACCTTCAAAAAAGTGCCTTCTTAACAAATGTATATTTCAAATAAGTGAAAAAACTGTTTTTCTACAAGTCTTCGCAGGTGTCATAGACACAAGTACAAAAACAAATAATAATTGTCCAAATAAACGATATTTAATAATTATTCTAAGAAGAAAAATATTTTATTGATCTCCAGGTGCATTTTATAACGTAAACATATTGGTTCTTACATAATTCATATGTAATAAAAAAAGCTAGATCAATAATATTTTTATTATTTTCCCTTTTCCTGGGGCAACGACAAAGGTATTGTTTTACAGTAAAAATTGTTTAACAACTTTTACCTTTCCTTTATAGCACCTTTTTTGAAATAAAACTGCCGTAATATTCAGATGGCTCTTATTGAAATGCAAAATATATGGCCATATAAACTGACATGTTCAAAATATACAGTAGCTTCTAGCTTTGACATGCATTATTGGTTTAAGGTACAGTCATGTCGTGGATATGTTGTAACCTATGCATTCGATGTTGATATCACTTTATGAGATGAACGTATCGATTGACTTTTCCTAATAGTTTAGTAGAATTTTGGCGGAGTGAAGCTTATTGCTTACTCGACTACGAATTATGTTTCAAAAAATAAATATGGTATAGCTTTATCAATAACATGGAGAATAACTCGAAAAGAATATGGCTAGTTAACTTATACACTAGATAAATGTTTAGTATGTCTAATGAAAACTAAAAGTAATCCCAACAAAAACATAAAAAATGCTTTCCTAAAAAATATATTCTCAAAAAAGCTCTGTGAAAAATGTACCTTCGAAAAAATGCGGTCTGAAAAACGCACCTTCGAACAAATGCCTTCCTAAAAGATGTATTTAAAAAAAGTCTTTTAAAAAAATATACCTACAAAAAAATGCCTTTTGAAAAATGTACCACCGAAAAAATGCCATCTGAAAAAATGTATTTTCAGATAAATGCCTTCAAAAAATTACCTTCGAAAAAATGCCCTATGAAAAAATAAATCTTCCAAAAAAATGCCTTCTGAAAAGATGAAGATAAGCGATTTGTTTAGGCTGGCGATGTTGCGGCTGGAACTTGCAGGGGCATTACGGCGTCCTCAGATTTCACTACTCCTTAAAAGATAGAATATCTATGTTTTATTTGACACAAAATTATACGACGAATAAAAAGTCCCCTATAGCTATATTGTAGTAAAATTTTTATGTTTTCATTCATGGCAATAAATATTTCTGTATATTACTCCTCGATTGCACTTTATAAGATGAACTTATCGATTGCCTCTTCTTGGTAATCCATTGAAGTTACGTTCAGAATAAAGCCCATCAAATTTAAACCTTCAATTCTTATTTCTATCACGTCTATATACAGTTTCTAGTTTTCCACTACACTTAATTTTTACCGAACTTTTATTTACTCAGTAGATTTCGGCATGTGTTATATCTACCCTGAAGTTTAACTCAAATTTTTTAGAAGTTTTCAACTGACTTTTTCCAGATGCTCTCAAGTTTTGTTTCAGTCTTTTTATTAAAGAACTGTGCTGTTTATAAAATAAACATATATAGACGATCTCAATCGAAGGTTTCTTATTGGATTTATTAGTTGTAGTAATTGTATTACGACTGAACGATGAACTGAGTAAACGTCTAACTATACGTGTTTGTATAGGTTTGAAAATTTATTATTATTTTTATTACTTAATAAGAGGTAAGGTATTGTAGTTAGATAGACAAGTTTTTATATATTGCAAATGTCAATACAGACCTAATATATATTTATTCATCAGAAAGTAGACGTTTCCCAGAACAAGCATAGTCACCGTGTACACGTGTAGCACACGCGTTCTAACACAGAAACACCTTTTTCAAAAAACTCGAAGTTTTAATTACAAAAGAATTCTTGAACTGCGTCATCATCGCTGTCAAATTTGGTTCCTCGAAGACTTTCTTTTAGCTTTGGAAATAAATAAAAACCACTAGGAGCTAGGTCGGGTGAATATGGTGGATGCGTCATCAGTTCAAAAACTGCCAAAATTTAAATATATTAATTTAATATAAGGATGGAAAGCATTTCACAATATTATATTCCTTATCAGCTATACAGGGTGGTCCATAAGTAATGGTACACAGAGCAACAGCAGATTTCTTATGTCAAAATAATGCGATTTATTTAAACTTGCCTAATTCCAAAGTTGATAATAACCAAGATACAGGTTATCAAAATTTTAATTTTATTTTTGGGTCGTATATAAATTCATTAAAACTAAGAGAGAACCAGACATACGCGCTTTAGGAAGTTAAAAAGAGACAAAATTGGTCGAGGGCCCACCTGTAATATCGGGCCACTCCCACTATGGAAATACACTCAAACCGCCCCGTAAAATATACTTTTTCAAAACATTTGGTTCGGAAAAAGAAAAACTAATTAGGTAGCTAATATGCGCATTGTATTTGCATTGTATTAATGTATTATTAATTAGCGGTTAGACATACAAAATTATAAATACGATCTCTGTCACGCCAGCGCTAGGCATCAAATATATAGACGATCTCGACGACCGGCTTTCTTACATTACCAGCGTAGTCCAGAGGTAGAATCTCAGCGAGTTGACCAAGAGATCCTGGGTTCGAGGCTATGATGGGGTAGACTTTTTTTTAAATTTTTGTTATTTAGAAAATTAGATCGGCTCTAAAAGGTGTATTGGCAACAAGTTAGCTCTTGATCCTCGATAAAATATTTTTAAAATTGTTGGAAATCTCATATCTACTACAGCTGGCAGCCTGCACGTGCGTAGACAAAGATCATATTACTATGTCTAGTCGCCAGTAGTGTATTTATTAAAGAAAACGGAGTTTCGGCAGCGTTCCTAATTTTATTTTACGAATAATCATACTTTTAGCTCAGAATTTAGACCATTTATTCTGGGCTTTTAGTACAAGAGAGACCTCTATTGAGGAGAGGCTAAACGTATCAAAACGGGAAGCCGCTAACAATCTACTAATTTAGAGTACTAAAACACATAGAAAAAGCCATAAACATCTAGAGTAGCAATGTTCAATATACTGCAATACCTATTTTCTGATTTTTGCGGTGTTTATTTGTAGGTATATAATTTCGTGGCACATTATTAAAAAACCTTCCTTGAGTAAAAACGTGTATTTTGCTTGTTGCGTTGATATCACTAGTTGCCCACAAAATTTTGACCCACCTGTAAAAAAACTCACGGGCCGCGCCTGTTTAAAAGAAGTGCGGTATGCCGTAGGTGGCGCTCTCTACTAGTGACATCAAAAGTAAGGCCGAATTTGAATTCCTTGGCTCAAAAAACCCTCAAATCCCTAATGTCGTGCCGCTATGTCGTTTTGTTGAGAAATTATTGGAATAAATTGAAAACAATATTAAGATTTTGATACCGTGTATATTGGTTGCTACCAACTTTGGAATTAGGCAAGTTTGAATAAATCGCATTATTTCAACATAGGGAAACTGCTATTGCTCTATGTACCATTACTTTTGGACCACCCTGTATAGTCATGTGGAATCCTAACAAACCACATGGAAAATACCTCTTAACGATCTATCAGTTTGCTTGCCTTATTCCAAATATTCTCATTTCGGTATCCACGAATATTTGTATTTACATTTACCCATCTTAATCAACACCACTTACATATTAGTCACAAATTCCCTTTAATTAATGCTATTAAAGGTAGTATCTTTGCTTAAATCAAAGTTTACTTTACCAAATGTCATCATGGCAGTTCTAAATACTTGTAAAATTAGATAATAATTACTTTCTTAATTATGCTGGTTAGGTAAATTTCAAAATGCCAAAAATAATAATCATTAATATTATTAGCATAGGTTAATACATGTGCTTAAAGGTGATAACTTAGTATTACGTAACAAAAAAAGACACTTATGTCATATGTCTTGAAGGCAGGAGTTGTTAAAATTTGTAAATTTCCTTATCTGAGACCTAATATCGTGCACCACTAAAAGTGCATATTTCTTAGGCAGTGACTCCGCTGCCGGCGCCGGCAGCCATTATGGATGCCGGCGCCGGCAGCCAACATGGATGCCGGCGCCGGCAGCCGAGCGGGGTGCCGGCAGAAGTGACTCCGCTGCCGGCACCGGCAGCCAACATGGATGCCGGCGCCTTCAACATTAAAAAATTAATGTCAAAATACCTTAATTCAATCAAAAAAGAATAACTTATCATAGTGTAAACTTTAACGAAACTTAAATCTTGCTTCAAAAATATAACAATTATTATTCTGCGAATAAGATAATAATCTTCATCCTCATTCGCCAACAAGCAAATAGCTACAATCTCACTCAGGCCGCTTCCATCTTCTACCATTATTATGTAAGTCGCAAACCTTAGACTTACCAGGCAATAGGTACCATCAGAGACTATAAAGGATAGGACCATCAACAAAAATAATCTTTGGAAAACATTCCATTTATTTTTTGATTCCGTCATCTTGGAAAAATAAACCCTTGAAAAGCCCATTTTAATCAACTAAAATCTCAATATGAATACAATGGTATGAATTTCTTAAAATATGCATGCATTCTTCAAAATTCTTTGCCTCAGTCTTGCTACGATTTCCAAGATTAGTGAGGTCCTTCAATGTCATTTTACAACCTGTTTTACTAATTAAGTTTCCTAAAATGATTTTTTTATTTGTCCCAGCCTTCAAGGCTTCTTGAGTAGTAAAATTTGACATTTTCTGGCAAATTTAGTCTTTGTTTTCCTAGAAAATTGAAATAAGCTTTGGATGAAGTATGATCGTGATTTTGATCAGGCTCCATGATGCATAGAAATTGTTTATGTTTACTTACTTTCAAGGAAATGCTAGCCTGGCAGCCTTGCTTATACGTGGAACACTTCCTTGTTGACTTTTCATTTTTTGTCTTGAATGGTCTTCCATCTTTAACACAGGTTAACCGCAGAAATAGTATTTCCGAGCCGGATTAATATCCACCACAGTATTAGGATTTCTTTGTGTTTGATTGTCAATTGTTCTGCTATTACGCAATCAAAACTAATTGTTTGTGGCTTTCTTGTAGTCCATCAAAACGCAGTTAAAATTTTCATATAGAAAATTAATCACCTATTTTCATGTTTTATAGTTTTTACGCAAAATTAAAACAACACAGCGGTAGCGGAGTCACTTCCTATTTCTTATTCTTAATTCGAATCATCAATGACCCAGTCCTCACAAGAAAACTCCCTTCTCTTGCTGATCACCGCGCTCTTGGAGAGTGTCCCTTTTCTATCGATTCTTCCACGGATTTTGCTTTGAAGAACTAGCACTTATACTTCCCCCATTCACTCCTTAGAGGCGCGTTCAGTAAACATTCCTTTACTGTCCAGCTACAAAAGTTTAGAACATCCCACTTCTCTAGCTCATACCTAAACCTAAACAATTTCCTTGCAAATATTTTCCAACCAACCTCCAGTCTCCTAAAACCCGTGTCTATAGATTACCTTCCCTTCTCTTTAGACGCCCACGGTACGTTATTACTTAGGCTTGAAATCTACGTACTTACTACGTACACTCTTTACTCCTTTCAAAACTTGAATCAAGCAAGTAAGGCAAATAATTCAGCCTCGTTATTCAAATTTTACCTTCAAAGACAAAAAATTCAATTAAAAACAGCTTTTCTTGAAGCATTTCCTTCAAGAAATGTCCCACACGTCCAATACATCCATTGTATTTTTTATTTAGCTTTAATAACTTAACTCTCCAATAAACGTGAGGTATAGGAAATCAAATCGAAACTAACGGAAAAATGTACTTTACTAAAAATAGAAAGTTATTAAGACAACGGAAACTTTTGCGGACAAAATGTTACCTAACTTCAAACTTTATAAAGATTGTCACATCCTTTTACGTTCCTTATTCAATAATAACCAAATTGAATAATGGAAAAAGGAAATAAATATAATAAAATGTAATTTTCTGATATCTTCGGGCCCGGATTTTGGCCACATGTATAGAAACTTCGACGTATACATATAAATTGGTGTATTTATTGAACATTAGATTTTGTTGAGGATATCGACATATATATATAAAATTTGATAACAAAATTTTAGTTGGCATGTTTTTCTTTTTCTAATAAAAAAAAGGATTGCTTATATATAGAGCTCTCCCAGAGAGATCTGATTAAATATATTTTTGTGTATAAAAATGACACAAGACAAAATATTACTTACCAATATTTAGTACTGTAATTGTTTGTTTCAGGTTTTGGAAGCTCCAGGTCTCGTGTTCGGTTAGTGATGGAGGGATGGAAAAAAATTTCGTCAATGATACTAGTTCTGATTTCTTCCTTGAATGGTATGTACTTGCTTATCTCCGATTTTTATGACATATTTTGTGGTAAAAATAAGCAATGAACTTACTGGGGTACACGCAAAAAGGAAATCTTATATTAGTCTCAAAAATTCTCTAAAAAATTTGAAACACGTTTAAAGTAACATGATAAGACCTCCAAATTTCCCATAAGACATTTAGTGTACCAAAAATATTAAAAAGTTGAATTAAATTGAGCATTATACTTTGCTATCCTGAAAAAATAAAAGCTCTTGTAATAAATTCATGGAAAGTAATCAAAACAAGATGTATTTTAAAAATATTTTGTTGTAAGAGGCGCGTTCGTTATAATTGACTTTATTCTAATGTTTTTCGAGTAATTCTTTGCACAAGCATTAAAAACGAATTCCAAAAACCACAAAGTTTCTAGGATTAAAAAATTCGTCCTAAATTATCAAGAATGCTTGGAATTTCCGGCGCTTTAAAGCTTACCGGCGCGGCGCACCATTGTTGGTCCTATTGCTGTTGTTATTGTTTGTCTGTCCATTGCATCTTGAACGTGCGGCTTTTCTAAACTTTTTTAAAAACTGATAAAGATAGATCGCACTTTGTTGTATTTGGGTAAACCAAATACAACAAAGTGCGATCTATCTTTATCAGTTTTTAAAAGCACCGTATTTAGGCTTTATAAATGATTTTTAAAATAAAATGAAAACATTATATTTTAGCTCCGGTAACAACATTATACTCTATTTTTTTTCTTTCTATAACCCCCAATTTTGTATATATTTTTAAAACAAAAAAGAAAAAGCAAGTAGTATGTCTTCTTGAACTTTTTGTGCGAGGAATAATAAATATATATTGAAAAATAACTTTTAGGAATACGTATTCAAGTCAGAATTATAGAGCTTTGACGTATTTTATGCTGTTTCGTTCTCTTTAATTTATAAAAAACTAATAAAATTCATAGTTGTTTGTGTTTTGCATGGTTAAAAGTGTGTTTTAAAAACACTTGTACTGTGTTGTTTAAAGATACTTATTATTAACTTCTAGGTGACTTTTATTAATATAAAGTTTTTGGGCGGTCTATAATGCTTATTTTGACAACTTAACAAATAGACTGAATGAAAACTAATGTTTTCCCTCATATAACCTCAAAGTAAAATAAAAAGACAGTAAAAAGCTATTGGGAGGGAGTAATATTAAAATTTCTTTTTCAACATTTTGAACAAAAATCCTTAAACGGAAAGCCGAAAAAGGATTTTCCAAATGAATCCACAAATAAGAAAGAAATGTAGTTTTATCCGGTCATGTATGAATTTTAATGAAAGAAAGGCAGCTGCCCTACCATTCTCTTGGTAAATGTTCTACGCCAAAGAATTTAAATACCTATTCGGAATTCCAAAAAATAAACTACAAACATTTTAAATGTATGCGATCCATTTGAATTTCTATAATACTTCACACTCTGCTGATTTTTTCATTTTCCTTATTTTTGAGCAAATCACTTCTGCTGTTGCTGTGTTTTGTGCACCAATATTTTGTTGGATAAATGGAAATTTTTAATTAAATTACGTATCGATAGAAGAAGGAAGATAAATACCATTGTGTTTGTTAATTATCCACCAGTTTGTTTATCTGTTACAGTAAATCTTTGGACGAATTTAAACCTCTTAAATTGAATAAATCACTATACGTAAATGACAAACAAAACATATTTTCTTTACATTTCAACCTGCTTGTGATATTTTACCCCGTGTAAAACGGACATTGTGCCAGAGCAAACAGTCTGCATATATTTTATTCATGGTTTTCTACAGTGGCCTCACCATCAATATTAAACATGCTCCAAGTCTGTTCTTCTAAGACCGCTTTTCCGATTCTGCCAATATTTTCATGCTTTTAAAAGCGAGTCTGCAAACTTTTCAAAGCAGAGGCAATATATACTTGTTAAAATTTCAGGTTAGTTCGCTATTTTGAAAATAATTTATAAATACAGGCTGGACACCCGAGAGTCTATTATAAATTTAGTGAATGTGCCTCTTTTTGTCATCTTTTATCCTGAGTCAACAGAGACCACTATTACTATAAAATCCATTTTTGACACAAAAAGTGAATTTATATTAGGCGAGTTCTTATTACGTTAAGGCGAAGTCATGTCATGTAGAGTTAACATCAAGAATGAAAAAATTGGAATTCTACCCAGCGGACTTTCTTTATAATTTAATTTTCCTCTTCAAAAAATCTGAATGATTTATAATGGGTATATAACACTGGTCAACACTAATTATATTGCCAATAATATTTGAGAGATTTCTAGGTAATTTTGTAGTGCTGATTACGAATATGAAGTCCATGTTTCTGGATTGGCTCTAGTTTTGGAGATAATTAGCTAATTAGTATAAAATAAAGAAAAATCCAAATTTAATAGAGCACTGGTGCCCATAAGCAAGTTTCACTAAAAATGACAATGTTTTCGAAAAATATAAACGAAAAATCAATAAAACCCATAATGATTTTTTATTCCGTATAAGAAATACAGTAGTCTAATTTGGAAAATTGCAACTAATTCGTAGGGAAAAAGCGCTGTTAGGCAGAACTGACGCAAGTAGACAAATATCTGTGTAGCCGGTCACATGCACGCGCAGAAGCAAATAAGCATGACTGATTGTCAAGAAAAGTAGAGTTTTCGCACATATCCTCTTATAAAAAGCACCCGTTATGGCTAATTTTCTTAAAAAGTGATGGTAATATCTCAAAAACTAGAGCCAATTTGGAAAACCTACTTGTATTTTTTACTTCAGCAGACCTGAATTACCCTAAATTCATTTAAAAATACTTGGCAACAAATTTTTTTTAAAATTTTGTTAATATTAATATATAAAATATTTTTTTTTATTTTCAATTTTTACATTAAATCACAAAGTGACAGTTAATGTTTTTAAAATATAGAAGAGCTTCAAAATGTCGACACCATATTAAAATAGAGTATTCAAAAAGTCTCAATTTCTCTTATTATATACATATATACATATATATATATATATATATATATATATATATATATATATATATATATATATATATATATATATATATATATATATATATATGATATATTATTAATTCCTTCGATAGCTTTAAGTTTTTTTTGTAAGGTTCAGTGAATTGGCGGCGACAAATGAGAAGATGACTTACCGATCTGGTGAGGTTCACTGGAACATGGGGGCCCCCTGGATGTGTTAATCTGAAGATGTCCTCTGGGTCATAACTAGCACTTAAAAGTCTTATTCTAAATTATTTGTAAAATGCGGCACTATAATATGGTTTTCACTAGCGACTTTATAAAGATGCGTGTATGCGGGTGTAATTGCGTTGAGTTACATTAGTTGAAAATGCTGAAGCGAGACTTGCACTCCCGCGCATAGCGATAAGAAGTCACCTCTCAGGTAAAAGCCAAATCACTGAATTTGTTAACTAGATATTTAAGTTAATATTAAGTTTGGTTAAACAAAAAAAGTGCAGATGGCGCAATTAATATAAAATGTTAAATTATATTAGTATTACGGGAATTATATGAATATTGTACAGGACTAAAATTTAAATTAAATAAAATTAAACTTAAACTAAAGGAAAATGAACCAATATATATATATATATATATATATATATATATATATATATATATATATATATATATATATATATATATATATATATATATATATATATATATATATATATATATGGAAGTACGTAGGGTTTCACGCATGGAGAAATATGTGTCGTGGTTAATCCGGGAATTCATCCGTTCGTTTGATTTGTTTCTAGTTGAAACTTGCAGACGTTTCGCCAAAATCTCATTTGGCACTTTCTGTGCTTACTCGCTGGTCGTAGAAAGTAAAACCAGTTTACTTTCTACGACCAGCGAGTAAGCACAGAAAATGCCAAATGAGATTTTGGCGAAACGTCTGCAAGTTTCAACTAGAAACAAATCAAACGAACGGATGAATTCCCGGATTAACCACGACATATATATATATATATATATATATATATATATATATATATATATATATATATATATATATATATATATATATATATATATATATATATATCAAGTAAGAGAAGTTAAGATTTTGTGAATACTCTATTTAAATATATTTTTTCTGTTTATTATATGCATTCTATTAAGAAAGATAAAAATAATGCCGACATAATTTAGAACATTTTGTACATTTCACACTTGTATTAACGGGCTGAAGATTTTGAATAATTTGCGTGTTCTTTCGTAGTGTTGTGCATGCACCAGTCTATATTTATTGTAAAACCCTATCAAACAGCTACTAGCAATTGTATGGTAATGAAGTATTGGCTTAGTTATTTGAACATAACGGTAGCAAACCAGGCAGCGCTATAATATACTCTGATAACATGTACACATACCCACATACTGATAATTTTGTGGAATAGATAGGCTCTGAAAATCATTAGTCTTGCATTTAGGTAGGCACAGAACGCAATGTTTTTCCACTTTGCGGTTAAATTTTCATTCATCACGCTCCTGACAGCTTGCTTTTTAATCATCTTTTGATGTCTGCTAACCCTCTGTAAAAAAATAATTAGGTTAACTGATTAAACGTCAACCTTAAATGCTACTAAATTATTTAGTGTTTCAAAATTATTTAACACACAATATTGATGCCGATATTAAATACTAATAAGCATTTAATATTAACTCTTTAGTCTTAACAATATATGTATGTATTTTTAAAATGTTAACGTATCCAAATAACATGACAAGATTAAAGAAAATTAAATAAAAGCGTATACTAATGCTTTCAAACTACATAAAATGGGCTCAGAATATTATGTAAATTTTTCGTCACCTAAATGTTTTGTTTACATAAGAGGATAAACTTTGAATATACAGGATTATTCGTGTATTTATTAAGAAACATTTTACATGGAAGTATATATTATTACTGTTGATATTGCTTAATAGAAGAACAATGGCATTTGACTATTAAATGGATTACCTTATCTTGTAATACCATTTTTGGTTTTAATAATAAAAGGAGCATTAAAGTATATGTCGTATATAACAGGAGATATGGAGGCCCAACATTTTTTTTATATTGTGTGAGTACAAAAATGGAGAACCATCATTATACGTGTAATCGTTTCTGAGGAAAGTGGCACACAAAAATAGAGCGCTACCTAAACAAACATAAAAGGACTACGTTTTCATTATTTATAATGATATGACCGGCTTGTGTCTTTTTCTATCACGATATAATTCCATACGATTTCCATTTCTTTTTACGCATTTTATAGGATTGCAATTTAAAAATATTAACACAATAATAATACAAATTAAAGAAATGATTCTTAATTTCACATTTTTTATGTACCCCAGAGAAAAAGAGTTCAGTCATATTTTTAAAATAATACTAATATTAAACACTGATACGATTTTAATATTAAAATATTAATCTTTTAGGCTTAATAATACTTTAAAAAAATATATGTATATTCTTAAAATGAAAACATTTCTAAATAACACGACAAGATAAAAGAAAATCAAATAAAAGCACATACAAATGCTTTCAAACTATATAAAATGGGCGCAGAATATTATGTAAATTTTTCGGTAACTAAATATTTCGTTCACGTGAGAGGATAAACTTTGAATATACAGCATTATTCAGGTGTTTAAATTCTACACAGAAGGTAGCACATTTTAGTAAAAAAACATTTTACGTGTAAGTGTATATTATTACTGTTGATATTGCTTATTAGAAGAAAAATAGTATTTGACTATTAAATTACTCACCTTACGTTGTAATGTCATCATTGGTTTTAATAATAAAAAAGAGCATTAACGTATAATAGGAGATATTGAAGCCCAAAAACTTTTTTGATTAATATTGTGTGAGTACGAAAATTGAGAACCATCATTATACGAGTAACTGATTCAAAGAAAAGTAGCACACCCTTACAAAAAAATTTAAAAACCGGAAGGAAATAAGTTTTCAATATCTATAGTGATATGATAAGCAATGTCTTTTTATATCATGATACAATTGCATACGATTCGCATTTATTCTTACTTGTTGTATAGGATTGAAATTTAAAAATATGAACACAATATTAATACTAATATTAAACACTTATAAGATCTTAATATTAAAGTACTAACTTTTCAGGCTTAATAATATTTTAAAATAATATATGTATATTATTTTTAAAATATCAATATTTCTAAATAACATGACAAGACTAAAGAAAATTAAATAAACGCGTATACAAATGCACTCAAACTACATAAAACGGGCCCAGAATATTATGTAAATTTTTCGGTAACTGAATATTTCGTTCACGTGAGAGGATAAACTTTGAATATATAGCATTATTCGTGTGTTTATTAAATTCTACACAAAAGGCAGCACATTTTAGTAAAAAAGCACTGTACTTGTAAGAATATATTATTACTGTTGATATTGCTTAATAGAAGGACATTAGTATTTGACCATTACGTTTATTATCTTACCGTGTAATAGATTTTGTTAATAAAAGAAGTAGCATTAAAGTATATGTAGTATATAATAACGGATATGAAGGTGAAATAACCATTTAGATTGTCACATTGTGTCATTAGACGACTTGTCGTTTTTGGCAAAGCAGCACACTTTTACAAAAAATTGAACCTATTTCTTAAAGAAACACAAAGAAAATACGGTTTCATGATTTATAATGACATGACAAGCATGTATCTTTTTCTATCATGATATAATTGCATACGATTCTCATTTCTTCTGACGTATTTTATGGGATCGTAATTTTAAAATGTAAATTGGATTTTTTGCCCTTTGTTGTGATGTGTGAAAATATATTGCAAACGAGAAACAATATATTTACCCATTGGGTTTTCGTAAAATAAATTTCCGTTTTACTGCCGTTTTTTAGAGAGGATCTGAATAGAATTTTGGTTAACTTCTCTCCCGCATTTTCTTAATATTCATGTTGTGTAAATACCCGAGAGAAAGAAATATATATATTGCTAAGTTTTTTGCCAGGAATAATAAGAGTGTATTGATATATTACCTTTGAGGAGAGGAGTGTAATATATTTGGCAACTCAAGGATATAAACTGTGTAGCTTATCTTTTCGTTTTGGCCTAAAAATTATTACGGCAATGTTTGATTTAACGATATAAACTTTTAAATCTTTTTTAACCCTTGATAAAGAGCAAAGTGCCGCTCTGGGATAATGTGAAATGAATTTATGGATATTACTTTTTCATCGGCAAATATTATTTTTAATTATGTATGCGGCATTGTAAAACAAATACAATCACATTGCTTCCGTAAAATTTTGCACTGTTCGTATTTGTAGTTTTCCAAATTTGCCTATTGGTCATATTATACAGGGTGAGTTTCTTAAAGTGTTTACAAGGCGATATCTCGAAAACGGCTTAACATATTTGCATGATATTTTGGTGAGTTAATAGGGAGAGGAGGTCATATTTAAACATATTTTTGACATTTACCCCCTCTCTCTATTTTGAGGGATGCTTGGGAACTTTGCAATTTTAAATGGGAATATGGTCTTTTATTTATATAACCGCTATCATTCCCTCATTGACTGTTCCTAAGAAAATTACAAGAGGCGTGTCTCATATGCATCCCCATACTGGTCACCTTCAAAAACCTCGAACATCCCACTTCTCTCGCTCATTCATACCTAAGGTCTTCAGATTATGAAGCAGATTGCGTGCAGATGTTTTTCCTTCCCCTCCCAACCTTCAATCCTTTAAATCCCTTAGAGATAGATTACAGTTTCCTTCTCTTCAAACGCCCACGGTACGTTAGTAGGTTAGTAGTTAGCCGTGAAGTCTAAAAATAATGCTTTTAAACATTTCTATGGATAAGAAGTCGCTTACAACAACAATATATTATTGGCTTCCCCAGAAACGAAGTTGGTAATATACTTTTTAAAATATCTTAAAATAAATCTTCCCAAAGTAACCATATAACATGCAAAAACAAAACTTCAACTTGGAAACCTTTTTATAATAAAACATAAAAGTGAAATTGCTGTTCCTTTTATTTTTTTACGGACATATTGACATTTTGCCTTCAAAATCGAAACAAGGGACAACGGTTTGATGGACGTCTCTCAAGTTAACATTGTTTTAAAACTTTTATTTTAGTTTTAAAGCTGTAAGTCGAAAGAAATAAAATACATTTTTGGTAAGTTCTTTATAGCTTGCGTATAGTAGCTCGTATTGATAAGGTTAGATTACGAGTACTTTAATGAGAAACAGTGTATAAAAGAGTTGTGCTCCCATTCCTTGATTTCAACCGCAATCAAATGTAAAACTAAAAATTCTAAATTCAGTTTAGGCATAAAAGTTCTACAATACACCGAAGTGAAAAAATAACGAGCTACTTTCGCTTTTCAATAATTATGCCACTGACAATGTGTGTGCAAATTAAAATTAATTAATATATCACATCAATACTCATACCAGTAGAAACGCAGCAATAATTAAAAAATAACACTCTAGTTTTCGCAAAAAACATTGGGTCCATATTTTATTCATACACATACTTGTTGTTGCGTCCGTGTTGCTGACATTTAGACTATTTTTAAAAATTTATGGCGTGCCGAAATGGATTTAATAAACTAAAAACACGTCAGACTGTTCTATATTGCATGATTATAATATATTTCTTATTAGAATTATCTATTATACAAAAAAATTTGAAATAGATGATAAAGGCTTTCGGTTGTTAACATTGAGTACGTTGATAATATAAAATTACTAAGTCAATACCCAATGTTTATTTAGGTAGACGTAGAGTTGAATTTAATTGTAACTTAAATATTGATCCTTAATTTGGAGAATATTCTATTTATTACTATAAATAATGCCAATTGTACTAAATTTATTAATAGAAGATAATAGTCATGCGTAAAATTTCAACTAAAACTAATATTATAGTTTAGTTTTATACATTTTTGAGCCAGTAAATGCTCAGTTGTTTTAAAGTACTATACTATCATATTCTAATATATTATACTATATCTGCGAATGGGACTTAGAAGAGGACAAATCGAACAAATTTTGCAAGATAAGTAGAAATGTCACACTAAAGTTTTTGCTTGTAAAATAAATAAGATTCCCGTCATGAAAAATTAAATTTTTTATACAGGGAGCATGAAAAATACGAACACGTTATTTTGCGTAAGAGTTGTACCTTGTTTATTATTTTCTACCAAAAGAACAAATATGAAATATGTTTTAAATTAAATCCTAAGCCGAAGTACAAGATTTCATTAAAAAATTTAAATATTAAAAATGAAGTGTTTTATAACATTATTTTTTCCCCAACTGTTTCCTCTCACACCGTTAACCAGAGTACTAGTTTCTACATATTAAGCAATAATGACACCTGTGGACATGTTTGTCAATGTCTTTATTCAATGAAGCAATTATTTAATTTAAAATACCCTATCAAAATGCTTTCCACTGAACAAATTGTAATTTTAATAGGTGAGTATGATAGTATGAACATTGATTTTTTTATAATTTGATATTCATGTCACACTTGTTGTGACCCCCAAACCCCTCCCCCCCCCCCTTGAATGCGCCACTAGCTTCTACGTTTTAAGACTTTTGGTTGGTTTATATTTATTAGTAATTTTAATTTACTTTAGTTTACTATGGGTTTGTTTCTGCATAAGTTTCAAATCAATCAGAGCTAATGAGGTTATCCGGTTTCGATCAGAAATCCTTGAAGATGATTGGCTCTGACTAGTTTCAGACTGGTGCAGAAACAAACCTAATATGTTAAATTTTGATAATCTGTATTATTTTTTTCCTTTAACCAAATACCGAAATTCATAACAGCCATAATACATTGCATTATTTGCATCCTTTTTTAACGTTATGAATGAGAAAAGAAGGATAGAGATACACTTGTGGCGCACTAATTGTACCAATTGAAAACGCTCTTGATGTTAGGGATCTTTATAGGAGGAACGTACCGGTCAAATGACGTTTACCGTTGTCAATACTAAATATACCACTGTCTATCCTAAATGTACCGTTTTCTATACGTCGAATCTACCGCCTTTGTCCTGTTAGATCTGGCAGCACTGCTCTAAGGTAACGTTCTTTATTGTAGTGCTTAGTTTATATCATATTCTTGTGAGATAAATTAAATGTTCGTATTATCTATTGACAAATATGTCCATAGGTGTCATTATTGTTTAATAGGTAGAAACTAGTACTCTGGTTAAAAGGAGCGAGAGAGAATAGTTGGGACTTTAAAAAAATAATGTGATAGACCTAGTTATTTTGAATAATTTTTTTTAATGAAATCTTCTGCTTAGGATTTAATTTGAAACATATTTCTTATTTGTTCTTTTGGTACAAAATAATAAAAACGGTATGTTTATTCCTGCGCAAAACAACGTTTTCGTATTTTTTATGCTTCCTGTACAAAAAATTAAATTTTACATAACGTGAATCTTATATATTTTATAAGCAAGAATTTTTATTAGGAGAGATATTTCTCGTATCTTGCAAAATTTGGTGCATTTGTCTTCTTCTAAACCCCATTCGCAGACATACTGTAAGTATATAAAAGTAATTGCATCTTTATCAATTTCTTGCCTCTTTAATATTAAAAAAAAAATTGTTATTTAAACAGTGTCTGTCAAATGAAGTTAGTTCTTTGGAATGCTGAAGCCAAAATCAGTACCTAGAAATAAATAATACACTAAAAATGTCATGGTTTTATTTAAGGCCAAAAATTGACATGAAAAATTGCTCTGAGTACTTATATTGGCGTAAGAATTGAACAGTTAAGACATATAATTAGATTTTGATAAATTAATGTTCGAGGAAACTCTTGTTGTTAATTCTCTGCCTCAGTAGACAAACCTTTTAAGAACTTTAACATTTTTTTTGGGTATATTTTAATTAATTTTTAACTCGGCTGATCGCTCTTCTGTGAATAAAGAGGAAAACAGACATCTATTTCTGCTATTTCGCAGTGCATGCCGAGGCTGGTATATATTAATCATTTTAAGAGATCGGACTTGCAAGGTAACGAAAAGCACAAGAGACATTTCTTGTTTACAATTCGAAGAGAAAATGCATCTCGGTTCATTTATGAAACAGACAACACAGTATTTTAAATTTAATTTAGTGAAAGGCAATATTTTTTAAGGAAAGAATAAGTTTGATTGGGTCTGGTCTAGTTATAAATGAAGTAAATTTTGATCTTTTCAAGTAATTTTAAATAGAAATAGTTTTATATTTCTTGAGCGTAGATATGTAAACTTGGACCTTGGCTACATATTTCATGATTATGCATTAAAGTTTACTTAAAATTTAATATCAGAAGGCAATTTTGACCAAATCGATGTTATGATCATAATGCAATGGAAGAGGCCACTCTGTATGATGACGTTCGTTATCCGTGAAAATCAGGCATTTCGAATATGATATTATTACGCTTTAATACATTGTTATAAAATTGTCTATTAGGCAAAATTTCAAATTTGAATATAGTTATTTGAATAATTTTGCATCTATTTATTGAAATAAACAAATATGTCAATTGACATGTACATAATGGGTAAATAAGTAACTTATTTAAAGCTAAATAGTTTTGCAACAACGAAATTATGCGTATTTTGATGAAATTTGTTGCATACAGCGTGTTTTTAATTTTAAATCCTTTCGAGATATTTAAGAAAACTGTTTTTAATAGATTGTTTTCCTCTTAGAAGGTAAAACTTGAATTACATTTACATTACATTACTGGCATTGTTGAGAAGTTGAGCAGACTATTTATTTTTCTGTGCTTGAAAGTACCAGGATTATAATTATTAATCATTATCTTTAGTTTGAGTAAAGTGACTCACATGGATGTATTCATATATATGTACCATATATAACCAAAAAATATTTTTGTTAAATCTGTATTTGCATTTTAATCTTATTCCCATTCAAATAATGCTGTTTTTTAGCAGAGCTATTCTTTTAGCTTTGATCGCAATCGAATGTGACAATCTCATAAATATTTATGATTTGCAAAAAAAGCGAATTGTGTTATACTTTTCTATTTCCCTTCCTGCATGGGACCAATCAGTTTATACAACATATACGGATCCTTTTATGCCGATGCCGAAGGAATAACGTTATAAAAATAATATGTCTTTTTTTCTATATTTAGGAATCAAAAGATAGAGATAGATTTTTATTAACCTATTTTTAAGGGTATTTTTGATTTATTGCCGATATAGAATAAATTGGATTCATGGAGTTATTTGTTTGGATCTATTTATTGTCTTTTGTTGGTAATTCGAGAAAACTGTCTGCCGTATAAATTTTCTAAGATGAATGTTTTAATAAATTTAAGTTTTAATATAATCATTGTTTTAGTATTTCTCCGAACCTGAGCAAACCTAAATCTTCCTTAAAATGAGACCTATTTAAACAACTCTAAAAATATTCTATAAAAAGCATCTTGCCTTACAATAGAAAACTATTGGCTAGTTCTGGTTATTTTCAAAACGTGAAATACTACTGTTTCCCAATAATGCACGCAAAAAAATTCTTACGTTAAAGACAATTACCTGAAAATAATTAAATCTGCTGTCATCAACTACCAATCCCATCCACAGTTTCACTAACGATAGTACTTTTTACTTCAACATTAATTTTTTCAGGTACCTAAGTCTTGAATCATGAGCTGGATAACAGACACAGATCTCTGCACCTACCCCTTTCCCAAGATCTGCATTTGCGCTCAAGTATTTTATTTTGTCAATTTCATATCAACTATCGTTTGCTTAGTCAGTCACTTAAAGGAACCTTGTGAAGATGTCTTGTAAATGTGCAAATAAAACATATAGTCATATGGAAATATAAAGTACCTGCTCCAAATTATACGATATAACGAACATCAAAGGCTTGTTTGTGAAGATTTAAAAGTTATTGCCCTTGTGCTTGGCTTGGAATTAGGATACACAAAATGTGTTTCCTGTGCGAATGGGATAGCCTCGCTAAAAGTTTGCATTATAAGAAAAATGACTGGCCTCTTCGGCAGGCTTTGGGACCAGGGATCAAAAACGTAAAAGAGCAGCCATTAGTTGATTCTCAAAAGCTATTACTTCATATTAAATTGGTTCTGATTAAGAATTTTCTCAAGGGTATGGACAAAAATGGGCCAGCTTTTAAATATTTACATAAAAAATTTGCAAGACCGAGTGATGCCAAAATCAAAGAGGGTATCTTTGTTGGCCCGCAGATAAGGAATATTTTCAAAGATGAAGAATTCAAAGGTATTTCATCGGGAGATAATAAAGTTGCTTGAAACAATTTTCACCTTGTAGTAAAATAGTTTTAAGGACCCAGAAGAGCAGACAATAACGGCGAATTAGTCGATAACATTGTATTATCATATAAGAAAATTGGGTGCAATATGTTTTTAAAGATCCACTTCCTCCGCTCTCATTTAGATTTCTTTCCTGAGAACTCTGGCGCGCCGTAAGTGATGAGCACGGTGGACGTTTTTATCAAGAAATTTCCGATATGGAAAAATATACCAGAGGAAGTGGAACCCTTCCATGCTGACGAATTATTGCTGGACACTTGTCTGGGATGCTTCTCAGCTTACATACGGAAGATCAGCGTAAACATTTCGTGTTTTATCCTAGTTTTTACCATTTATGTAAGTTTTTCACTATTAGTCTTAAAAATGTAAATAAACGTTATTACTAAAAAACCTTAACCACTATTAAAGGTTGTTGTCATTTTCGTATTTAGCATTAAAGTTTAATAGGAGATATGGAGGACCAAAAACTTTTTTGATGAATATTGTGTGAGTACAAAAATTGAGAACCATCATTATACGAGTAACTGATTCTATGAAAAGTAGCACCGCCTTTCAAAAAAATAAAAACATTTTTAAAAACCGGAAGGAAATAAGTTTTCAATATCTATAGTGATATGACAAGCATATGTATTTTTGTATCATTATACAATTGCATACGATTCGCATTTATTCTTACGGATTTTATAGGATTGCAATTTAAAAATATGAACACATATTAATACTAATATTAAATACTGATAAGACTGTAAAATTACAGTACTAACATTTCAGGCTTAATAATATTTTAAAATAATATATGTACATTATTGTTAAAATGTCAATATTTCTAAATAACATGACAGTTTAAAGAAAATTACATAAAAGCGTATACAAATTCTTTCAAATTACATAAAATGGGCGCAGAGTATTATTTAAATTTTTCGGTAACTGAATATTTCGTTCACGTGAGAGGATAAACTTTGAATATATAACATTATTCGTGTGTTTATTAAATTCTACACAAAAGGCTGCACATTTCAGTAACAAAGCATTTTACGTGTTAGTATATATTATTGCGGTTGATATTCGTTAATAGAAGGACAATAGTATTTGGCCTATACGTTTATTATCTTACCGTGTAATAGAAGATTTTGTTAATAAAAAAGTAGCACTAAAGTATATCTAGTATATAATAACGGATATGGAGGCCAAATAACTATTTAGATTGTCACATTGTGTCATTAGACGACAAGTCGTTTTTGGGAAAGCAATACACTTTACAAAAAATTAAACATATTTCTATCATGATATAATTGCACACGATTTCATTTCTTCTTAGATATTTTATGGGATCGTAATTTTACAATGTAAATTGGATTTAATTAAATTAAATATGCTCTCATTAACTACCAGTCTCATCCACAGTTACGTTAACGATAGTACTCTTTACTTCAACATTCATTTTTTCAATTTCATATCAAATTTTTGCTTAGTCAGTCGGTTAAAGGAACCTTGTGAAGATGTCTTGTAAATGTGTAAATAAAACATATAGTCATATGGAAATATAAAGTACCTGCTCCAAACTAGACATATAACCCAAACATAGGTATAGTAGTTAGTATACAATTTTTATCAACGATAAAAAATAATGCTCAAAATTTGTAGTCCAGTGAATTGACCCAATCCTCACAAAAATAACTCCCTTCTCTCTCTCCTCGCCGCGCTGTTGATCTATCCCTCTTCAACTGATATTTCCACGACTTTGTCCTGAAGAACTAGCCGGTATTACTCCCCCCTTGGCTGTTCCTAACCGAACGACAAGATGCGCGTTACGGATACTTCAGTTTACTGTCCAGCTGAAAAACCTAGGATATTTTACTTCTCTCGCTCATTCACACCTAGAGTCTCCAGATTATGGAACAAATTGCCTGCAGATGTTTTCTCTTTCTCTCCCAACTTCCAATCCTCTAAATCACGTCTCAATAAATTACATTTTCCTTCTCTTTAGACGCCCACGATACGTTAGTACTTAGACTTGAAGTCTATGTGGGCACTATCAGAAAAAAAAACGACGCGGTGTTGCCGTAGCCTTAATTTGTTTCACCACATTGCCCACTACGTTGTTTTTTATAGGATGACGTCAGGCTGAAAACTACATGTTTTGAATTTTGTTGACTTTTAACCTTAATATTTTTGTTATTTTCCCTCCACCAGAACATTTTTGATAAAATAAATTTCTTATTTTAAAGTTGGAGGAGACCTAAAAGCGAAATTATTAGGATTTCATGTTACTTTAAACCCGATGCAAGTTTTTGAAAGAATCTTCGAGGTTGATTTAGGATTCTCTTTTTCGTGCGTATTCCCTGTTTAAACCATTAAAGATCCACTTATATGTAGAATAAGAAACTCCCGAAGTAAGACACTTTAAAAATTAAATAAAAGCTCTTTTATCGCTTCTATTTTATTCATCAGTTTTCTAAATAAAACTCGAAGATTCTCATGTCGGGCCGAAACCGAATGGAATTTAGACTAGGTCAAAGGTCAGGTGAGTGTGACTACCAGACAAACCACATAAAATCTAAGAGGTAGAAATCATTTGGAATGACATTTAAGAGGTGGTATCTGGAATATATTCAGCGGAGCGTGAAGTAAAATGTACGTGGCCATATTTATAGAATAAAAAGTCTTTGTATTCATGTAAAATTTAAACATTTTTTTATTGCGGTAAAGTAACTTTCAGCATACAGCGTGCCCAGAAATCATCTTAACAAATAAGAAACTTTTTTATTTTTGACTTTACGGAAACTGGTTATTCTTCATAGCAAGTTCTGCTTGTTGAGAAAATAGCACTTAAATCTAAAATTTTGATAGAGGGTGTCAAAAAAGTAAAAACGATAAAAGCAGTAGAAGGAAAACTATCCTTAATTTTAATTGCAATGTACAATAATGTAAGAAAGTATCGTACAGAACTGAGAAGTGACCGAATATAGAATCTGATACAATAACTTTTAGGTCGTTCATATGTACAGGGATATCCAAATAAAAGTGAACAGGCCTAATAACTTTTTTATTTTTAAAGATTGGAAAAAAATGTTAAATATGAAAGTTCTGAGGATTTTTATGGATCACTCTTATATGTACGTTATCAGCAAAACTATTGAGCATCGAATAAAAAAAAATTAGTACGAAATATCGATTTTTCGCTTATTTTAAATTGGATGGTATAATTTTTATCATATTTTTGGATTCTAGGAGGAGTTCTAGACATATTTTATATAACATACCCTATGCGGCTTTTCAATCGTTTTTGAAATATTTCAAATTAAAAATTATTTTGCATAAATATACTTTAAACATAACTACCCAGGTTGCAAACGAAATACCTGTTACCTTTTTAAATTTTCTTCGTAGGTAAGTCAAAGTTATTGTTAAGGTTGACAATAATACTTTAGTCACGGTGAATTTATAATTTTATTTTTATGCAAAATGAGTTATTCTATTAATAAAAATGTATTTAGAAAAATTACAATAATGTTAGAGCAGCCCAAAGACAAAGTGAAGAAAGTATTGAATAATCTCATCATTAAACAACATAATAAAAAGAAATAGAAGACTAGAAGAAAGAGGAAATCTGGGCAATGGGAAAAGAAGAAGTGAAAGAAATGAAGCAAAGAACCTACCGATTTTATTATGTTTTCAAGAGAATCCAAAAAATCAATTCCCGATTGTGTGCGGTATCTCAGATATGGAAGGAGAGATAAAATGTTGACTTATGAAACAGTTCAGAGAACGCTAAAGTATTTTAAGTATAGACCATATAAAATTGTGCCAGTTCAAAAGCTTAGTGCCGATCAAAAAGAAGGAAGATATACTTTTGCCACAAATATTAACGAAAGAATGCGGCAAGACCCTTATTGGTCTCATACCATCGTTTGGACAGACGAAGCAACTTTTTCAACTACGGGAATGTTTAATAGACGAAATGTTCATGTTTCGTCTTATGAAAATACCTTTACCGTCGAAGATATTTCTTTTCAGGGGCGTAATTCAATCAATGTTTGGTGTGGGATATTACAAAATAAAATTCTAGAATTATTGTTTTTCGGGAAGCATTAACTGGCCAGCGCTATCTTACTTTTTTGGAAAATGAAATGGAGGATATTCTCGACGAATTGCTACTTGAATAACGTTGACGTATTATATGGCAACAGGTCGGAGCGCCTCCCCATAATATAATTGAGGTTCGCAATTTTTTAAACCTTTAGTATAACGAATGGATCGGTAGACATGGAACGTTATATTGGCATTCAAATAGCCCAGATCTCACACCTTTAGATATATTCCTTTAAGGTCATTTGAAAAATGAGAGGCAGAGAGGAATGTATGAAAAGTGCGAAGAATTAAATGGCGGACATATTGATAATTTCTTTTGTTATTTATTCGCCAATGTTAACATTTGTCTGTTTATGTTATAATTCATTTGTTATTGTTCATAATCACTGGTTATTACTCTCAAATATTAATAACTAATAAAAATCAACGTTTATTGCTTAATAGAATAATTCATTGTGCATAAAAATAGAAGAGAGTGAGAAAATGAAGAGAACGATTATTTTTATGTGATTTACTCTTTTTTGGCTTCCAGTTAGTACGTTTTTCGATTGTATTTAGTATTGTATTTTGTAATTTTGTAGTTTTGTTCAGGTTTTCCTCATGTTTAAGTGCTAGTTTAGACGCCTTTTATTATATTCCATACCATTTCGAATTTTGTATTCTGTAGAGTATGATGTTTTTGGATAAATAAATAAGTAAATAAATAAAATCGATGTTTCATACTATATTTTTTTTATTCGATGCTCAATTGTTTTGATGATAAGATAAATGAATGATCCCGAAAAATTCCCAAAACTTTCATATTTAACATTTTTCCAATCATTAAAAATAAAAAAGTTATAAGGCCTGTTCACTTTTATTTAGATATCCCTGTACCTTTAAATTTTTTAAAAAAGTGTTTTGAAATACAGGATTTTTTTAACAAATTAAACAGTAATAACGTTTTATGAAATACTACACGTAGCTTCAACATGACCACAGTTTCATTCCACACACACTATTGTACCGTGGAAATTTCCTCACTGCATTTCTAACCATCTGAGGGGAAATTTCTTGGACACATTCGATGATAGTTCTCTCTAAATGATCTATATTTTTCAGTGGCGGTTGGTGAAATTTCAAAGTTGTATATATCTGGTTCTACTTACAGGACCCATACCAAATTTAGGGGTTTTAATAGTGAGCCCACTGGGAATGTTTTGGTAAAGAAAAAAAACATTTTGTAATTTGCGAACAAAAGTTGAATTTTTGGTGCGCCCCTCCTAGGAAAAAAATGAACGCGCCTAGGTATTTTATTTATTATTTTTTCTAAACAAATTTTACATCATTTTGTCGACAGTTTTTAAATTTTGAGACAAAAAAATGTGTTGGTAGAAAGTTATAGTCATTTGAATTTTTTGAAGCCTAAAATATAATTAAAAAAAAAATCAAATGACTATAACTTTCTACCAACACATTTTTTTGTCTCAAAACTTAAAAACTGTCGACAAGATGATGTACAATTTGTTTAGAAAAAATAATAAATAAAATACCTAGGCGCGTTCATTTTTTTTCCTAGGAGGGGCGCACCAAAAATTGAACTTTTTTTCGCAAATTACAAAATGTTTTTTTTCTTTACCAAAACATTCCCAGTGGGCTCACTATTAAAACCCCTAAATTTGGTACGGGTCCTGTAAGTAGGACCAGAGATATACAACTTTGAAATTTCACCAACCGCCACTGATATGTTTAAAAGGTCTTTGGGCATAGACTTTTTCTTTTAAGAACCCCCATGAGAAAAAATCTAAGGGAGTTACATCTAGGGACCTTGGTGGCCAAGCAAATTCTGACCAATTTTAGAACAAGAAATCTATTATATCAGAAATGTTTTGAAATGTTTGAATTAAAGCAATGTAATTAAATTAATCATACCTAAGTTCAAAACAAGATCCTGTAATTTCAAAAATTTTGTTTTAAAAGCCACATTCTTTATAAAAAAACTATAATATTTTTGAATTAATTCTTTGTAGAAGTAGGTACTAAAAAATAAATTCCAATAATTTCAAAATTTCTAGAATAAAAGAAATCGTCCGTAGGGATAAAATACTGGAATTTTCTTTCTGCCACTTTCAAGTTTACGATTTTATAATCTGTTCTTTCCTACAGATTTTAAATAATCAAAGCGCCACTGTCGTAATCATTGTAATTCCATTAGGTAATATTTGTCTTTTATTAATGGACCGATACGTAAAACCCATTTGAGTTAATACTCCCCAGAGGCTTGTCCTGCTGCAAGAAATGTTGGTTTAATCTTTCATTAGTCGTCGCTTTAAAAAAACCAAGGTAGCATACATTTTTCTATGAATTAAATGTTCGTCGCTTTCGTCAAAACACTTGCTCTTCTCAGCATCACTAGGTACTTTTTGTCTTTAATTTGCTTTGTCACAATATCTAATATCTATCAGGAGTTTCCGTTAATAATTTATTACAGCTGGTGTCGATAATAGTTTGTAGCAGACAATAGACCAACTAAAGATCTTGAAACAAGCTTTAAATACACTGCTCTCTTGTTAGAAGAAAATATGGTGAAAGACTTGGGGTTCTCTCTTTAAAAAAATATTTCTTTGAATTAAATCAAAGAGATTTTCTGATATTACAATAATTTTATTTAAATTAAAAGTTTTTTGGTGTGTAGACTATAGAGTCCCACGGCAACAACTTACTAACTTGTTGTCATTTGCAAGTTCAAGATCCAATAACTTTAACATTACGAAAATTAGTCTTCAATAAATTTTAATTGGCTTGCTAATGAGAGACCTCAGGGGACAGCGTAATTCAACTATATACAGTAGGGCGTTAACTAATAATTTTGCCGCAGGCAGACTACCACCTAGTTACGACCCTGGCTATTACGGTTTATCACTGTGGAGTGATTCATATCATTAGAGCTAAAGTATTTAAAAGAGTTTTATTTACGGTCGTGGTTTTCAATAATTACAAAATTAAAAAATACAGCTTGTTTTGATATCAACCTTATTGGTTACTGACACCTTTTCGTCGCCGAGTCATTTCCCGAAATGGTGACATTCAGTGACCTGCAAGATCATGCGATCTAACCCCCTTCGATTTTTTTCTTGCGATACTTTCTCTAGGGCAAAGTCTATTATTGAATTTTACGCAATGAATGACCATCTCTAGATACAGCCGAGGTGGACATTTGGAGAATTTTATTTTTAAAACATAACTACCATGCCACTTTTTGATAAAATGAACAAGAAGGTAATTTTTTAAAATTTTTAGTTTTATTTAAAATGTAGCTATTGGGGCCACCACTATAATTTCACTTTTATTTTAAAGTTGCAAGAGAGTGAAGAAGGGTACTGTAGTCGTCTAACTGCTCAACATGCATTTGATGTATCATGGTCTGTATGTACAGGGATATCCAAATAAAAGAGAACAGGCCAACTTTTTTATTTTTAAAGATGGGAAAGAATGGCCAATATGAAAGTTTTGGGGATTTTTATGGATCATTCATATATCTTGTCAGCAAAAAATTGAACATCGAATAAAAAAGAAATGGTATAAAACATCGATTTTCTCGCTTATTTTAAATTGAATGGTATAATTTTTATCATATTTTTGGATTCTAGGAGCAGATCTAGACATATTTTGTATAACATACGCTATGCGGTTTTTCAATTATTTTTGAAATATTTCAAATTAAAAATCATTTCTCATAAATATACTTTCAATGTAACTATCCAGGTTGCGAACCAAATACCTGCTACCTTTTTTAATTTTCTTCGTGGGTAAGTCAAAGTAAATGTCAAGGTTGACAATAATACTTTAGTCACCGTGAATTTATAATTCTATTTTTATTCAAAATGAGTTATTCTATTAATGAGAGATGCCAAAATGTTAAAATTATATTTAAAAAATAACAATAATGTTAGAGCGGTCAAAGACAATATGAAGAAAGTATTGAAGAGGGACAAAGAACTCCATCATTGAACACCATAATAAAAACAAATAGAAGACTAGAAGAAAGAGGAAATCTGGGCAATGGAAAAAGAAGAAGAGAAAGAAATGAAGAAAGGGACCTAGCGATTTTATTATATTTTCAAGAGAATCCAAAAAAATCAATTCCCGATTGTGTGCAGTTTCTCAGATATGGAAGAAGAGATAAAATGTAGACTTATGGAACAGTTCAATGAACGTTAAAGTATTTTAAGTATAGACCACATAAATTCATGTCAGTTCAAAAGCTTAGTGCTGATCAAGAAGAAAAGAGATATATTTTTGTCACAAATATTAACGAAAGAATGCGGTAAGATCCTAATTTATTTCATACTATCGTTTGTACAGATGAAGCAACTTTCTCAACTGCGGGAATGTTTAACAGACGAAATGTTCATGTTTGGTCGGATGCAAATCCCTGTACCGTCGAAGATATTGCTTTTCAGGGGCGTTACATTGGCCTGCAAATAGCCCAGACCCCACACCTTTAGATAAATTTCTTTAGGGTCATTTGAAAAATGTCGTATACAGCAATCATAATGAAAATATTGAAGAAATTCAAACGGAGGTGAGAAATGAAGTAAGAAATCTGAACGAAAATGATGCTGAAAGTAATATAAACACACTTCAGAGGCAGAGAAGAATATATGAAAAGTGCGAAGAATTAAATGGCGGACATGTTGAAAATTTCTTTTCATATGTATTTTCCAATGTTAACATTTATCTGTTTATGTTATAATTAATTTGTTATTGTTTATAATCACTGGTTACTGCTTTCAAATATTAATAACTAATAAAAATCAATTTATTGTTGTGTAATAATTGAACTCATTTTGCATAAAAATAAAATTATAAATTCACGGTGACTAAAGTATTATTGTCAACCTTGACATACCTACGAAGAAAATTTAAAAAGGTAGCAGGTATATCGTTCGTAACCTGGATAGTTACGTTTAAAGTATATTTATGCGAAATAATTCTTAATTTGAAATATTTCGAAAACGATTGAAAAACCGCATAGGGTATGATATACAAAATATGTCTAGAACTTCTCCTAGGATCCAAAAATATGATAAAAATCATACCGTCCAATTTAAAATAAGCGAGAAAATCGATGATTTATACCATCCGTTGCATAATAATGCAAATTGTGTATATTGACATCACCATTACTTCTAAATTAGCCTCAGCTAAATATATTTTAATTTTTTTTAGAAAATTGGTAAATTGGGGCACGTAACCATTGGCAGTAAGTTACGCGCCTTTGAAAATCTTCATCGAGCTAGTATCTATCCTGCGCTTTGTTCGGTTTGCCGTTGACTGTAACATATCAATACAGGGTGTCTCATTTAAAAAATCTAACTTTGTGACACCTTACTTTTTTAACGCACCCTGTATAATTCAAAATATTTTTAAAACGTGCAGAGTATACTACTATACCTTAACACAAAAACTTATTATCGACAAATCTTAATTTTAAGGGATAAAATTACTCCGCGCAATCGTTGACACAGCCGGTATAGGCAAACAACGGATTTCGGTATACAGCAGCACAATCAATTGGTAATGAAATAATTAGTGTTCATGGCATAAAACGGATGAAGAAATAGAGCATACATCCGTCTCTTTGATATCATCTCCATAAAAACAAATAAATGGTCTATCATCAGACCTCGATGTAACACAAAACAACTCTAAACGATGGGCTGTTTTTGTTTTTTATTTGTAGCGCATATTGGAAATGAAAAGCTACAAATACAAAGGAATGGCAATTACGTAATTACCATCAACTCCGACATTGTGAATGGGGCTTTATTATTAACTATGGATACTATATTTCCAACGTTATAAAATGCAAATATTCAACAGCCAAACATCAATATTATTCAGAGCGAAACACTGAATAGATCTATACTCAAAATTTTAGGGAAAAGGATGTAGCCAGTGTATTAACTGGGATTGATAATTTACATTTATATCATGAAATGTATTTGACCTGTAAAAATAATTAAAATTTATCCAGTATGCATTTTTACATTTTGCTACAGTTTACACTTCGCTATCTATTGAATTTCAATTGAAAACTGATGCAGAAGGATGTTTCTAAATGGTATTTCGAAAAAACCTGCATTGGTGTATGGAACGAAAATACGTCCAATTAAAAGTGCATACACAGGAAAAATTGCTATGCTATTTTCAATAATAGTATTGGTCTTGATCACTCTCACTTTGGATATATTAAAGTTAATACTGTTTCAACAAATCATCATTTAAATAACCAAAAAAGAAAACACTGCTTTAAATATAGACTTATTATTACAGTTCTTACTTCTTTGAAAACTATATTACCATTTTTTCAACGACAAAAATATAATTGGAAACCAATAAATTACTATTATTCCTTAGGGTATAGAATTGTTTAAGCTAAAACATTAAATTATTTGACGAGAATGCTCAAATATAATTGTGTGAAAAATAGCTATTTGTGGGCGGTGTGATTCAAATTAAAATATATTTTATTAAACGACCAAGAACTACAGTTTAAATAATAAAATCTAAAAATTAAGTGAATTATCCTTATATCATTTAAATTAAAATAAACACTGTTATAAAATATATAAGGTAATAGAGAAGTAACAAAAAATATTAATTCAATGGGTTCTATTGTTTGCTGAAATATTAGTTCTATTGCTCGCGGATGGAGGGGTTGAAATTGTGCTGTTTGTTTATTGCATTATACGCCAAAAATAATAGATTTTTGGGACTGGGCAACTCATTTCAGTGCTTTATGATAAGTAAAACAAATCTAAACGATTTTCAAGAATAAGTTTGTTTTTTATTTGTAAATCACTCTTGGCTAGTCTATTAGAAGACTTTTTACTCAGACGATACATATTGTTAAAAAACTATTAACATTAAATATGATCACAAGTTTATTGTTGAACTTGTATTTTTTAGACATGGTTTCCACCAAATCTAGCTGTAAATTTAGGAAATTCGAATGAAGTGCCAAATTTGTTCCATCTAGCATCCTGTACCCATACAAGCCAAAAGCAGACAGTTTTGCAAAGAAGCAGATCCTATCTTTGGAGTGAAATAAATATAAAAAGTTTACTGTGTTCGCGTCAGTGTGGTGTTAATAAAATGTGTTTTTTTATATTTGAATGTTTTATGGTATGATTCAAATTAAAATATATTTTATTAAACGAACCAGAACTACAGTTTAAATAAAAAATCTAAAATCTAAGTGAATAATCCTTATATCATGTTAATTAAAATAAACACTCCAATAAAACATATAAGGCACTACAGAAATAATAAAAAATATTAATTCAATGGGTTCTATTGTTTCCTGAAATATTACTTCTATTGATCGCGGACACCCTTTGGAGAGGTTAAGATTGTGCTGTTGGTATTTGTTCGTTGAATAGTCGTTTAAGCTTGCAGCCTGTTTGTTTATTGCGTTAAAGGTACGCCAAAAATAATAGATCTTTTGCAGATCTGGGTACTGGAGCAAATAATTTCAGTGTTTTATGGTATGTAAGTAAAACAAATCTAATAAGCCTTGCAATAATAATAAGTATTTCGATTGAATAAGATGTATATTCTTACAAATAAACGTTTACTAAAACCAATGATATATTTTGTATTGAATTTAGAATAGGGAATTACGGCATCAAATAAATGTTATATTTAAAAGACCTATTAAAAACCAATAAAACCTTATATTTCAAGCAATCTTATAACCTGCTGGTTAACAATGATAAACTAGTCATTGAAAGAAACCGAATTTATATTGTGCAATCCGGAATAGAGTGTGTCATTCAGTGAACTGGTCCCTTATTCAAAATACGTGTTTTATCTGTGTATAGGAAAAAACTAATACGAAAAACTAAAAATGTCTTTACCCAAAGAAAATAAATCTTTGCAAAGCAGTTCTTCCAATTGGGGAATATTTTTCGGTCTATGGGTATCTATTCTAAAAATTTATTAATCAAAGCACTTCTAATTCAAATTGACTTTTTAAAGTAACTTGTGCTTGTTGCCTATAAATGACTTCTAATTTAAGTTTCGTCGAGATAACGACCTAATAAATAGGAACTAAATTCTGAACTGGAATTCCTAATTGGAAAAAGTAGCAACAGTAAAATCTTTCATTTAAAAAGTTTTCTAGTTTATAGATGTAGCGAGTTTTAGGAAAAATTGGTGTAAATCACTGTTTCTGAACTGGATTGCAACAAATAATGAGACAATTAGTCGGCAACTTTGTTATATATACAAAGAATTATAGAAGAGGTTTCTTTTTTAAGCACAATAACGATACATTGACAGTTTAGTATGTTAATAACAGTAATAGAAATGTTATTGTAGTGTATAATTGGTATTAAAAACTGTAAAATCTTTTCACCAAAAAATAATCCTCCAGAAAGATTTTCGTACATCAAATTATAAATCGGATAAAACATTTTCCAGTTTCCACTTTCATATTTTCTTTAGCTATAGCATTTTTAATTATGAAAAAGCAAACTAAGTGAAGTGAATTTAATTAATGTTGGAGTCAAAATAAAAATCCATCTCCGCCTAGAAAATTACTGCTGTTCGACTTCAACTTTAAGGAAATAGTTTTTTTATTACTTCGGATCTACTTAAAATTTAAAAAGGTTAAATCATGAAAAGGGTTACAGTTGTATCGCGATAAACTTGTAATAAATAATACTTGAGAGCAACCTGTAAGGGTGAGGAATTTCTGTTTCAAACAACCTCCTATTTTGAGGAAATTCGGAGAAGCTTTTAAAATGGAAATACATAAATTACCTTTCAATTAAACGCAAAAAGAAACTCTGAAGTTAAAGAAAATTACTTGCGAATTGGTTAATATTGATTTTTATATAATTCAAAAAAAATATTTATTCAAGTTGGCACTCCATATCTTTGACTATGTTTCCTTGTAATAAGAAAAAGGTTATATTTAAAATAAAACAATTTTTATTCTTTATTTCAAATTACTATGTATCTTCATACATTCGATATTAATTGAAGAAAAAATTAAAAAAAAATGCTGAGTCCTGTCAACTTTTATTTTCAGTTGCGCATGTTTTGACATAATAAAATAGTATACAGGATTTTTTTTATCTAAGACATCCCACGTAGACTTCAAGCCTAAGTACTAACGTACCGTGGGCGTCTGAAGAGAAGGGATATCTCATAAAGGAGTTATGGAATCACTGATAGTTTTTTTTAAATGGAACGCCACATTTTTTACTAGGCTTTTAAATTCTAGTTATGAAATTCTAAGCATATATTATGTAACACATCCTATATCGATTCTCAGCTGCTGTCGAGATATTATGGTCTAAAATAAAAATAGTATTGGCTATATTCGAGTAATAAATTTTTATTTAATTTAAAATTTTAATGAAATTTTCGAATTGCCTTCCGTTCGCTTCTTGGTAGTATCCGAGTCGGTAGATAAACTCCTCTAAAACATGATGGACCACTTCTGGCGTTATTTGCCTAATTTCATATCGAATTCTATTTTTTAGTTCTTCGATATTGTCGGGTTTATTAAAATAACCGTAATTTTCTAAGTAATCCCATAAAAATAGTCCATGGGTGTAAGATCCGGAGATCTAGCTGGCCAAGCAAACCCAAACCTACCGGATTCTACTCGTCAAACCCTGTCATTTGATACCCATGTCAAGGGGGTTGTAAAAAAATGTAATCCGCTACCTTGTAGCGTCTGCCATATTGGGTTTAGAATGACGTCACATTACGTATCGTATTCTACTCATCAAACCCTTTTATTTGATACCCATATCAAGGGGATTGTAAAGAAAAGGTAATCCGTCATCTTGTTCAACTTAACAAATGTCGTCGAGTCCGGTTCCTAATAATGATGAACGATGAATAATAGCTTGGTAGCAGCAAGGGTACAATTCTTAAATATTGATACGTCGAGTGCTGCGTTGCCAAGTTATTGTCAAAGTCGTAATTACTGGAAGTTTTAATGTTTTATAGGCAGAGTTACAATTATTATTAGTAATTACCTAAATGTCTTAAAATAAAATTAGGTAAGCTTATAGTAAATATATAAATGTATCGCGAATCGCGAATACTGTTCTTACAATAAATTGGTAGTGAGCCAGAATTTGCGACAACAGACGTGGCGGCGTTGATGGGCATGCGCGCCCCGAAAGCAATATTATGGGTGGACCTTCGACAAGTTTTGTCTCCTTTTAACTTCCTAAAGCGGGTATGTTTGCTTCTCTCTTAGCTTTAACGCATTTTATATAGTCCATATACACCTATAAGGTCAATTTAAAACACGGCGAGTCCGGAGCACGCTTGCCTTCATTCTTTCTTGGGGAGTTTCGCATGGAACTTGCACTTTTTTGAAAGAAAAGATTATTTTTCGGTTTTAAAATATAAATTATTAGATAGATCATTAAAAATAAATTTAGGTGGGTCATTGACCAAATGACCTTATGGTCGAGCCGCGCTTGCTATGTTTCCTAACCAGCCCTAACCTAGAGTGCTGTTTCCACATCTGGAGAGCGGCTTCACCTTTGACACTTAACATCCTTGATTTTATTCTAAACGAGAGCCATTCGACCCAGTCTTCACAAGAAAGCTCCCTTCTCTCGCTCATCGCCGCACTGTTGGGGATTTATCCCTTTTCTAGGAATACTTCCACGAATTTTGCTCTGAGGAACTAGCCGCTATAATTTCGCCCTGGACTGTTCCTAACAGAACAACAAGAGACGCGTCACATTACTGTCCAGCTATATAAGCCTAGAACATCCCACTTCTGTTGCCCATTTATACCCATGGTCTCTACATTATGAAACACATTGTATAGATGTTTCGCTTTCAATAGATAACATTTCCCTTCTCGTCAGACGCTCACGGTGTATTAGTACTTAGGCTTGAAGTCTACGTGGGTTGTCTCCTACAAAAATATCGCGCAGACAAATAATGGGAATAGCAATAGAAATATAGATACCAAAAATATAGAGAACTACGGAAGCAAGCAAGAACTAATGAACTTTCCTTGTTGTGTCTCGTATTCCTGACGTACCTACTGGATATAAAATACAATTTTCAACACAATATTTCAATCCACTTCACGAAATTCTTTTTCAATAATATGAAAATTCTTAGCCATTTAAATGGAAAATTCTTCTTCATTTGTTATTTAAAGGAATCCAAACAATATTCATTCCACCGTAAGACTTTGGGAAAAAGGTATGCTAACTCAGGTCACATATTTATATTATGGATCTGCCGATCTACATATCGTGTCGTTGTTATACATATATACTTTCTTTTTAAGTTTTTTTTAAGAGATGCCCTTTTGCCTTAGGAATATTTATTTAGGCATAAAATAATCGGAAAATTCTTCCAGTTTGTTCATATTTTATGTTCGACAGGTATGCGTTCCTGAGACAATTTTTTTACTACCGAAAATGTATAATTAGCGATCATTTGAAATATCAGTTCAAAATAATTTGTAGGTAGTTGTCATATATAACGCAAAATAAAAAACAACGTCCTAAAATTATGCCGTGGAGTAAATCACGCATAGCTTGAATTACTACTCTTAAATGGTAACATTGGTAAACGGTATAGGTAAATGAAAAATAAAACTGTCAAGTTCTGAAGTTTTTATTTTTAAGAAAGTTACATTATTGTCATTGTCGTTGCATCATACAGAATTAAAAATAACAAAGAACCTAAAAATTATAAATTTAAACTAAATGAGAGACGTGTCCACCTTCAACTTCTAAATATGTTCTCGTTCTTCTTTTTACAGCATCAAAAACATTGGTGAGCACTTGGGGGGAGTTGTTAATTTTCTGAAATTTATTTGTATTCTTGCACGTAGGTCTTCTAAATTGTCACAAGGGGGTATGAAATGTGTGGCCATAAAAAAAAGTCGCACGGCGTGAGATCGCAGCACCGTGGTGGCCACCTAACTGGCATATTACGACTAATGATTCGGTCTTCGAAAAATTCTTCCAAAAAATTTTAATTATCAAGAGTTACGTGAATTGGTGCGCCGCGCCGTCCTGCTGGAAATAGCCTTGTCGCATCTCTTCGTCGTCTAATGCGTTTCTTAACCTTCTTTTCGATATGGCCACCCACACGCCAACTTTCTGTGAATGCAGAGACTTCTCTATAAAGAAATGTAAATTTTAAGAACTCCACATTCTCATTTATTGAGAATTTACATAACCAGAGAGATAAAACCATGCCTCGTCAGTAAAAAAGGTTTTTTCCAATACGTTTTCATTATTATGCAAATTACCCATAAACCACTCTGAAAATTGCATTCGCTGCGGCTTGTCATTTGGTAACAATTCTTGAAAAGAGCTTAGACGATAAGCGTGCATATGCAGGTCACATCTCACAATTGTATTGCAGGTTTCGTAGATACATTTACTGGCTTAAACTCCGAATAGGGGTTTGTGGATGCTCATTAACAATTTGCCTCAATTCTTCTACTTTTTGTGCAGTACGAACTTTGGGCCTCCCATTGCCTTTCTTCCTATTTAAACTTCCAGTTTATCTAAACAAAGCCACAGATCTAGTGAAAACTTGGCGAAACTAGTCGAAATCCATGACTATGTGTGGAAATTCTGTTTGAAAATCCTGAATGGCGTCCCGTGTTACATAAACCCACTGGCCATCAACCCTTCTACCATTTCTAAAGTAACTTTCGATCATAAAAACTTTTCGTTTTGCAGCGATTACCATATTCAATTTTCTTTAAAACAAAAACTTCAGAACTTGACAGTTCTGTTTTTCATTAACCTATACCTTTTACCTATGTTTCCTTTCAAGAGTAATAATAATTCGAAACATGAGTGATTGATGCCACAGCATACTTTGAGGACGCTTTTTTTGGTCTTAAGTTAATTATTACCACTTTTGCTATAAAACAACTTTTTAAAAAATTGAAAACTTTTTCATAACAGCTCTCGTCGGCTTAGGCTGGCTCAAATATTCTTTATTAACTATTGCTGATATTTATTCTGTGACAAATAGCGATATTCTCTTTTTATATAAAAATCTACAGATGCCTTTTAATTTTAGGCTTAAAATTATGGCAACGTCAACAAAGATTGAGTTTTAATTGAGTGAACAGATCATAAATAATTTTATATTAATACTTGGTGAAGTATACTATCTGCTTAATAACATCTGCACATCTTCCTGACATGGACTCAGTTTTTGAATATCAATATTTTTCCAGACTTCCTCCAGTGCTGTTAATATATAATTAAGATTGGTGTACCTTTTATGCTACATTTGGTTGTCAACAAAGTCTTACATGTTTTTTATAGGATTTAAATCTGATGACTGCGATGTCCAGGGCAAAACTTCGATGCTGTTCTCTTGCAGCTAGTCTGTGATAGTTTTGAGCTTACGCTTACGGCCATTATTATGTTGAAAAATGGAATATATGGAATTAGTTTATTGTTAATTATGTCTCTATACATAAATCTATCCGTATTTTGTTGTATCCAATGAAGGGGACCCACGCCAAAGCCAGAAAAACAGCCCCAAACCATAATGGACCATAATAAGACGAGATATACTTGTTTTAAACTAAGTTTCTTCAACTGAAGGGTTTTTTTGTGTGTAGAGAAGAATAAAAAGAGATTAAAAGGGTAAAGTTTTTCGGTCAGCAACACGAACAAGCTTCTAAGATATACTGGCTGCTAGACTGTGGGATTATTTTGCAATTTTAGTTATTTTTACCCTCTTATTTTTACCCCCTCAATAAATTGTACTCAAACTAAACAGTGGGCGTAAATTGGTGAATATCCCATTACAAATTTCGATTGCAACAATACAGCGACGTGTAAATTTCATATTAACATGTTTAATCTAGCATGGCCAGCATGACGACAAAGACATATACTAACTGGATTACCGCATGCAAATTAGTGACTGATGAGATGGAGGTCTATGCATAGCAAGTTTGCAAACATTGGATACCCTTTATGCACCTTTCCGCAAACAGTCAATTATCGAGCCAATACCTCCCTTTTATTGAACTAGATACGCCAGGTATTAGAAAATTCTGAAACTCTGAAAATATGAGACTCATTATTTCGTTCAGGGAGCTCTTGAATTTGCCCCAATACGTTACTACGGCATCGCTATTAGTCAATCTATTAACTGTAGAAACTTTAGTTGCAACGCATGATGTCTGTAAAACTTAAGCTAAAATAGAGAAAATTCTCACCCTGTACCCACAAGGAGACGACAGACCGATAGGCCGATGGAAATGGGAAATGTGTTTGTCCTAAAATAATATCTAAGAAAAAAAGGTTAGAAGTATTCTTTAACTACTAGATTTTTGACCTTTTTTTAAATTTCTTTTAGAATCCTTTAAATACCGTGTCAATAGATTACATTTTCCTTCTCTTTAGACGCCCACGGTACGTTAGTACTTAGGCTTGAAGTATACGTAAGCTGTCTCGGATAAAAAAAAATATATTTTGTTCAATAATAAAAACAAATTGTATCTCTGCAGGGACAAGTTTTCAGGGACAACAAACGTAAAATAAATCTTAATCCTCGTCCCTAAAGTCATCAGATAGTCATATCTGTCTGCTTTCCTATCAAAATGTGTGTAATACCTATTCGTTTGGAAATATAACCTGTGCATTAGGAAGATAAGCTATTATCCATCATGATTAATACACCTGATAGGCCAGTAAATTTAACAATTATTATTGCATGTTGTCTGCCAATATATCGTCTTTACTATGCTTTCAGATCAGCCGGTTTCATGTTATTTAATAGCATATTAGTACTTGTAAAATTTAAATTCAAAAAATTAGACATGATACCCCAAACCCATTTCTTTTTACAGCTGTATTTGTGATTTCTATACCTAAATAAATATAGGAGGTTAGAAATAAAAAAATAAGACGCAGAAAAAAAGGTTCATTGATTTAGTAGTAGTATAGTATTTAATGAGGAAAGATAATGATTATATCGGTTATTGGATTACGAATTAAGATTACAATGATTGCTTAAAGATAATTATTGTAATCGTAAAAATATCATATTCAATGAAATTTTTACTTCCTTTTGTCTGTTATTCGCCACTCTGTAAGCGCCAAATCTTAAAAATTCCTAACAAAATAAAAAATATTTTGCGTTCAGATTAAGCTTTAATATTCGGAAAATATTTAACATTTGATGAATGAATCAAAATCAATTTATCATTCAAAAAAATGAACGATTTATAACAAACAAACCTTTCACCGAAAGCTTTAAATTAATTTCAGGTCATGACGGAAACAAAATAAAAAAAGTGAGTAAATGGGCTTTAAGCTTCTGCATTTAGTGGAATAAATTTTTGACCATCTCTAAGAGCTTGCTCGTGTTGTCCTGTTAAATTCACTTGAAATTATCAATTAAATGCAAAATCTGTCCGGGCTTAATGCTTTAAGTGATAATGTATTTTTAGTAATAAAAGAGAATACGGCTCTAGATATATTATACTTGAGAGAGTTTTACTGTACATTTATGTGTTAATTGATTTATATTTTAATTTTAATATTTTAAATTCAACACTCTGAAATCGAACTGAACCTGTAACAAATTTATAATAATGCTCGAATCGAAAAATATTTTTTGTCGAAAAATATTTTCTCGTAAACCAATGGTTCAGCAATTATAAGGAAATAAACAATTAATTTGTTTATAACGATTGATCGCGCTATAATTTTTTCAATCCTGATAGTTTTGGTTCAATCTACACCAAATTCTCAATGTTCGTGATTTCTTTCAGATTTTTCTGAGCGATCCTTTTGGTGATAAGGGTGGGGGACAGCAATTTTTAGGTGTTTTTTTCCGAAAAATGTTTTAAAAATACGTAAGAAAATACATCGTATTATTGTTGAATTCGTGCTTTAATAAGCTTTCATTTGACACAATACACGATGCCCTTGAGAATTGTTTTCTATTTCCCCATTTACCCCTTGAAATTAACCCCCAAAATCAAAATTCAACTTTTTATACTCCACGTCTATCATTGGGCCACCACACTATCTCTGTGCCAAATTTTAAATTCTTACGTTGAATAGTTTCAGAGAAAATCGCCTGTGACAGACGAACGGATACCGAACTGATTCCATAAAAATTCCTAAAAAGACAAAGCATCTGCCAATCATTTACTGAGATGTAGTGATGTCTATGCGCATACACAGGGCGAGCGGGGGAGGAATGCACAAAATTCTAGGAGGATATTCTACACGTTAATATAAGTAAAAAAACATCGTATGATATATATATATATATATATATATATATTTTAGGAGCAATAATTCATAAATACAACCTGACAAAATATAATATCAATTTCATTTACCATTTCAGTTACCTGAGTTCGACCCCGATGTTTGCGTCATGTAATACTGAAATCCGGTCTCTAGATATATCTAACCTAACCTAACATAACTCTTGTTTTATGTATTCATAATCATGATGTCAAAACTACACTATTATCACCAATACCGCGCGGACGAAGTCGTGGGTGGCGGGTAGTTTACAATAGAACACACTTTTAGAATTTTGGTGCATTCCTACCGACTCACTCTGTCGAACAGTGGCAAACATAATATTTCTTACATTGCTACATACAATTTAACATGTATTCGACAAACAATATCAACATACATTTTCAGTTTAAAATATAGAATATTCACTGAAATGGAATAACCAGATTTATTTAAAAAATCATCTGTAAGGGTGTCTATTTTTGTAAAATATAAAGGGAAAATATTTCTTGAAAAAAGGTGTAATATGTACATCCGTATCTTGCATAAATAAATTCAAATATAATACGCACAAAGATCTCTCAAAAAAATCTCTTATAAAAGAATTAATACTTCAAATTTTCAATATGCGTGGCAAAATAAGTACTTTCTCTCGTAAAAATAATTTAATATCAATAAACTGATATAACAAAAATGAAGCACAATCACACAGTGGCTGGATATTTGATAAGACAACAAATTTAAGACATTCCCAGTGGATGTCAAAACTTGGGCTCCCGGAGAGTGTTATTGATTTCCTGTTTTTTTGCAATAAAATTCGCCGACAGTTGGCTGTAGGCAATACTTTAAAAACCATTTTCAATTTTGAGGATTTATCTGCTTACCTATGTGGTAGTGTACGTTATATACTTAACAGGAACGTATTTGGATTTTTTTTTACAAAATCGACATTCTCGATTTTATAAAAAAATCTCAAAATTTAAATAAACCCACAATAATTTAGCTACGGCAAAAAATCCTTTGTATGAAACTGTAATATAATACTTTATATTCTAACAATAGGGTTTACATTTACAACCTGTATTTTATTTCTACAATAAGATTTTGCGTTTTCAGATCTTTTCAGTTCAAGTTCCTATGCTTTTTTTTATCCTGTCCAGGCTTTATAAGACACAAGAAACTAAATAAATGTTCAATTTGTTTTAAATAAAATATCTAGAATCCGAATCGTTTTAGTAAATAATTTAAGATTTTGTTAAATAAGGTAATTAATAATTATTTTTTCGGAAAATCATTTTTACCACCAAAATAGGTCTGAAAATGTAGAAATTAATAATTTGAAACTCGGAATTAGTAACTTGAAATAACATAAAGCCTGATTTTTGTAGAAGCTGTCGTATAAGGATGCATTAGCACCCTGAAGGAGATAATAAACAATATTGGAAGCGTGGCGTATCTTAAAAGCGTTTTTTTTTTCAAAATGCCGTCCACAATATACAAGACAAGATTATACCGAACAGTACAAATGGACCAAATTTTGCAAGATATATAAACTGGTCAACAAAAAAATCGGCAAATGCGATTTTCACCCGACTTTTCAAACTGCTATAATTTTTTAAAAACTTAACTTTTTTGAGAGCGGTTTTCGGATATTGATAGCTCGTCTTTCCCAAATTAAGCATCAAGAAGTGATTTTGCAATGGAAGTGCCATTTTCATGCTATACAGGGTAATTAATAAAGTAATGTAAAACTACTAAAAGTTTAGGTGTGTGCCATATTGCCAATAATTTTTTTTAGTCGTTCCGACATAGCACGTTAGTAAGCTGATATCAATATCTCCAGACGTATTCGCCGGAATTTCGATTAATGGTCTCTGGAGAAAAATACAGGAGAAAACAAAAAAAGCATACAAATTCTGGTAGCGTCATTTTTAAAACGCTGTAGCTGGAAAATGGATTCATAGACTTTGTCGGGGCTTTTTGGGAATTGAAAGCCCTTTTTGTGTAGAGTTTTACCTAATAAACTGTTTTTTGTTCAATGTCAAAATGTTTGCGTTGTATAGGGGTGAACTAAAAAATAAATGAAAAGTGTTGTTAAAAATAAGTTTTCTTTTAATTTGGGCAAACTGAGCAGTATGCGTTTTTTTTCTTCCAGAACTAGGGCGTTTTGCTCAAATTTCGATTAGTTATACAGCGTGTCCAGAAACCATCTAAACAAATGCGAAACTTTTTATTTTTGACTTTTCAAAAAAGGTAATCCCTCATAAAAAGTTCTGCATCGTGAGAAAATAGCATAGCCATTCAAAAATTTGATCTAAGACATACAGGGTGACTCAAAAATGTAACAGTCCTAATCCATGTGAACCTAAAAAGACACAAAATCATTATTTAAGGGTAAACTGCCACTGCAAATGTACTAGTGTTAACTTTTTATGTTAGTGAATTAGGTTTGAAATATACAGGAGGTCCCAAAAATAAAAATAATTTTTTATTATCGACTTTACAAAAAAGTACCTATATCTTTATAAAAAGTTCTACATTGTGAAAAAAGGACATGATGAATCAAAAATTTGATCTAGAACATATAGGGTGGCTTAAAAATTTAAAACTTTGAAATGGCCTTACAACAAGGGTAAGCTAAATTTCAATTCAACCACTATGGTATTTGTACAAGGTTACTAATTAAGTTATAAATAAGCACTTAAACTTAAAATGAGACGTACAGGGTGATTAAAGGTTTATTTTTATTTAACATAATTTTAATAGCCAATTAAAGGTTTATTTTTATTTAACATAATTTTCATAACAAATGAAATATTAGGGTAAGAACATATTGAACATGACTAAATAACTAAATAAATTTAAACCTCCACGCAACCTCCGTCCTTTTCCATACAGTTTATCTTTAAATAAAGATTTGGCGTCTCTTTAACTTTACGTAAATTGAGACTTTCATCTTTTTAAGCCACTCTGTATTGTCCTATATCATGTTTTTGAATAATTATGCTCTTTTTTCACAATGTCGACTTTTTATGAAGATACTTTTTTTGTAAAGTCAATAATTAAAAATTTATTTTATTTTTGGGGCCTCTTGTATGTTCCAAACCTAATTCACTAACACAAAAGTTACCTCTACTATATTTACAGTGGCAGTTTACCTTTAAATAACGATTTGTGTCTTTTTAGCTTCACGTGGATTAGGACTTCTACATTTTTGAGCCACCCTGTATGTCTTAAATCAAATTTTTGAATTGCAATGTCATTTTCTCACGATGCAGAACTTTTTATAAAGAATAACTTTTTTGCCGTAAAGTCAAAAATAAAATGTTTCCGATTTGTTAAGATGGTTTCTGGACATGCTGTATAACTAACCGAGAGGTGGACAAAACGCCCTCGTTTAGGAAGAAAACAAACACATACAGCTCAATTTTCACAAATTAAAAAAAAAAACATTTTTAACAATGGATTTCATTTACTTTTTAGTTCACCCCTGTACAACGCAAACATTTTGACTTTGAAAAAAAAACAATTTATTAGATAAAACGCCACACGAAAGGGCTTTCAATACCTAAAAAGCCCGACAAAGTCTATCACTCCGTTTTCGAGCTACAGCGTTTTAAAAATGACGCTACCAAAATTTGTGTGTTTTTTTGTTGCCTCCTGTATTTTCCGTCAAAGACCATTAATCGAAATTTCGGCGAAAACGTCTGGAGATATTGATATCGGCTTACTAACGTGCTGTGTAGGAATGACCAAAAAAAATTATTGGCAATATGGCACACACCTAAACTTTTAGCAGTTTTACATTACCTTGTTAATCACCCTGTATAGCATGAAAATGTCGTTTCCATTGCCAAATCACTACTTGATACTTAATCTGGGCAAGACGATCTATCGGTGTCCGAAAACCGCTCTCAAAAAAGTTAAGTTTTTAAAAAGTTATAGCAGTTCGAATAGTCGAGTTAAAATCGCTTTTGCCGATTTTTTTGTTGACCAGTTTATATATATATATATATATATATATATATATATATATATATATATATATATATATATATATATATATATATATATATATATATATATATATATACATATATCAGAAAATGCAAAAGCTTTAATTCTTTCGCAAGTGCAAAACACAAGACCGTAAAATGAGATAAAATAAAATAGTAGGACTATTCTTTGTGATTCTGGTCTGGGGGCCCTCCTGCAATCGCGATTTCTGGGCCATTACCCTTCAGCAGGCAGGCTCACACCCAGAGTAGCTGAAGAACAGACCACATTTTGATCCGGTTGGCTTGGGTACTGTATGTTGCTCCAAAACTTTTGGCTGCTGACATAATAGTAAAATAAATGTCGAATTTCTTCGACAGTACAACTGCACCACTGTACAGTAATATAGGGGAGAAGAAATTCCACGTTTATGTTTGCAGCCAAAATTTTGGAGCAACAAGCGAAAGTAGTTTGGCGCGAGCCGCTACATCTTACCCATCCTTTTCGAACAATTTGGATATAAGGTCCCTCTATGATTCTGGTCAAAATGAGGTCTGTTGTTCAGCCACTCTGAGTGCGAGCCTGCCTGATGAAAGATAAGGGCACAGAAATCGCGATAGCAGGAGGGAACTCAGACCAGAATCAAAAGAAATAGTCCTACCATTTTATTTTATGTCATTTTACGGTCTTGTGTTGTGCACTAGCGAAAGAATTAAAGCTTTTGCATTTTCCCATTTTCTATATATATACATATATATATATATATATATATATATATATATATATATATATATATATATATATATATATATATATATATATATATATATATAATAATTTAATAATGTCTGAAATTTACTGCATTTGCAAATGTGGCGTCTAAATTTTACAAAAGAGTTTTAAATGTCATTACCAAACTTATCTTTATCGAATACGGGCCATTGCATTCTCTTCTACCTTTACTTACGTCAACAAGTCATTTCTTGAGCTAAGAGATCAAACTTTACGGGGGTTGGTGTTTGACAACGTCCTTGTAAGCAAAACAAGTACTTGAAGTAAAAACATTTTGTTTGTAGTTCATTATTATATGCAAAGTGTAAGCAAAAACGTCGAAAATGTGTTTCTGTTTACTTATTATGTATACAGTATTAGAGAGATGTTGTTCACCATGCTGTCTATTCTCTTTAATTTATAGGGGTGAAATCGATTGAAAAGATAAGCAAATAATTTGAGCAAATAATGCAGTGGCGTAATTCAGATAACCGGTAATTAATTCTGTAGATAGTTGATGTACTGAAAGAGATAAATATTGTATTTTACATGTCTACTAACCCAATTAAGTTTTTGTTAACTATCGATACAATGAACATTGGTGGCCATTATTTAACAGTAACAGCAATTACGTGTACCCAGGTTTTATTAATTGATTGCACTGTCAGTATTAAAATGAACGTAACATTTTTGCTCCATTCAACATAGGGGGGAAATAAAAGTAGCACAAATTGTTTTATATTTGAAAAATCAGATTTTAAATTTAAGTATCAGGATAGACAGCGAATATATTAAAAATATATTAAAGATATATTTATAGAAAAAAATATAAAACGTTTAGGCATCTTAAAGAAAATTTTGCGGAAACTTCAAAGGAGTTATTGTTAAAATCGATCAATAACTTATGTAGCCAAGCATATCAGCTTTCAAAAACTTCTCCGATTTATGGCAGACATTACGAATTTTATACTCTTCGACTTCGTTCTTAGTCCTTAGCCTGCAACGACACCTAAGTTTAACGTTGTAATCCTTTCCCTTAAGGACATTTAAGCGTGAAGTGGTAAAAAAAGGCATTTACCACCCGAAGGAGCCGAGAAACTTAAAAAAGATAGGAAACTTTCCTTTCATCTGGAATTACAAAAGTTTAATGAAGAAATACTGACCTCCATTTTAAAATAATGTTAAGCCGGGGTCAATATGTCCCTCCTGCGGTTTGAGATTCTGGGTTTATACTAAAAATAAAGTTTAAATTACTTTTAAGAAGAGTCTGTTGTATACCTAAACGGATATTTCGTTAAGAAAAGTTTTAGGATCGATTTTCACGCGCTATTAGAAGGTTTGATACAGCTTAATCCAAATTCGCCATACCAGGAGACTATAAAAAAGTTACAGAGACATTTTTATATTTATTTCTTATATATTTGTGGTTACTTGTCAAAAACATTAGTCAACACTTTTGAAGAAGCACTTGTCCTGCTGAACTATTTGCCAAACAATTCGCTTCGGTTTTTAAACCGCTACGTCTGTACACCACAAAATGTCAAACATAATACTTAAGGTCAAACAAAAAATTCTTCTACTCCTTGACACCAAAAAGTCCTCCGATCTGGATGGCATATCCGCAATTGTTCTAAAAAAATGCGCTCCAGAACTTGCACCCTTCTGAACTAGTCTTTTCCAGATCTCCTATGACAAGGGTATCTTCCCAGAAAGGTTGCTCGTGTGCAGCCTGTCCCGAAGAAAGGTTCCAAGTTCCTTCCATCCAATTATAGACCTATCTCTCTTCTCTCTGTTGTCAGCGAAGTTATGGAGAAAGCTATCAACTTCCAAATTCTAAAATATCTCCATGACAGACAATACGGATTTCGCCACCAAAGATCCACAGCTCGACTGTGCCTTCTTCTGGTTAGAACTGTCCTTATATGACAGATCTATCAAGAAATTACACAACACAACACACTACAATAAGTAAAGAGTGTTGTAATCGTACGTAGTTAAATAAACTATTTAGCTGTTTAAATAACGTTGGTATGAGAGGCTTAGCTACATCTACGTCACCAACAAAATGGAAGTAATGCAAATTGTTCTAATAAAATCAATATTTCACCAACGGTGTGTGGGTGAAGTGTAAAATCCACTTAAAAGTAATCATGCTTACTATTTTTAATAGCTTTAATACGCACCAACCCAAGTCTGTTTAATCAACAAACTTAAAATAACTTAAAACTTTTAACTTTATTTCAAGTATACAAGGTATGATAGGCGCTTCTTTTGTTGTTTTGCAATTTCCGATGATGGTTGTTTATTTTGGTGGTGACACAATATCGGAACATATGATAGGCGTTTGTTTAATTGCTTGCATAATTTATGAAGATATGATAGTTGTTTTTTTTTGGCTCCTTATTTTAAGATAACTTAAAGCTGTTTCTAAGCTTAAGCTTGGTGTAAGTAAGAAGAGGGAATGTCCTTTTACGGCAAAGCAGTACAATTAAAGAGAAATCATGATCATCATCTATCAAATATTCGACTTCCTAGAGTCAAAACTTGGCACTTTGTGCTACGTTCTTTATTTTTTTTTCTTTTTACTGCTCGTCTATAATTTAGAGAACTATTTGTTTAATCGATATTCGAAAGTTATAGCCCTTATAATTAATAATCAATAGGTTTTAAAAATACGTAAAAAGTGTTGTCATCGTAGTTAATCGTCCGTAGTTAATTAAACTATTAACTGTTCGAATAACGTTATTGGAAACCAACGGGTCAACCAACTCTAATGGGATTGCTATATAGCAGGCCCATTAGAGGCTTAGCCACATATACGTCACAATGTTAAGATAAAACAAAATAGGAGTAATGTAAATTGTTTTGATAAAATCAATATTTCACAGGCGGGAGTGACTCAAGTGTAAAATCCACTTAAAAGCAAACGTGCTAACTATTTCTAATAGCTTTAATACGCACTAACCCAAGTCTGTTAAGTCAACAAACGTAAAATAACTTAATAAAACTTTTAACTTTATTTTAAGCGTATTTCGAATTATGATGCACTCGATCAAAATTTCGGCTCATCAATCATTTTGAATGGAAAGGAAGAAAACAAATGAATCGCAAAGTGATCAATCAAATACCAATTTTCATCGAATTAACACCTATATTATTTTCTAATTTTTGTAATGCATCTGTACGGGGTTTGTAAGAAAAATTAAAGTTTCTCAGTTGAAAAACTTTAAATAAAAATAGTCCAGTGCAAGTCAAGGTTCCGTTTGATTGCTTCCTTTATGTTGATATACCTGTGACTAACTTGATAGATCATATTGACATTAGATCTGGCTAATTGTGCTAGAGGTTTAGTTTATTTTACTATAATAGTAATTTTTTGAAAGATTTAATAACATCAGATTTTGGTTAACCAACGCAACCGTAGCTTAACGATCTTTTAAACTGAAATGCTATAAATTCGTTCCCCTAACGACATTTCCGAGGCATTCTATTTATTTTTCGTCGAATTTTATTTTGCATTTCGCGACAGGCTCTCCATTTGATAATGATCGAATTTGATTAAAATTTTAAACGCTTTAAGCTAAACTATAAAAATAAATTGCTGAAAACAATTGGGTCGAACAGTATATTTTGTTTTAATGAACTTACTTTTAGTGTATCTCGCTGAAAGTAACTGTATAGATTTAATTTTTCGTTTAAATTTATTTTATATTTAAATAAATTTGCTTTTTGACTAGTTCATTATTATGTTAGCTTGTTAGCAAGATTCAAAAGTCTATTCTGTCTGAGTATACAGGGCTCCAAGAAAATAAGGCTGCAAAAATCCCAAAAATAATATAATTACATATGTGTGTATTATGTATATATATATATATATATATATATATATATATATATATATATATATATATATATATATACATAATACACACATATATAATTATATTATTTTTGGGATTTTTGCAGCCTTATTTTCTTGGAGCCCTGTATACTATATATATATATATATATATATATATATATATATATATATATATATATATATATATATATATATATATATATATATATATATATATATAGATATATATATATAGAAAAAAAGATATTTAAGTTTTATTAGTTTTGTCGATTAGTTTATATATATATATATATATATATATATATATATAAACTAATCGACAAAACTAATAAAACTTTTTAAATATCTTTTTTTCTATATTTTCTTTAAAGTAAATGTGTTTTTTAATAATAATATATGTTTAAAGTGATAAAGCAGACATAATAGCATATATTTAATATAAATTTTAATCTAAACAAAATAATTATTGTATTCTATAGAAAAAACTTTGGACAAAACTAAAGAAACTATCATAAATGTAGCAATAAACCGAAAGAAAAATTAATAAAAATATTAAACAAATTAATAATGTGTGGAATACCCATTATTTCTAATCACTTCTTCACACCTTTTGAGATTGAATCAAGAAGGGTACTGATTTTGGACATATCCATTTTTCTCCATACTTCTTGAATAGCTTGCTTTAGATTATCTTTATTTGTAATATTTTGTTTTCTAAGCTGGACTTTTAACTCATTCCACAAGTTTTCGATTGGGTTAAGAGCTAGGCTTTGCGCTGACCAGTCCAAAACAGTGATATTTTGCTCTTTTAGCCACTTAGTAACTATTGCTGCTTTGTGCTTTGGATCATTATCGTGCTGTAATGTCCAAGTATCGGGCAGATTTTCATCACAAAATGGCTCCATTACATTTTTCAATATATTTAAATAAAGGAATCTGTCCATTTTTTCTTCAATAAAATAAATTGGACCCATTTATAACCACAAAAACATCTCCACAATAGAATAGAACCTCCGCCATGCTTTACTATGGGTAAAGTGTACTTTGGGTCATACCTTTTACCAATTGGACGCCTCACCCATATTATACCATCCGATCCAAATAGATTTATTTTGGTCTCATCACTAAATAGAACCTTTTTCCAAAACGTGCGATCACAATGTAAATATTTATTCGCAAACTCAAGTCGGGCTTTTCTATTTTTCTGAGAAATGAATGGAGTTTTTGCTGGCCGTCTGCTGGGAAGGCCTACTTCATTACAGCGTCTTTCTACAGTCTTATAACTCAAATTTTCCACTCCCAATTGGCTTAGAATATCCCTTGCCGACATGAATGTATTTGCCACTGCAATCATTTTTATTCGCCTATACAGTTGTTTGCTGGATTTTCTAGGTCTACCACCAGAACGTCTACTAGTAATTACATTTCCTCTTGTCCTATACCTTTTTAAAACTTTCGATACAACAGATTTGTGAAGAGAAAAATTTTTGGAAATATCCTTCTGTTTCATGCCTTTTGAATAAACTTCAACAATTTCTGCAAGCAAGACTGCAAGTCTTTGGATAAATATCGACCGGCAGGCATTATCGACACCCTCCAGTATAAAACACTACGAAATAACGAAATATTCAGTGCAAAACTCAAATTTCAACTGATAATAAAGTATGTTCAAACGTGGTTTCTTTAGTTTTGCCCCAGTAAAAAATCTTAAACCAACAAATAAATATTTATCAGTGAGATCAGCAAAAAACAGTAACATACAAACTGACGACTATTTCTTTGTAAACAAGGCAATGTACACTGGAATGATACACAGTGTTCAATTAAATTAATTTTTAAATTTTTACAAAGTTTCTTTAGTTTTGTCCATGTATATATACAGGGTGATTCAAAAGTACTTTGACAAACTTCAGGAGGTGATTGCTGGCATTATTTTAAGGCGAAAAGTTCATATAAACAATGATCCTTGGCGGCTTCGTTACGGAGGTACAGGGTGTTGAAAAATTAGATGCCGCCATCTTGTCTGTGGGTGGACATTTCCAACAATTTATTTAAGGCAATTTTATAACTGTTACTTATTTATTTAAATAAATAGTTGTTATTTTAATAATGTCTGAATGTTTGATGAATTCAAAATAAATGTTTTTGATCAATTTAAAATAATTTTTTTAATACATTTGTATAGCCGAATAAAATAATGATTTACCTTTAAACCGTGCCCCGTATGAAAAAAACGCAAGAGACTTTTTCTGTTGCAAATAAAGCAAGGACTCACAAAATGACACTCACAATAGTTAAAATAAAATAAGTCAGTGGCGTAGCATAGTTTTCACAAAAAATGTTATATGAATGTTTCGTGCCGACGCACACTGTGACGGATTGGCAATCTAGCGGTATTTAAGTCGGAAATTCCAGGTTCATGGAACTAAGTGCCATTAAGTAATTAGCATAAAAACATTCCATTTAGGTCCAATCGGCACCAGTTTTATTATTAGGTGCAAGGGCGTGGTCATAATTGCGTGGAGAACTCAAGGGAAGCAGGTATGCATTTGTCTAGACTCTTTTCAAAAGTCCTTCATTCGTGGTACTTATTTCAGAGTGGATCGTTTTTTGTGTGATATTTTGGCATTTGTCTATTGTTTACTGTTCTAATAATTCTTAAAAGTAAGTTTTTCTTAGTTTTGAAATTGCTTATATTAAAGTTACTCTAACTTTTAGTTAGACTTTCTACTTTAAGGCCATATATAAGGTTTTTGCGTTTGCTTGCGTCTCTGAGAAATTTTTGTTTTTTTTTAGAATGGCTCCTATTATTTCTCGGCAGGAAATTTTTGAAGTTTGGGCGAACAAAAGTAAGGCAGAGCGCGATACTGCGGTTTGTGACTTTGTTATAAGGAAATTTGATCGAGTCATATTTCCAGATGATGTTGTTATGGTTTTAAGGACTTCTTTAAGAAGTGTGTGCCAACAAATGGCGCTAAGGTGGAGCAAAAGTTTCCGAAACCGCAACAGATTTTTAAATAGCAATTTTCAGTGGCTTAATGGAACAATTGCCTTGCTGTGTGGTGTCACGCCAAAAGACATGAATAAGCCAGAAGTAATTGCAACAAAAGAAATTAATTTAAAATTGGCTGCTTTTGGTTTATCACCACTACATGTGTGGATAAAATTTATGGAGTGCTTATTACACGTTGCATATAGATTAGAAGTAAAAAGTCGGCAAGCCCGCGGGCCTGAAATCAAAAGTAAAGTTGCCAATAGAAAAAATTTATACAAGATATAGTAGGTTTAAAAAAGAAATGGGTATCTGTGTTGATATACCTACACAGCAAGCAGATAATACGAATGACGGCAATACAGCTCAAAAATTTTTCAGTAATCCTGAAAAGTCGTCCGACATAACGGGAATAAATTTAGAGTTAATTAAACAATTTCATGTAATTTTAGCGGCAATACATTGTGGTTTTTCATTAAATGCAAATGCATTTGAAGATTATGCTATAGCCACAAGAAATTTGTATTTAAAAGAATATTCTTGGTTTTATATGCCAAGTAGTGTACACAAAATTTTCTTTCATAGCAAGATTGTTATTGCCTCTTGTATTCTTCCGATTGGTCAACTCTCTGAAGAAGCACAAGAGGCAAGAAACAAAGATAGCAGAAGGTATAGAGAGCAGTTTACAAGAAAGACTTCCCGTATCGACACCAACATAGACCTAATACATTGACTTCTAATTTCATCTGATCCTCTATTAGCTACCTTTAAGCATTCCCCTAAGAAAAAGCGAGGAAAAATTACGTAGGAAGTACTTTCTCTGCTCTCAGTGCCTCAGTTGTATTCTGGTTCAAGTAGTGAGAGTTCTGAACTTGAATCAGATGAGTCAGATTAAGTAATTATTTAAAGAACTATTGTAACCATAGAAAAATATTGTTTTTTTGCTTTTTAAACACAAAAGAATGTACTGTCTAACGCACAAAGCTTTATTTTATTTCAAGTATTACTATAAGCCACAAAAACTTTTTTTGTGCATTCGTTCAGAATTTTTTTTTAACTGGAGTATTTTAAATTTAACTGAAAAGTATTTTAACCTGACTAGCAAGCTTTGAAGCCTCCGCATAAGGCGCGGCGCGCCGCGCCGGACTAAAATAGGGTTGCCTGCCCTGCAAAATTGCACTTTTCGGTCTTAATACGTAAATACCTAATAAAACATGTTTATAACATACACTGTGAACACTATGAAGTAAAAAAATAAATAAATTATTTATGAAAACATTTCGTCCCGCTACATTGTCGATCCGTCACAGTGTGCGACGCCAATGGATAAATTAAAGTACGCAATATACTTTTAAAATGAGTGTCCTTAGGTGCTTATCTCATCCACCGAATTTCATAACACAAGCTCAAAACGTTTAGAAGCTACTTAATTACTACTTTTTTTTTTTAATTTTTCAAGACCCTGTATCTCCGTAATGAAGCCGCCAAGGACCATTGTTTATATGAACTTTTCACCTTAAAATAATGCCAGCAATCACCTCCTGAAGTTTGTCAAAGTACTTTTGAATCACCCTGTATA